>JANHMN010000003.1:147411704-147425837 GCA_030674055.1 Rhabdomys pumilio
GGGAAGAAGGGGAAGAAGGGGAAGAAGGGGAAGAAGGGGAAGAAGGGAAAGAGCATGAGAAGAAGAAAAGAGAAGATGTGACGCATATATGAACTTTTATCCATCCATAGTGAAGAACAAACATATTTTTAAATAATTGCTGCAAGTGAATTACCATATTGAATAAATTAGATCAGACTAAGGGAGATAAACATTACATTTTCCTCTCATTTGTGGACCCCAACTTTTTTACAGGTGTAAAATCTTGTATGAATATGTGACACGAAAGTAGAACGGGAGTGTTTAGAAAACAGAAAAAATTATTAGGATTGATATCTCTCTCTGTGTCTCTGTGTGTGTGTACATCATGCGTGTGTGTGTGTGTGTGTGTGTGTGTGTGTGTGTGTGTAGAAAAAGAAAGGATAGAAAATGGGAATGTTAAAATTAAGGAATCTGAAATAAATGTACTTGAAAATTTATGTTGTAGTCTTACAACTTTGATGTCAATCTGAAATTGTTCAAAATAAGAAAAATTTACAAATATGTTTTTTGGAACATAACACTAAGAATAATTTCTGACATTAAAATTTTCCTGGTCGGCCATTAAGAGTACTCACTGCCTGCACTCTCAAAGTCCCCGCTTCCCGTTCCCACCACAAGGTGGCACTCACCCTTCTGTAATTCCACTGCCATCAAATCTGATGCCTTCCTCCTTGGGCACCAGGCACACATATGATGAACAAAAACTACATGCAGAAAAACACCTATATTCCTAAAATAAAAATAATGAGTATGTTTAAACCATTATAAATGTCAAGTTTTGAATTAAAATTTTCAATAAGCAGTGAGACTGAATCTCATAGGGTATGGTAATGTAAATAAAAACTTCCCTCCAATTTTTAACTCAGAAGGAGAAACTTTAAATTGATGCCTGCAGAATTTTTGTGTAGGAAAATAGGAATTTTCATCTAGTCTTCTCCTCTTCACTAATATTGTAATGAACATATGCAATCCGATATTACTTACAAATTACAAAGAAGAGAAGATGACACCAATCAGTCAAATAAACTTGGACTTTCCATAGCACTGAAAAAAATCAAAACTTTTATTCATAGATAAATTAGAATATACAAGGCAATTCAAATTATGGACATTGAGAAAAGGGTGAATGCTATTTCATGTGGCTCACCAAAGAAACCAGCTAAATCAGATGAGAGGTATGAAATGTGGAGCGTCCAGTCACAGGATTCAGTGAAAGCTGAAGCTAAGATTGCTGAGCTTGGGACCTTGAGCTGGCTATACTGTGCCATCTCAAATAATGCACAAGGGAAAATGGGAATCTTTAGCTATTTATTCAGCTTCAGAGGCAAAACACAAGAGGCATCAGAGCCACTGTTCAGGGCCTTGATCAAGCTTGAACTGTGATGGAACCCACAGTTAAGCATCTACAGATATCCTGTTATAACCAGAAAGTAAATCTTGATATATTCAATCCACAATAAGAAGATCATGGTTTTTTTCACAAGGACCCAAAATCATTTAAAAATACAGTCCATATTTAAATATGCAAATGCAATTATCAGGGAAACTCAAAATTATGATATAATTATCAGACATTTGTAGAGCAGGTAATATTAAAGAGAATAAGATTCTGTCTTCATCTTCTACAGTCAGGGCCTTAGCATATATTTACTGTATTTAATTAACAGAAATAGATCTATAGGCTTTTAGGAAAAAATTAGTGAGTTCAAACCTTTTAAGACTATGAATATTTAAATGCATTAACCAATGTGAAAAATAAGAGTCAAACTAGAAAAAATAACAAATGGATCAAAAGAATTTCATATGTGATGAGTGGAAATTTTATATGTAACTTATCATTCTCTCAGTTTATCATGTCTTTATTTACCATAACTACTGTCTGTATTTCCTAGGATTTTGTGACTTGTTTTATAATCTGTTTCTAAAGAATGATCCAAGAAACATATTTGTCTTTTATCTTCACAAACCCAAGAAGAATAATTATTTTTCAATACTAAGAAAACACATAGTGTTTAGGGCAGATATTTGAAATGTAATGATCCTTGGAAATGTGCAAAGGGAATGATTAATTGATTTCATAAACTCCTAACAGGCATGTTTCTTCCCTTGTATTTCCCTTTCATAGCTCTTTCTAAATCTATTCTCTTAGTATCAAACATAAGCCCTTGATTTGGTGATAACACTCCTGATAATTTAGGAAGCTGCCTTTAATTGTGGGCCCATATTGAACAATCCGCAGTGAATCCATGATGCATTTAGCTCAGGGCTCTCAACACCAAGCAGGAAGTACTCATCCAAAGGATTGGGATGCTTTCTGCCAAAGTACTCTTCAAATTGCTGGCTTCCAGGTGGCGGTGACAATAGTTTTACTGGCACGGTATCTGTTGCGACCCAGAACACTCTGCTTGTGTTCATGGCCAGTTCTTTTGTTGGCATGGCTGCTGTTCTTGCTGCCTTTCTCGTGGTTACTGATGTGATGATCAACATAATTGGTGGCTATGAGTGTCTATCTCTCACAGATATGTTTTTTTCAATATCTTAAATACACTTTCAGATAAAAGAACGCAGTAGAGAGAAGGAAGGATAGAGAGCCAATAGAGAATCAGACTAGAATCTTGGAAGATGGAGGAGCATCATGGACCTGGAAGTGACTGTACATTGATGATGAGGTCACGGATGCTTGACAATCTGAGCTCAAACCCCAAACCACGCAGTGAAAGAAGAAAGCTCACTTTCAGAAGTCATCTTCTGACCTCCACAGCCTCTGATCCACATTCATACACACATCATACATACACAACACGTAACAAAATTACATATCTATTTCAATTTTAGTGCATAATTTTCCCCACTGTTGATATTTTCTATCACATTCTTTCTACAATAATCTTGTACTTTCCATAAATGTTTTAAAAATATGTCTTGGCCTAGATTGTAAACCCTAGAGAAATACTGAACAGTTTTTCTAATTCAATTGTGTTTTATTGTCTTTACATTAGAGGAAATTCTACAGTCTGACCACTAGATGGCAGTAAAGATCGAAAGTTAGATGAACACAGAGGCAAGTCTTCTAACAGAAGTAACCATTTTAAAATACATTGTAAATGTGTCCATATGAAACCAACATAAATAACACATTGCCATAGTATATATCTAGAAAATATCTAAATATGTGTACTCTCCAAGTACTAATGTTTAAAGGTAAATTAGCTGGAAAAAAATAATGGAAACTCTTGATACCAAATTACTAAGGTGCAAGACTTAATTCTCATGTTCATGTGACATTTGTGTTTTCATAAGCCCTCTATAAAAAAAAACTTATAAGCATTTTGTACTTAGAGAGCATCGTGCCTAAAACACCACAACTTAATGCTTGCCTTTCTTATTGGCACAGAACACTAATGTCCCAAAGTGGTAAAAATTTCTTCATTTTGTATCTTAGTCTTCTTCTTTGTAGCGTTTTCCTGTAACATGTGTATAAAATAAACAATGTTCAGATGTTATGTAGTGATTCTAATAGAAACTCTTTAACTAAATATATTTAGTATTATATTTTGGATATTTTAAATAATGCCCCAGTTGCTAACTTCATGTCAGTGTTTTATCCTGGGAAAGTTAGTGTGGCTCTCAAATGTATGTAATGACCTAGTGAATTTTAACTACTGTCTCTGCACTCTAGGAAATTCCATACACTTTGACCAGAACTCCGAGATCCTGAAGCACTTGGGTGAACATGTTTACAGGCAGAAAAGAATTGTGGAATTCAGACAGTTTAACAAACTGCTCTCTTATTTTTTTAATGCCTTGTCTAGTTAAATATCAGTGGTTATGTACTTATTGCTTAAAATTGTATTTGTTTATTTTTTAATTTACCTGTTAAAATGTGTTGTCTACAAGACGTGTATGTAGTTCGTGGGGAGGCGTTAGAAGATGGCATTAGAATCACTGGACGTGGAGTTACAGATTGTTGTGAGCTTCCATATGGGTGTTGAAAATGACATCCTGGTCTTCCTAAAGAGCATTACATGCTCTTAACATCAAAGCCATCTCTTCAATCTCTTAGTAATATTCTTAGCTTACTGTGGCATCCAATGTGGTGGATCCATACTAGGCAATTTTTCAAAGTTAGAGAATTCTTGAGTCTTTAAGTGAAGATAGAAAACAACCAATAAATACATACAAAGTATAGACCGACCTTAATGGTCTGGGAAATGCCACTTTCCATTGAATCCACTAAAACACAATAGAGAAAGAAGAAACAATGGGCAACTTAACAACATCTGGAATCAACTAGATAGGAACAGCTGACCATACGTGTAAAGGGTTTTCTAGACTGGGACATTTGGAGTGGGCAGTTCCACCGTAATCTTAACCACACAGACTTGCTGGTGGCAGCCTACAGAAAAGAACACAGGAAAAAGACAGCATTGCTTTTTGTCTGCTTGCCCTTACTCTCACTAGCAAGTTTATCTACCCTGTTCCTGGGGCATTAGTTTGCTTTGCTGTGCTAAAACCTACTTCTTCAGGATTCCAATGTAGACTAATGACAAGCAGAGGTCTAGGACTTCTCTGAGACGTTAGCACCAGGTTAGATAAGGATCTGGTATTGCCATATCCTTGGCCTTTCCTTCAGAAGAGAACCATTGTTGGACTACTTAGCCACAGCCTATACACCACTACAACAAATTCCCTTTAATATAGACATGTTATCAGTTCTCTTCCTCAGAATCCTGACTAACACACTCAGCTAGCTTTCTTACATATTTCAGGCTCACTTACCTAGAGTTGGTATGACCTATGGTGACCTGAACCCTCCCACTTTAATTCAGACTTTGCCATGGGCTATCTGATCTGGCCAATTCTTTAGCTGAGATTCCTTCTTTAAAGGTTACTATAGTTTGTGTCAACTTGACAAATTAACCATCAGATGTGCCAAACTGTTTTCTCTGACGTTTCAAATTATTTCATGACTTCACTCTATTATCCCAGTATAAATAAGATAGAATGTTTCCTCCTCCCTTTCTTCTCTTCTTTATCTCTATCTTCTCCTCCTTTGTACTATGCCTCATCTTTTCTTTCAGTCACTTCCTCTGCCATGCTCCCTTTCCTTTATTTTCATTTGAAAATAAGCATAAAATTCAGCTTTTCTATGAATTTATAGATAAGGTTTCTGCACACTTCTTTGATAATTTCTTCAACTTTTAATAGATTTAGAAAGACTAAAGTAGAGCTCACAACGCAGGCATCCAAAAGAAACATGTGTAGATGGTAAATATATTATGTCCATGGTATAATGGCATTTAAAAATATAAGAGTTGAGACATTTGAAATCAATTAACTGACTTGTATTCTGCCAACTCAAATGCTCCAGTGGTCACACGGTCTCCACGAAAATACTGCCATAAACATTGTTTCCAGACAGAGAGAGGAGTATAAAATTGTATTTCCATTGCACTGCCCTAAACAGATGGATAGATTGGTTAATGACTCAGCCTGGAGTTATGTCTGAGTTTATGTAGACTTCTCCTTGGGGCCTCAAATAAGTGCATTTCTCTCTCTCTCTCTCTCTCTCTCTCTCTCTCTCTCTCTCTCTCTCTCTCTCTTTCTCTCTCTCTCTCTCTGTGTGTGTGTGTGTGTGTGTGTGTGTGTCTCTCTCTCTCTCTGTCTCTCTCTCTCTCTCTCTCTCTCTCTGTGTGTGTGTGTGTGTGTGTGTGTGTGTGTTTCTGTGTAAGGGATGTATTATTCAATTACACAATTAATTAAGCTGAAAGCACTGTTAACTGCATAAAAACTACATGTTTATGCCAAAATCTATGAGACTCATGTGGAATGTTTGTCACAAAAGTAAAAAACAAATGTTATACTTCATATACCAAGGAAATAAGCAGATATGTAAGTGAGGAAGGCTGGAGAGAAGGAATCTACCTGTTCATTCCAGTTGTTAAAGTAGTTTCAGGTTGTGTAGCTGATACTTGTTTGCTAGGCATCAGACTTCTGTGAAATCTCCTCTTCCTTCCACCAGGCTGACTCCTGCTCATCTCATGCTCAAACCATGCAAGGGCCTTACAATTTCCTTTGTCCACTCACAATATTAGGTCATCATTTGTTGTGTTGGCATGTCTGGACATAGCCAGCATCTTACATTCCCTTCCCTAGACCCATATCTAGTGACATCTCTGGATTCTCTGGATTCAACACTGTAGGTAAAAATGGCTGGGGAACTGCAGGGTTCCTCAGCCAGGCTATGTGTAGTTGACTGGGAATGCCCTGGGTTCCTTCAGCTGGGAGTTAGGCCCGGCTGCTCACTAAAGGCCTCTCCACAGTTGCTCATGGTGCAGCCCCAACACACGAGAAAGTCCTTGGGTTTCCAAAACTGGTTTATTGACATGGCAGATGGTGAATGGATCTGGATGCATCCCCCCTAAACCCAGGGCAGTCCTAAGTTAAATAGGGAGGGGAAGAGGGGGGAGGGGCTGGGGAGGAATGCTTAGTTGGCTCCATCCTCTGGCCTTCAGGTACCTCACTAGTATGTAAATCTCTCTAGGGCCTGAGGCCTGTTTATCATGCCCTCCACCTGTGTATGTGACTGAAGGGTGCAGGTTGAATGGAGATCAGACCTCATGTCAGGAGCCTGGGTTCTGGAGGCATGGCTGAACCCACAACCCAAGAACCAGGATACCTTTCTACAGCCTGACACAACACCACTGACAATAAACAGTGCCCCAGGAATTATTGTTATGTAAATACATTCATGTATTTCATTATGCTTTTTTATCTCATATTTAATATTTTCACTTTCTTCTGTCTTTTTTTTTCTTCTTCCTGCTCCTACATTGTCTTTATTTGTAGTCCACATTTTCCAAAAAAGACATGATGGACAATTATTCCACTGCTTAAGAACTAGAACTAGTGAATTTGACAACATACAGAAGTAAAAACATAGATCATATAACCCATAATGTTTTACTAAATATGAAAACCCACATCACATTTGTCTTTATAGTAATGGAAAATGGTGTATGGTTTCTCATATTATAAGCCGTGTCACACATTATCATACTAAAGGATATCTATTACTTAGAAAGGTGTCACAGTCCCAGACATTGACAGTATATGCTCTAATACGAATAGAGGCTTTTCTAGATTATAAACCCTGATGGTATTTATTTATTTTATGTATAATCACCACTGTGCTCATTTCACACTCAGATATAAACTGTGAGAGGCTGAGGTGGGACTCCATCAATGAGAAGGTCTGCATAGTGAATCAAGCATCCAGACTGAGTGGATTTCATCTGTGAAGACAGTGACCTCAGGGCTGGTTTTCAGATTTAAGAGGTAGTTAGGATGGTAAATGCAAGAAGACACATTGTTTTCATGCCAGGGCCAATCAAAGATTTGGAGAAGCGATTCCTTTGACTACTGAGTCAACAACCTAAATCTGCATTTCTGTGTGACTGGCTGCACTGGGAGTATCCCTGCACTATCCCCACTTTAGCTTTTCTGGCCCAGACTGGAGTGTGTGCATAGAACAGGATAAAATTTCTGTCTTGAACAATCTATCATTTCCTAGTCCATTCACTCTGGAAACAAGTTTAAGTATCTCAGGATCTGTGGTACCAGCATCAATAAATTAGATATATAAGAACTGACCAATTATACTGGTTGAGCTATCATTATGAATTATTTGATTATTTCCTAACAGTTTTTCTTCAATTTTACTTGGTTGATTTAATATAAGGTGTTCTTTTCAATTTCATTTTTGGATATATATATATATATATATATATATATATATATAATTTTTTTTTACAGTCTAGATTTTATTCCCCTCCTGGTCTACCCTCTGACTGTTCCTTATACCATACTTCCTCCCCTGCCCCTGATGCCCCTCTCTATGAGGATGTCTCCATCTCCCCAACCCCACCCCACACGATCTCTCCACTTCCTAAGGCCTCTAGTCTCTTGAGGATTAGGTATATCCTCTCTGACAAAGGTCTCAGCAGTCCTCTGCTGTATATGTGTTGGGGACCTTATATCAGCTGGTGTATTCTGTCTGGTTGGTGGCTCACTGTCTGAGAGATCTCAGGGGTCCAGGTTGGTTGAGACTGCTGGTCTTCTTGTAGGGTTTCCCTCCTCTTCAGCTTCCTCTAGCTTTTCCCTAATTCAACCACAGGAGTCAGCAGCTTCTGTCTATTGGTGGATGCAAATATTTGCATCTTATTCTTTCAGCTGCTTGTTGAGCTTTTCGGAGGACAGCCATGCTAGACTACTGTTTGCAAGCACAACACATTATCAGTAATAGTGTCAGGCCTTGGGGCCTCCCCCTAAACTGAATCTCAGTTTGGGCCTGTCACTGGACCTCCTTTTTTTCAGGCTCTTCTCCATTTTGGTTCCTGCAGTTCTTTCAGACAGGAACAATTCTGGGTCATAGTTTTTGACTGTGGGATGGCAACCCCATCTCTCCACCTTGATCCCCTGTCTTTTTAGTGGAGGTGGGCTCTTACAAGTTCCCTCTCTACACTGTAAGGTATTTCATCTAAGGTCCCTCCCTTTGAGTTCTGAGATTCTCTCTCACCTCCTAGGTCTCTGGTACATTCTGGAGGGTCTCTCCACCTACTATCTCCTGAGGGAGCCTGTTTTGATTCTTTCTGCTGGTTCTCGGGCTTCAGTCCTGTTCTGTACCCCTCCCCTTAATACCTGATAATATTCCCCTCTTCCCCTCCCTGTTGCTTTTCCTACCCAGGTTCCCTCCATCCCCTCCCCTCCCCCCCCACCCCCACCCACGATTGCTTTTCTCTCCCTCCCAAGTGGGATTTAGGCATCCTCACTTGGACAATTCAGCTTGTTAACCTTCTGGAGTTCTATGGATTATATCCTGGGAGTTCTGTACTTTTTGGCTAATATCCACTTATTAGTGAGCAAATATCATGCATACCATTTGGGTCTGAGTTACCTCAATCAGGATGATATTTTCTAGTTCCATCTATTTGCCTGAAAAACTCATAAAATCCTCATTCTTAATAACTGAGTAGTATTCCATTGTGTAAATAAACCATATTTCCTGTATCCATTCTTCTGTTGTGGGACATCCACAACATTCAGAGTGGTTGTACCAGTTTGCAATCCTATCGTCAATGGAGAAGTGTTCCGATTTCACCACATCCTTGCCAACATGTGCTGTCACCCGAGGTTTTGATCTTAGCCATTCTGATTGGTGTAAGGTTTCCAGGATGCTTTTGATTAGCATTTCCCTGCTCACTAAGGACTTTGACCATTTCTTTAAGTGCTTCTCAGCCATTAGAGATTCCTCTGTTGTGAATTCTTTGTTTAGATCTATACCCCATTTTTTGATTGTGTTGTTTGGTTTTTGAGTGGTTAGCTTCTTGAGTTCTTTATTTTAGATATTAGCCCTCTATTAGATGTGGGGTTAGTGAAGAAATTTTCCCAATCTGTAGGTTGCTGATTTGTCGTATTGGCTAAGTCCTTTGCCTTACAGAAGCTTTGCAGTTTTATGAAGTCGCATTTATCAATTCTTGATCTTAGAACCTGAGTCATTAGAGTTCTGTTTAGGAAATTTCTCCCTGTGCCAATGAGTTTAAGGCTCTTTCCCATTTTCTCTTCTTTTAGATTCAGTGTATCTGGTTTTATGTTGAAGTCCTTGATCCATTTGGGCTTGAGCTTTGTGCAAGTTGACAAATATGGATTTATATTTATTTTTCTACATACAGACTGCCAGATAGGACAGCACCATTTATTGAAGATGTTTTTCTCTTTTCATGGCATACTTTTGACTTCTTTGTGAAAGGTCAAGTGTCTATAAACTTGTGGTCTTATTTCTGGGTCTTCAATTCTATTCCATTGATCAATATGTCTGTCTCTGTACCAATACCATACAGTTTTTAATCACTATTGTTTTTTAGTATTGCTTGAGGTCAGGAATGGTGATTCTCCCAGATGTTCTTTTATTGTTAAGAATTGTTTTCTATGTTGTGTCTTTGTGTGGATTAGGTATAAACATAATTGTACCTTCATAGAACAAATTGGGTAGTGGTCCTGCTGTTTCTATTTTGTGGAATAGTTTAAAGAGAATTGGTATTAGTTCTTCCTTAAGGTCTGATAGAACAAGTGAAAGAACTTTATGACAAGAACTTCAAGTCTCTGAAGAATGAAACCTAAGAAGATCTCAGAAGATGGAAAGATTCCCCATGCTCATGGATTGGCAGGTTAATATAGTAAAAATGGCCATCTTATCAAAAGCAATCTACAGATTCAATGCAATCCTCATCAAAATTCCAACTCAATTTTTCATAAAGATAGAAAGAGCAATTCTCAAATTTATTTGGAATAACAAAAAAACCAGGATAGTGAAAACTATTCTCAACAATAAAAGAACTTCTGGAGGAATCACCGTCCCTGACTTCAAACTGTACCACAGAGCAATAATAATAAAAACTGTATGGTATTGGTATAGAGACAGGCAGGAAGATCAAGTGAATAGATTTGAAGACCCAGAAATGAACCCATACACCTATGGTCACTTGATCTTTGACAGAGGAGCTAAAACCATCCAGTAGAAAAAGAACACCATTTTCAACCAATGGTGCTGGTACAACTTGGAGTCAGCATGTAGAAGAATGCAAATCTGTCCATTCTTATCTCTTTGTACAAAGCTCAAGTCCAAGTAGATAAAGAACCTTCACATAAAACCAAATAAACTGAAACTAATAGAAGAGAAGGTGGAGAAGACCCTTGAATACCTGGGCACAGGTAAAAAGTTCCTGAACAGAACACCAATGGCTTATGCTCTAAGATCAAGGATTGACAAATGGGACCTCATAAAATTGCAAAGCTTTTGTAAGGCAAAGGACACTGTCACTAGAACAAAACGGCAACCAAGAGATTGGGAAAAGATCTTTACCAATTCTACATCTGAGAGAGGGCTAATATCCAATATATACAAAGAATGCAATAAATTATACTGCAGATAATTAAGTAACCCTATTAAAAATGAGGTACAGAGCTAAAAAAAAAAAAAAAAAAAAAGAATTCCCACTTGAGGAAACTCAAATGGCCAAGAAGCACCTAAAGAAATGTTCAGTATTCTTAGTTATCAGGGAAATGCAAATCAAAACAACTCTGAGATTCCACCTCACACCAGTCAGAATGGCTAAGATAAAAATAACTCAGGTGATAGTAGATGCTGGTGAGAATGTAGAGAAAGAGAAACACTCCTCCATTTTTGATGGGATTTCAAGCTGTTACAACCACTCTGGAAATCAGTCTGGCAGTTCCTCAGAAAACTGGACATAGCACTACCTGAGGATCCAGCTATACCGCTCCTGGGCATATACCCAGAAGATGCTCCAACATATAACAAGGACATATGCTCCACTATGTTCATAGCAGCCTTATTTCTAATAGCCCAAAGCTGGGAAGCTGGAAAGAACCCAGATGTCCTTCAACAGAGGAATGGATACATAAAATGTGGTACATTTACACAATGAAGTACTACTCAGCTATTAAAAATAGTGAATTCAAGAAATTCTTAGGTAAATGGATGGAACTAGAAAATATCATCCTGAGTGAGGTAACCCAGTCACAAAAGAACACACATGGTGTTTACTCACTGATATGCAGATATTAGCCCAAAAGACAAAATGTGGGACAGAAACTGAAGGAGGGGTCTTCTGGAGACTTCCATCTGGGTACCCATTCCATGTGCAGTCACCAAATGTAGACACTGATGTGGATGCCAGGAATGGCATGCTGACAGGAGCCTGATATAGCTGTCTCCTTAGAGGTCTGCAAGAGCCTCATATATACAGAAGAGGATGCTCACAGTTAACCATTGAACTGATTGATCAAGGGGTTCCCAATGGAGGAGTGAGCAAGAAGACTGAAGGAGCTGAAAGGGTTTGTGGCTCCATGAAGAAAGCAACAATACCAACCAACCAGAGCTCCCAGGGTCTAAACCACAAGCCTGGGAGCACATAGGGAGGGACCCATGGCTCCAGCTTTATATGTAGGAGAGGATGGCCTTGTGGTGATAGATGGGAGAGGAGGTCCTTGGCCCAGTAAAGGCCAGATGCTCCAGTGTGGAGGAAATTGAGGGTGGGGAGGTGAGAGCAGGTGGGTGGGTGGGGGCACATCCTCACAGAAGCAGGAGGAAGGAGGATGGGATAGGGGGTTACTGGGGGAAGGAAATGGGGAAAGGAGATAACATCTGAAATGTAAATAAAATTTCCAATCAAAAAAAGAATTGTTTTCTATATTCTGGGTTTTTGCTTTCCATATGAATTTGAGAACTACTCTTTCCATGTCTTTCCTACAGATTCAATTTCTTATTAAGAGTCAGTCACTTTAGCAAGTTCATTGTAACTTTTACAGAATTCTAAAGAGTCATAAAAGTATTGTTTTATGAATGAACACTGTAGCTTAGAAAAGGTAATTACTTCTTATGACCAGCTAAGGTGGTTCAAATGAGAATCTCCTTCTTCCATTAACATATATTTAAATGCTTAGAGCCTAGTTATTGGGGATGTTATGGGAAGGATTAGAAGATCTGGCCTTGTTGGAGGAAATTTGTCCTTTTTGGAGGAGATATGTCACTGGGAATGAGCTTTGCCAGTTCTAAAGCTTATACCAGGCCCAGTCGTACACTCTCAGACACCTGCTTATGGGTCAGATGTAAACTCTAAGATACACCCCCTACTGTGATGGTCATGGACTCCCCTTCTGAAATTGTAAGCAAGCCCCCAACTTAATTCTTTCTTTTATAAACTGCCTTGGTATCTCCTCACAGCAATAGAAAAGTAACTAAAGCAGTAACTTAGCTAATAAGGAATAGAGATTTAACAGGAGCACAGTTCCAGTATCACCACTGTGTGACTTTTCCTGGGGAGATGTAAGCAAATGTTTATTTACCTTAGATGGGACACTGAGGACCACCAAGGATGGATTTCAGCCAAGTCTAGCTTACTCAAACAGTAAAATTTCAGGGGTCACTTACAAGGGCATGAGTGACTCAAACAGGGGCCATATTGTGAAAAAACCACCACATTGTATGTGAACACTCTCAATAGCTGCATTACTGGAGCTCCCCCATCAGGAAACTTAACTAGCCAGACTGTATCTTCTGCTTTGCAATTTTTCACTGTTTTATATGCTTGAGTAGGGACCTTGTGATTCTTGTAAGTCTCAAACACCTCCCAAACGTGTAAGTTTGGTTTACTTCATGGTTTTGTTTACCGTTTTAGTCTTATGGGCATCCCTCCTTGCTCCTTCCCAGAGACAATGGTTCAATTTGCAGGAAAAAGCTACTCCACAATTCCATCCCTTACCCCACCCCCCAACCCCATGTAATACTAAACACTCAGACAGTGTTCAAAATCTCTTTTCTTCTCCTTCTTCTTGGTTGACAATATTCTGTGGTAGATGTAGAACAATACACCATAACTAATGTTCAGACACGTTTCATGTACTTCTGACCTATGAGATGCTATTCCTATAAATCAACATAAAACCTTAACTCTGACACCAACTCTCATACCAAGGTATACACTGACACAAATTATAATAATATAAAGCTAATTGATTTTCTAGTTCTAATTCTGCAAAGGATATTTTAGTTTTGGTAGAGGATAAGTGCATATAATATATTCAGTACTGAAAGAATAAAATTTAATATAACATTTCATAGCTTCCACTTTGATTGGCAATTCTAACTATAAACAAATTCATTAAGTTGTATCGACTTTGTATCTAGTTAATTTTAGTGTGTTTTGGTTTTACTTATTTGCAGGTATTTTACAATAAGTTTGTGCATTTTTAAAATAATGAAATAACTAATATTTAGACCGAAGAAGTCAAAAGCCCCAGATGTAGGCAGGTGCATAAGAAGTGCAGAGATTGCACAACAGTAATGTTGGTAAAATACACACAGCTCTGAGAACAGGCTGCCCACAAAATGAAAGAGTATCAGGAGTGGGGGGGAACCAGACTGTGGCAACTTGTCTCCCACAAGAATTTTATCAGGCAATCCTCCCCTCAGGTGTCTGTGTTTGTGTGTGTGTGTGTGTGTGTGTGTGTGTGTGTGTGTGTGTGTGTGTG
>JANHMN010000003.1:147425847-147430847 GCA_030674055.1 Rhabdomys pumilio
GTGTGTGTGTGTGTGTGTGTGTGTGTGTGTGTGTGTGTGTGTGTGTGACAGAGACAGACAGAGAGACAGAGAGAGACAGCAAGAGACACAGAGAGAGGGAACTGGTGGTGATGATCAGATTTACATTCATAATTCATTTACTATTTTATTTACCTGTGTCATTGTATCTAGTGGAAAGCAGTGTTGGGTGGGAAAGCGACGTGCACCGTCTGGTGTTAGGAGTATAGAACACCCAAGCAATCCAATAAAAACAGAGATGGTAATTTAAGTCCAAAATGCATCATTGACTTGACCTATATTCTAGTCATTGATTGTAATACATTGTGATTGTAGTCATTCCATTAAAGAATGTGTGCCAAGATAGACAGAGAGAGAGAGAGAGAGAGAGAGAGAGAGAGAGAGAGAGAGGTAAACAGATGACAATGAGTGTTTACTTATGGAAATAGAGAAAGCAAATGAGAGTGTAAGTCTGAAGTTAAATGACATCAGCAGAATAGGAGAAAACACTGTGTGTTTGTGGTGTGGGCTGAGGTAGAGTGTCAGAAAATACTAGAAAAAGGACTTCTGGAATAACAAAGGGATTAGCTAGTAGGTTACTTATGCCAGATAACAGAGTCTATCCAAGAGTCTCACCTCCTCCAACAAGGTCACACCTGTAACTCTTTCTAAATAATTCCTCGAACTAGGGGCCAAGTGCTCAGGCATACGAGCCTGTGGTGGGCTTCCTCATTCAAACCACCATACCATGTTAATACAATGCCATTGTGTTTATGTGCCACATTTTTCATTATCCACCTGTCTGTTTAAGGATGTTTAGGTTGTTTCATTTTCTACCTATTGTGAATAGAACAATAATGAACACAGCTGATCAAGTATCTGTAGAAGAATATCAAGTCCTTTAAAATACGCCAATGAGCACAATACCTGAGTTATATAATGGGTCTAGTTCTGAGAATTCTCCACAGTGATTTCCATATGGGCTAGTCTGAGTTCAGTTTTTACCTACAGTGAATTATGATCGCTTTCTCTGTGCATCCACACCAGCATTTGCTACCGTTTTTATGCTATATTACTTTCATCATTATTATTCAAGGCAGATTAAATGTTGGTGTCATTTTTATTTTGATTTGTTTTTATTTCTTTTAAAAGGGAATATACATTTGTTTTATGAAAATAAAGTACATTCTTTTTATAGTAGCATTGATTAAATGCTGATAATTATAGCAAAATATGCTATTACTGTGAGGAAAGTCTTACAATAAAGTTTAGATGTCATGAATAGACATCATATACTTTCAAAGTAGTCTTAATTTTTCTTTCCCCTAGGAGCTGTTATCAAACATCTTAAAAAATATTCTGTGCCATTTTTCTTTTTTTCTTTTTTAACTTTCCATTCAGACCGGCACTGTGTTTTTAATTGGAACATTCACTTTCTAAATTCTGTGCCTTTTGAGTTCTTTTTATATTCTAGATGCTAATCTAGATGTACATCTGACAAAAATTCCCTCCAACCTCATGATCTTCCTTGTCACATGATAGTTTGATTTGTATACAGAAGCTTCTTAGCTTTATGAGGCCCCGCTCATCAATGATTGGCCCTTCAATCCTTAGCAAATGAAGTGCTGAGAGAGTTCTTTCTGCAACCACACCTTATAAGACACTGCCTACACTCTCCTCAAGCAGTCTTGGTGTTTGCTTCAGGTTTCACATTAAGTTCTCTGATCCATGTGTAACTCACTTGTGTTCAGTGTGGTAATCGCAGGTCTAATTTCATTCATTTATATTTGGATAACCAGTTGTGCCAGCACTATTTGTTAAGGACTCTGTCCTTCCTACACTATATATTTTTGGCACCTTTCTCAAATATTCTTAAGTTTCATAGTCTTAATAATTAGATGTTCTGTATTGTATCATGTAGGAGGAGATGCTGATAGTAAGTTCTGGTTCCCTAATCGGTTCTTGATTTGGTCAGTAATTGCTAGAACAATTGCTAGAACAATTGTTGGAAGGAACAGGCAGAATTTCCAGGTCCCAGGAGGAAAAGGAGATGGAGGAAAAGAGAAGGGGCTTTTCAGCCAAGCTTTGGAAGAAACAGGAAAAAATCGTGTAAGATCTCAGGGAAGCTAGGACCAGCAGCCTCTGCCACCAGTGGATAACCAAGGAGATGAGCAGAGGCTAGCTGATACAGAATAGCTGATAAGTTTAAGGCAGGAGATTTGAGTCCAGCAATTGTGCTAGCTGTCAAGTTATAAAGTAATAAAGCTCAGTCTTTATTTTGTATCCACCGGTTCAATTGTCTCGGGTGGGGCAGATAATGCAACCCCTCCAAGAGCAAAGTTGGGTAGAAAAGAAAAGCCAAGTCAGTGATGGAGGCTTGGAGAAGCTAAGTTGAGAGGAACAAAAGGATACAGGGAAGGGCCAGAGCATAGGCAGCAGCTCCAGGGTCTCAGCTCCCGGGAAAGGTAGTAGCCTGTCTTTAAAATTACATGCAAAGGTATCATTGGTCCATGTGTGTGTTTTTAGGCCAATACAAGGATGTTTTTATTACCATGGCTACGTAACTAGCTTGAAATCTGCTATAGTAATTCTTCCAGGTTACTTCTTATTGCTTAGGAGGATTCTGACTACCTGAAGTCTTATGTGGTTCCATATGTATTTTAGGAGGCTTTTTGTTTTTTGGGTTTTTTTGGTGGTGGTGGTGGTTTTTTGTTTGTTTGTTTGTTTGTTTTGATTTGTTTAGTGTGTGTATGTGGTGGGGGTTTTTCTATTACAAAGAATAGAATGGAGATTTTGACTGGGTTTGAATCATTTTGTAAATTGCTTTTGATAGGATGATCGTTTTTCAATATTAATTCTACCAATCCATGAATATTGACTTCTTCGATCTCTTTCTTCTGATTAAAAGAACTGATTGTAGGTGTCTTTTAGCTCCCTTGTGGTAAATATTAATTGGAGGAATTTTACCCCACCATAGATTATTTAGTCCCCAAATAAAAGACATAAAACCTTTATTTATATTTATATTTATTTATATTTATATTTAGCCTTAAAAGCACTAGAGCTAAGAAGATATCAACTCTCCTCTGCTATTTCTGTCTACTTCCTTGTCAATAACCTTGAGATATAACTTGTCATGTTCTGCCTTGGCTGCTCCTACTCCAATGGGCCATCCATCATGGGCATGTTTATTCATGATCTGCCTAAACAATGGCATCTTCTTCTTTCTTCTCCTCTCTCCTCTCCTCCCTGGTAGCCTCTGCCTCAGACTCAAAGCCTTGGAACCAAAGCCCTGCCTCTACCTCTCTTCTGCCCACCTGTAGTCATCGTTATTCAACCACTAATTTTACATTTGGGAGCATGGTTACATAGCATCATTTGGTGTGCATGAGGACCTGCTCATCTCTGGAGGCAACCTTGGGGGCCAGTATTTAGGATGATGATACATAGCACCAGAACAAACCTCAACACTTCCTCACTAGGTTTATTCCTAGATTGTTTTTAGATGTTATTGTGGATTAAACTGCTTTCACATGTCTTTCTCAGCATGCTTAACATTGATATTCAGAAAGGGCATTGATTTTTGTAAATTGATTGTGTGTCCTGCTGACTTGGTAAAATTGTTGGGTATTTAACAAAGCTTTCTGGTAGACCTTTGGTGATTTCACAAAAATCACAAAATTATCTTCAAACAGGAAAAACTGACTCCTCTTCTTTGTTAAACTAAGCCATTAGATTACATGCACAAAAAGGAAAATCACGAAAGGAGAGACAATGACATACCAACTGGCTTATAAAATCGTTTTATTTTACTGTATCTAAACTTCTTTCTCAGGAATGGTACCAAAGTGACTTGCTCACAGGGATTTATAATTTGGGATAAACATAATTAACAAAACAAGTATTTCTCTATTATACAGAGGAATGATGTAAAACGTATGTATAGGCTGTATTATTCAAAGCAGGTAATTAGACTTATCTGCTAAGGTGATTTTCCTACTTAAGCCCATGCGATAGAAGGAAAAGAGCAGCTAAGAGATGTTCTCCTCAGAATCTTGCAGAGTAGTTGGGATGTCTAGTTTCCACCACACAGAGCCACCAGGATTTTTTCATAGTCTCCTTTGGTTTCATCCTGTTTATGCAAAAGGAGAATATATTTGACATGTTGTAAAATGACGACTACAAGATAGTTTCATTGTAGAAGTAACATGGCGTTTGTAGAGTAAGTCACAAAGCAAGTCGTACATTGCAGTGTATAATATAGCTATGTTTAAAAAAAAAATCTAAACTGAATGTTCTCCAGAGGAGAATCAGAATAAAATCTACTCTGAACTAATTGTTGTATATTAGAACAAGTTATTTCTAAGTATTAATATATAACATAATTAATTGAAGTATTATATAACTTAATACCCCACATTAAAAAAAAAATCGGAATCACTCAACAAAAGGAGTAAAAGCTACAGGCCTATCATTTTTTCAGTTGAACTTCATTTATTTTATTATCAGATACAAATAATGTGAATATAAATGATTATCTCTCTGTAGGACCAGCCTCCTTGAGTTTTTGTAATGAGTTATTTTCTATCATAACACATGACTTGAACATGTATTCTGAACATTTTATGCAAAACATACAAAATACAAGTAAAACCACTGAAAAATAATTTTAGTATTAAGCTTTTAATTCTTCAACTTTAACTACAAAATAAATCATAATACATATCAATACTGCCAGGAACTCTGAAATATTCCAGAATTATTTATAAACAAAGACTAGACATTTCTACATGGTTCAAAATGCACTTAGCTCTTTGATAGTCTAGATTTAACTAGGTGAAGTCTAATTTGTTTATGAATCATTCATACTAAGAAGCTGAGCTAGTCTTATATATGCAGTGTATAGCTGTAGCATCTTGAAATGTTGCATACAGAATTTTCTTTTATGAGGTGCCATTACAGAAAACACAACATACCAGGATGGCTTGGCAAAGAGAGATTCC
>JANHMN010000003.1:147433347-147454634 GCA_030674055.1 Rhabdomys pumilio
AGTGGTTATGCCAGAAGTTCAATATATTTCTCTTGGTGACCAGTCATAGTGACCCAGGAGGTGTGTCCTGCTTGCTGAATTGCCTTATAAACAGGAGTTCAAAAATGTATTCTGCATATCCATATTTTAAAGAGCATCTGTTTTATTTTAAAAGCTTTCTCAAGTTAAGCAGGGTGGAGTACACCTTTAATCTAGGCACTTGGGAGGCAAAGGCAGGAGGATCTTTGTGAGTTCAAGGCCAGCTTAGTCTACAGAATGAGTTACATAAAAGTCATGACCATTACACAGGGAATCCTTGCCTCAAAAAAAAAAAAAAGAAAAAGAAAAGAAAGAAAGAAAGAAGGAAGGAAGGAAGGAAGGAAGGAAGGAAGGAAGGAAGGAAGGAAGGAAAGCCTTTCAGTTTTATTAGTTCATCATCAGACTTACATATTGCCTCAGTGTAAATGTAAACACAAAGATGTGTCATCTCCTCAGGATTTTTTTCTTATCTATTTTTTTTTTATAGAACAGCAGTGAAATGCAAGTGTACAAGTTCAGGTCCAAAGCTTTGCCTGTGCTATTTCTACATACCGATAGTTGTGAGGCAATTCTCAATGTCTCCCTTCAGTTCCAGGTCCAGAACTTTGTTCATGTCATGTTGACTGTACTTTCTGTATTTCTGAAACACTGAATGGGAAACTGAAGTTAAGATTTGTGCAAAGCATCCTGTCTCCTAGTAAACTTCAGCAAAATCAGGGTAGCTGACTCAGGGACTCCTTGGGGACACTGAACTCACGTGTCAACATACAATGTTGAACTTCGCATTGCTATTCTTAAACTCTGCCTTCCCAAAAGTTTCAGAGACTAAGTCTTAGCTCTGAATCATTGAGAATTTGGAGATTTCTTTTGGCTCTCCCTTCTTTCTGGACCAACTACACATTCTTCCCTTCATTTAGACCCTCGGGGTGTCTTCCTTTCTTTCTTTCTTTCTTTCTTTCTTTCTTTCTTTCTTTCTTTCTTTCCTTCTTTCCTTCTTTTCTTCCTCTTCCTATCCTTTTCCTCCTCCTCCTCCTCTTCTTCCTCCTCCATTTCTTCCTCCTCCTTCTTCTTCATTTTTTGCCCCTTTTATGTTTTGTTTATATCTTTTATCAAAATCTTGGAAGAATAGAAACAGTGAAATAAGTTATATTTTCCACTCCAAAGCCAGAAAGTATGTTCTCAGTGGTGTCAATGGTGGCAGATCAAAGCTGACCAATAGGCATACAGCAATAAACGGTCAGCATAACTAAAGCCATTTGATGGGGAAAGACCTCTTTCTTTCTTCCTCTCATTTGTCCTCCATAAGCAACCTGTGATCATCTCTAAACACAATCCAAAGAAACTAATTTCTTGTTACCTTGGCGAAGATGAGAATTGCTCCTACAGGTCAGAATTGTAATGAACACGTTCACGTCTGTCCCCTTTCTCCTTTCTCCAGCTTCATACAAAGCCTGTCAAGAAATGGATAAGTAGCCATGTGACCATGCACTGAATGACAAACACATAAAAGTGTTACATTTAACAAAGGTCATATAAGCAATTACTCTGTACTAGATATGATCAGAGAAGGCAGCACTGAGGTTGGCCTTTCTTGAAAGTGAGGACAGGACAATAGAGTTAGCAATATCTCTCAAGGTATTTTGTAAACATGAAAAACTGAGGATATGTTGTTTTCAGGATGTCTCTTTGTTTACTTAATTGCTTTAAAATTATACTGCATATAAGAAAACTCATGGAATCTTTTAAAACTGCTTTTTTTTCTATTCTTTATTGCTCAAAGAAACTATTAGAAAGTAATATCAATAAATCAAAAATTCAACTGCTGCCTAGGTCTTGCATTTCCTCTCTATATTCACACATTTATTTGCTACTGGAGGATATTCCATATTGATGCCATGATTTTTGTACCAAAATTTCAACTCTGAAATTTGAAAGCTGTATAGTCTTAGGAAATAGTTTAAGTACAACTATTCTCCTTTGCAAATGAAAACAATGATCCCTGTCATTTTTGTTACAAATATGTTGTATAAAGTCTAAAATATCAATTTCTATCACAGTTCTGAGCCACATCAATCATGTAGTCTCTGTAAATATATATAAAGGAGCCATAATAGTCTGGAAATTGAAAGATATTCACAAATATAAATAAGTGTAATTGTTATTATGAGCAATTACACATTATTATTTTTCATGTTTGCACACTTTCTACTAAGACAAAAATTTCAATGCGTTTCTAGATTTCACTTTACTCAGCAATAATTTCCTTTCCTAGCTGAGCATAATAGTGATTTTTTTCTAGTCCCAGCAACTGAGAGACAGAGGAAAGAGGATTTCAAATGAATAACAACTTACACTACCCCACCAAGAGGTTGGGCTTACATATGGTTATGTTCCTACACTATAAAGTTAAAATTTGGAGTGTTCTTAACCCAACAGATATTAGGAAAGACAGACCAGTTTGTTATTTAAGTTGTCATTGGCTTTCTGAATAATAAGATTAACTGGAAACACAAAGACTATATTTTCCATCCATGGGCTACAAGAATCTGTGTCTATTAAATGGACATTAAGGAACCATTGGCTTCTCAGAGGACTGGAGATCTGCCTCCACATATAAAGATTAAGAAGGTAGAAATATCTTTGCTTACCCTGGCATCTGTATCAGCCAAATCTTGATTCACACTCAAATCCTGACTACGGTCACCCTGAAAAAAAAAAAACAATATATTGTAAGATTTTCTGTAAAATGTAATCACAAAATATGCTTAATTCTCTTAAAATCAAACAATAACCTTTGAGGAAAAAGAGTGGAAAATAGTGTCTATCCTCTCCAGCTGTGTTGCACTGGGGAACACAAGCAAGACAAAGCAGAGCAAGTTTGTATGAGTTCACTTAGGTATGCTTCCTAAATCCCCTGAATCCACAGAAGCTCGTTGGTGATGAGTAGAGATAGTAGGGTTGGACACACAGGTCTGGAGGATGCTGATGAAAGGAAACCATCTCTAATAAGCGGGAGCACACTGTGGCATTACTATACAGTAAGAGAAATGTAATGCGTATCATAGTCAATAAGTGACCAGCAGATAAACTTTAAAAGTCCTACCAAAAAATGATAGGAAGTTAGAATACAAAGACATTATCTTATGCCATCAATTGACATCCTATATATCAAAATATCACACTGTTCCCTCAAATACATACAAGTATGATTCATCACTTAAACAGTATTAATTTGGGGGGGGGGCTCGTAACAGGGTTTCTCTGTATAGCTCTGGATGTCCTGGAACTCACTCTGTAGACCAGGCTCGCCTTGAACTCAGAAATCCGCCTGCCTCTGCCTTGCCAGTGCTGGGATCAAAGGCATGCACGACCATTGCCTGGCAAGCAGTATTAATTTTAAGAGAGAGTTTCTCATTCCTAGAAAATGATCACAACTCTAAGATTTTTCTTCATTATAATAGCAAAGACATTTCCAGAGCTTTAAGTTATACCTTGGCAAGAGCCAGCAAGGCTTTCCGAAAGTCTCCAGACGTGTCTGAAGTGATGTCTTTGGCCAGATCTCTTTTCAGCTCTAGGAGATAAGAAAAATAACTTTTGTAGTAAATTATTTAAAAATACTGATGTTACATATCAAACTAATATCTTACACACTTGTCCCAGTTTATTGGTTACAAGGTTGAATGACTCGTGTTACATATTTCGAGTAACTCTGTTCATATTACATGTAATTCATGTTGTATGTGTTTTATGAGAGTGGAAAAATGAGAGCAGCTGAAATGTTAAGACTATAAAACACTTGCCTACAGGTCAATAAAAGAAAATCGAGTGGTGCTGTGTATGAAAACCCAGCAATGCTGTGTATGAAAATTCAGAGTCACAAATAGTTTCTAACAAGAATGAATTGCTAAACACATATTAACAAATCATTTTGAAGTCAGTTTCATTGCTAGAATGAATAGAACATCATTTAAAAGGAAAAAGAGGAAGTACTCACTTGAACATTGACTGTTTATTGATATTTGATATGTATATTATATGTTCAATGGCAGTTTTTTATGTATATGTGCAGTTATTTAAAACTCATTTCTACACACATCCATTTAGTGTCAATGATTTAGTTATCAAATGCACCGCTTTAATGAAAAAAATAATTGAATTGATAGTGAAATAGATACAGCACCTTAAGCTAGTAAATCAGGATCATGGAGAAATGTGACTGTCTACCTTTGTAAAGTATGTTTTATCAAACACATTAAAAGTTGCATCTCTTGGATTACTACTGGCAAATGGCTCTAAGGCACGCGTCAGTATTGGAGTAAGAACTGCAGAAAATCTGGTTCAGAAACTTCCTTACTTGGACTCATGTGCTAAATTGAGAACAATGTACAATGTTGTTGTCCCATGAGTGTTCGGTAAGAGAAGCCACAAAGTAGTTTAACAAAACCAAACAAACAAACAAAAAAAAAAGCCATCAGCTCAGAGGAACTAGAAAATCACAAGAAATCAGAGTCCCTCAACAATGAGGAAATAATCATTGACTAAAGGCTTCATGGTCTGATGAGCCATCCGTAATCTCATGCAAACTATCTATCTAACCAGAGAGAAAAGAAACTGAGTCATTTATGCTCTTAGTAGTGAAATTAAGAATCCAATCAAAAGGGCTGGAAAGATGGCTCAGTGATTAAGAGCACTGACTGTTCTTCCAGAGGTCCTGAGTTCAATTCCCTGCGACCACATGGTGGCTCATAACCATATGTAATGGAATCTGATGCCCTCTTCTGGTGTGTCTGAAGACAGATACCGTGTATATGCATATACTATATATAATGTATGTATTAAAGCTATTTTTAAAAATCACAACAAAAAATTAGAAAGATGAATGGAAAGTGTTCTGATCAGAAGTAATTATTTAGTCTTTTAAAAAATAAAAGACACTGGGCAGTTTAGAACAGTAGAAATCTTTTTAGAAAGCCATCTAAGACCAAAAACACTTTGAGTTCAATTCTCTTTATAACCATTTGTGTTCATTGGCTCTGGAAGACATATTTTGTTAAGATGCAAGTTGCAGATGAGTTTGGGTGTTTTCTTGCTGTCACCTCACCCTACATTCTGGGAATATTGCAGCAAGCTGGAAGAGACCATTTTACAATGTAGGCTTTCTAAATCATACAGTCACTACTCATAGCTGACTTTCAAAATGTATTTCTATCTGATTTCCTGTCCAACTCGGGGACTCAGATACAGGGCCTGACCTTCTTTGTAGACTCTATTAATCTCTCTGATTTGCTCGTTAGTTCTTGTTGTCAAAATCTCAATGAGAGTGTCTTCATCTGTTCCAAGTCCCTGAATTTAAAGAAAAGAAAATACATTTAAAGTTTTTCACTGAAGAATCAACTTTTTTAGTCCATACGTTTGTAATAATTTGTCATTTAGTAAATTTTGTCCATATTTTTAAACACATATAACAACATCCTTTTAAAGCAAAGTAGGTTTGTGTTCAGTATTTGTGATGAAAGTTTAAAAAAATACATATATTTGATTTATGCATTTTAAAAGCATGAAAAAACATTAGTCCCAATATTTATTTTTTCACGTATCTACTGATTGGTTCATTAAATCATTAAGTTGCTCAGGCACTGATTGACAGTCTTGGAGCAGATAATGAAGGCTCCGCCACAGGAACACATGGATTTGTCCTGCACAGGTTTTTAGGTAAGCTGTTTTTCATTAAAAGAATAATTTAGGGGGCTGTGAAAATGCTTGGCTGTTAAAAGCACTTGTTCATGCAGAGGACCCAGATTCAATTTCTCTCATCCACATAGTGATTTGCAACCATCCCTAAGTCTAAACACTAGAGGATCAAACGTTCTCTTCTGACCAAGAGTGCCTGGCACACAGTTGATATATAGATATAGATACATTCAAGTAAAACATTCATTCAAATAAAACATTTTAAGAACTGCTGGGGGCCTGGGGATGGGGAGAGGTAGTGAGAATAATTTACCTTCATGGCACCACGGAGTTCATCTGCATCAAACTGAGCTGGAGTTTTCAGCATAGCCAAAACAACCTCCTCCAGGTGGCCTGTAAGGGCTTTTCTCAAGTGTTCATCCAGGGGCTGGAAAAACAAAAGCTTTAGTGAGTTCCTGACAGTCTTGTTCCTAGTGACATCTCACTTTGTTCATCTATTAGAGCTCCTTTCATCCATGATAAATACCAGTTGGATATTTAGGGTGTCCTCTCCATCCTCTAATGTTGAGTGCTTAGATGAAATGCACTGCATCCAATACTAACCTTCTAAAGAATTGTGTTCTCAGTGTTTCTTACAGGAAAGGAATCACAAAGCTCAAAACACAAAGCTTTTCATTGGTCTAGTAAACATTATAATTAAAAAAAAATGGTACCTTCCATTTTTTAATTGCACCCAATTAAAAACAAACTATCTATAATTGCCACAAGAGATATAAAGTTCATTTTCAACATAGAGTTGCCTAAAATATTTAGATTTCTTCATAAAGCAGCTCATTGTAGTTTTAGTGACATCCCAAAAAAAAAAAAAATACACTTCAGTAAGGACACAATTCTTTGTTCCTCCACATAAATTTGATGCCTATTTTGCTTAAGTGGATGGCTTGCCTCCAGAACTTCACCACTGGAAAATCTTTGTGGCAAGATGGCCAATGTTTGAACTGAGGAAATTTGCTAAAAAGTGATCCTATTGCAAAAAAAAAAAAAAAAAAAAAAAAAAAAAAAAAAAAAAAAAAAAAAAGACAAATACTGGGACTTCCACTTTAGGAGTAATGGGCTAATGATATTTAATATAGAAAGACTGAGAATTGGGATTCAGAAGCACACTGAAACATGAATATGAGCAAACTGAATGTCTGAGTTCATCACTCTCCTCACCTTCCCAGTCTCCTGTAAGTATGCTGCCTTGATCTGCTGGCGCTGAGCATTGGTTCTCTTGGTAAGAATGTCAATGATGGTTGCTTCATCCACACCTGCAAGTAAAAGATCCGAGGTTTTAATATAGATTCTCCCAATCACCAACAATTGATAGAAAGTGATTCATTATTAAGGCAGTTCTCAAGGAATATTCATAGCAAAGCTGACAAAGAGAATTGCATCAGCCTGGAAAATGAACAAATGCCACAGTATGTATCAAACTGGAGAACGTAACATGACACCCCATCCATTTGAATGGAAAATGAAGAGCCAATCAATAGTTTCTGGACTTCAGCACTCCAGATACACATTCAAATCCTCAATGTGATCACCAATGATCATTTAAGCATTGATTTCTACTAGGAACAGGCTGGTAAGGACATCTGTTATAGCAACAGAGATTTCATCACTGATCAAACTTTTCTAAGTACTGAAAGGAAGGACATCTTACTCGTTGGAAGCAGAGTTTAACTCCATATAGCACATGGAGGCCCGAAATGGCAATATTCCTGCCTTAGCCTCTCTAGTACTGATGTTATAGGTAAGAACCACTGCAGCTGACTAAATCTTTCTATGTCCCCAGTGTAAGACTCTACATCACTCAGGTTTGTTTCCCAATCACTGTTGAAGTAGTTTCTATGAAATGTTCAGGAGGAGATTCTTCTATGAAAACACACTCACCTTTAACCATGATAGCTTTGTGCAGGGCAGCAGCATCCGAGGATGGATTGAAGGAAGGGTAGGGGCTCACTGCTGATCCAGGACCACCTTTGTATGATTTTACAGCTTGCTATATGTGCAAGACACATGAATTAGTTTTCATTGATTGATTGAATGAATCATTCATTCATTCATTCATTCATGTTAGCATCTGTTTTAGCATGGTAACTACTTCATAATATTTTGATTACTTACAACATATTCCTGTTCTTGATTGTCAATAAAACAGGCTGACTTGAGGAATTGTGATACCATTGCCATTTTTAAAGAAGTATCTGAAAAGAAAATGAATACTTTTATATAATAAAAATCGACATCCACAAACACTACCCTTTATACTCGAGACACTACAATAGAAAGCAAACTTGTCTTTACTGCTGTGATTATTCTTTGGTGCATCATAAAATGTGCAGTGCTTATCTTTTTAAAAAACTATTCTTACTGTTAAAATGAAAGTCATATCCTCTACTAAGAAATGAACCATTTTCTTGGTCTTTCTAGCCCCGCCCTTTAAGGTTCAGATGTAAGTGTGGGGTCTGAGGAGAAGAGCTGATGATCACAACCTTGATTTAAATTTACAGACCACCCAGAGATGCTAAGCAAGAAGGATGCAAAAGCTTTGATACGTCTTCCTTTGCCTAAGGAAATCTAAATCTGGTATGTACCCTCTGGCTGAAAACACAAAGGCTAGGGAAACTTCTGGTGAAAGTGCTGATTCAAGAGAAGCTTTCAACACTTAAAATGTAAATAAAGAAGATATCCAATAAAAAAAAAGAAAGAAGTCAAAACAGATCTGGTAGAAAGCTTCAGAGGAAAAAATAGAGGGAAGGTTTGTCATATTTGAGAGGCTGCATAAACTTTGCTAAATGAGAAAATGTTAATAGAAGTTGCAACAAAGAATTTACATGTTATGTCCACAGCTCAGAACAACATCTTTATGTGTGTGAATGGAAGGCAGTGTGATCCCATTTGTATCTTAGGAGGAACATAGTTTTTATATCTTGGTATCTTGGGGGATCATGGTAAAGGGTGAAGAGAAAGGCGAGACCATTCAGTATGTCATGTAAGCACCTTTGTGGGCTCAGTTAGGTCCTGTACCAAAGGCAATGTCTAGAGAAAATTTACTTTTTTCTATGAAGTAAAATAATCTGGAACCATCTACAGGACTGGATCAACTTAAATCTTTATGTATTTCTTTCTTAAGAAAAAAATGCAACTTCCTTCCTTTTTGCCTTCCTTCCTTCCTTCTTTCCTTCCTTTCTTTTTTTCCTTCCTTTTTTTCTTTCCTTTATTTTTGATTGCTTGGTGTAAAAGTATTTGAATAGATAACTGTCTTCACATTTCTTCCCATTTGACCAGTTTAAACATTATTCTTGCATGCACATACACAAAAAGAAAAAGATTATTTTATCATCGTTTTGCCTCTGTTCTAACAAGAAGCACTCAGGTGATCCTGCAATGTGTATAAATTTTTGGCAGCTCTCATAAAGGGTGTCTCAAGTTGCCTGCATAGCTTGTAGCCTGGTAATGTTCCTATTTAATGGAACAAAAATCTTTTTAAAACTTAAAGTATGCTAAGGATTGGTTTATTTTCTCTATAAACACAAAATACCATCAATGATTCCTTTTGTCAGAGTCCAATTTTTTGTTTTTGAAGCTGGTATTTGACATCTACACTCATTTATCTCTGACATCCTCTGGAGATTGCTCAATGAATGCCTTTGAGGAAGGGCAGAAAAATAATCTCTGGGATTTCAGTTCAGTTCAGCCATAAAACTCGGGAAGAGTAAAACTCATAAAGCTGTCCGTTACTAGCATGTCCAGACAAAGTTTTTCTGTCTGTATCTGCAAGAAGAATGATTCATTTTCATGTAACAAGATTAAATACCAGAGGCAAATAACACTCAAAACAAAAACATTCTGCACCTATCAATGATGGAGCTTGTTCAAATTACTGTTCTGTCATTTGTATGAAGAACATTCACCAAAGTACTGTATTCATTCCCACATCAATGCCTTCAAAGCTATTCCGTAAGGTAAAGTCATGACACGCAATCATGTGTGGTATTGTACTTCCCGCTATAGTCGATTCTGGTGTAATTGCTGTTGCCACATAGCATTTCACATTTTGACTGCCAAGTTGGCACACCTATAGCTTCATAGCTCTTCTGGCGAAGTTTCAGCGTTCAGAGTTGCTGTCCTGATTACCACACCCAAGCCCTAGTAAAACGGAATCTTCAAATTGAACAATCTGATCACTTGCTTAAAAAAAGAAAATTAGTAATTTTGTTGTTTTCAGTTAAGACAGAAAAATGTCTTCAAACTGGAGGGTAGTCTAAAATCAAAAGGGACAATGACAACTCAGTATTGATCTTAGGACGTTTATGAAAGTGCAGTGCTTTCATGGTTTTTAGAGTGGTTATAAATAACTACATAGTGCACAACTTTCTGAAAACTGGGAAAGCTTAATAAGATAATGGCTCTCTTAATTATATTGTGCAACAGAACAAGAAGCAGTAGATTGAACTATGTACTTGACAAGAGTGTTCTTAGAAAAGATAGCTTTGAATCTGCATCTTCTGAGCATCTTCATCCTAGCCTGCTATATATACATAGGCCAGAAGAAAGGTCCAGAAAAGCAAAGCATACAAAACAGAATAGTCTTCACGAATGTCAGCAGAAGAGAATGGATTCTAGAGTCTGCTTCTAGCACTTAGCAAAGTTGAAGGACAGTAAATGCATGTAAGCTGCTCTAATAAAAATTTATTTTATCACAGCCTGCTCAGTGCCAAAGATATTAACGTTCATTAACAGAATGGCTTACATATAAAGTGCTGTTCAGATAGCACATGGAGAATGTCAGGCAGACTCAAAGCTGACCTTCTCTGCCTGCTCATCGCTTGGATTCTTCGTGGAGACAAGCTTAATTAAATGGAAGATTTTGTTTCTTCCATCTTATTGTTTTAATACAATATTGCTTTATCTCAACGCATACTTCAATTAGTTAGCAACAAGTTTTGAATCCAAGTCAATCTCCAAAACTAAAATGAGCTAATTCAAAGATAACTCACATTGGGAGTTGGTGCTATTTCACAATTTTTTGTTACTTGACAATTTTTGTGTATGTGTGTGAATAGGCACTGCCTATTAATTTCCCCTTATATGTAGATTAAGTGGGAAACATCTAAGAATTAGCCTTTTTGTGGATATATATGTATATACACACACACATATATATGTGTGTGTGTGTGTGTGTGTACATATATATGTGTGTGTATACATATATATATGCATATATATTTATGCATATATATATTCACTTCATATATATATATATACACACATATATATACATATATATACATATATATATGTATGTATGTATATATATATTCACTTCATGCTTCTTTCTGAGTGACATGGAATGTGACTTCCAGAATCTGTGTGGAAAGCAGCTGAATTTCCTGGTTTACCAAATCTTCCTGGTTTCAACATTATTTCTGTGTTAATTGCAAAGCACAAAATGAAGAAAATCTTGTTGAGTAACTTACTTATTAGCCCAAGATAGTGTCCCCAGAGATGACAACTATGTGGCTTATGTCCTGGTTACATGCTAGGACTATCAGTTTCACAATGACAGTAGCAGTAATAATTAGGTTTTTTTTTTTTTTTTTTTTTTGACAAAATAACTTTGTCACCACCCTCATTATTTTCTTACGTGGTGTCCTTTTCAGGCATACATCCTGCAGTAGTGTCAGTAGTTATAGTATAAATATATGTTTTCTGACTGCAAAGTAATATATGTCTTTAAATTAGTGAACAAAGAGATGAGAACAAGATCTGTACTATTTTTAATCCACTTGAGATTCAGATTCATTAATAGAGAATCCAGTGGAGACTCAATAGTTTTCACTGCAGCCTGTGACTACTCTTTTTCATGCGTTTTTGCCTTATGTACAGTTCTTTCTTGAATATGTGTTTTGTAAGCCCTTTCCACAACTACCCATACAGAGAAGATAATTAGACTCTTCAATGGCCACATGAGAAGATAATTAGAATATACAATGACATCACTTTTTAAAAGCCATTTAGCCAAAGGTAGATCCTGGATATCTTGCTTCAGGCTTCTCTACAGAGAGTTTCTGTTGCCTGGAATGCTCTGACCTCATCTACACCATTGTCCTTTGCCTGACTCATTGCTAGTTGATGAAGATTAAGCTAAGGCTTCATCACATCTACATGATGCCTTCACTGGTACTTAGCTTTGCATTGGGGGACCCTTAAAAGCATCTTATCTCTACTCATCCATTAGCCTCATGCCATTACGCATTAAGTCTTCATGTTGGCATCTAATCCTCCAGCAGTCTTTCCCTAAGGCACAGTCCATTCGCTTGGCATCTGCAATACCTCATGAAGTACCTGCAATTCTGTATATCTATAAGCATTATGAATTATTACTAAATAAATAAAGCTTATTAAATAAACAAACAGTACATAGGGAAACAGCTATACAAATTTAACTAACAAAAAATACTGTAATGATAGTATTTTAAATAGAAAAATCATGGTGCTGTAGGTCTTTTAATTAATTAATTAATTTATTTATTTATTTTTGAGTTTAACTGGAAATTTGACTTCACAAAAAAAAATCATGAAACTTCTGTAGGTAGTTTTAATTTGTAAAATGAGAATGTTAAAATAAATAGTCTTTAAACTCATTGTAGCTCCAAATCACCTAGTTTACATTTTACATTGAGCCCAAACAGGAATTAACCTGAAGGAGAAAGCTGTTAGGTAAACTGGATGCTTGATCATTCTGACACATGTGTGCAACTATAAAGGAAAAAGACATATTCAACTTTGAGAATTGTTCATGGTTCAGTATTAAAGATCAGTAGGTATTTTCTTGTTTTGTTCTGACTTTAAATATGTAACAAATTAAAAGAACTAGAGGGAACTACGTGAGTCTGTCCTGCTGATGCGCTGTTCCTATATGAACGTTGCAGAAGCTTTTGATTGAGAAAAGTATTTAACAAGCATCTGACTTTAGCTAGTTCCTTAAAAGTGTCGCTATACTCTCAAGAGCAGCGGTCTCATATCAGGTATCAAGGAGGGGTAGGTGTGTTTCTGGGCTCTGGTAACCACACAACTTCTGAAATGTGGAGGAAGCCATTTCAGAATCAGGAAACCAACATTTTGCCACATATGAATCAGCTGAAACAGGACTGAGCTGCAGTGAGCAAAGCAGAGTATTAGGGGCATTGATTCCTCAGGATTCATACAACTGAGACATCCACAGCAAGAAGAAGCACATTTTTTAATTACCACCCATAAAATTAGAAGATAAGACATTTCATTAACATTTTTAAGTGAGCTAAGAGAAAAGTCCTTGAAGGCACGTTTGTAATAAGCCAAGTGTGTAGTTAGGAATCATGTTCTCTCACTTTTGCAATTTGATCTAAAGTTGTACAGCTTTTGATTTGTGGTTTTGTTTTCCTAGGAAGTTTATCTTCTTATCTTATGTACCCAAAGACGTCACTAGGCAGAAGAGTTTCTGTAGGGCCCCTGCGGCATTCCATGGGATGATTTATCTGACCTCACCCTGGAAAAATCTGCTTTCCCCTTAGGTTTTCAAACGTGTACCAGAAAAGCCTGTCTATGACACAGAGATTATAGGAAGGGAATGTGGCCACTCCCTGTTTAAATAAGAACAAGTAATAAGCAGACCATCTTAAACTATGAGTAAACATAACATTGATTCAAAACGGTAATTAAAAAGGGCATGGAGACCACTCTAAGGCTTGGATTCATTTGGTTTTATTAAAGAAAAATATTTTCAGCTATGAAAGCCTTCTATTTTGGAACAGTTCTTGAGAATTTTCCACTTCTGGTTTCGCTGGGACCCCGCCTGCCTCCCACACCAGCACTGGGCTCACACGAAACGCACAGCTCTTTGGAGAGCATCACCAGAGAGAAGGAAAGAAAATTCTTTCTCTAAGTTCACCAGGGCACACTTTCTCTTTGCTCCTTTAGTAACTCATCAGCAGGACAGTAAACTTGCCATAGTTTCAGAAATACATTTCTTAGTTAAGAAAGGCAAAAACCTTATGATTTGTAGTGTCTAGAAGATAAACACATAGTACAGTTTTGCAGCAAGATTCACTTAGACAGTAAATGCGACAAGCCATAAATCCTCAAGTTGAATTCAGCAGACAACAGCGCTTCCTTAGGAAGCTCCGGGAGAACCAAGCAAGAAGTTCTTACCCGATTTTGTAGTTTCTACAGCAAGCAGAACTCTGAAAAACAAAAGCTAAGCCTTACCTTTGTATTTACTTGTCTTCCTGGAGAACTGAAGAGAGGCTCTGCTCAGAGGGTTTCAGACTGGAAGTGGAGGGTTGGACTGCTGATTTTATAGGATATGAACTGAAGCCACACCTAGCAACCAGAAGTTAGTAACTGGCTGTCTTTTGTTTGAAGAACTGGCTCAGCCCTGGTTAAAACCAAGGAGAAACAAGTCTTGCAAAACTACTCCCGGAACCAACTGAGCTACAGAAAGAAAAAGGAATCATGGATTTCCCCCTGCTCTTCCTTCTGAAGTTCTATTCCTCCCAGGGAATGGCAGAGTGCAATCGAGTTTCAGCTTTGTTGAGATTCCTGCCCTATCTTAAGGAACTTACTGGAACTACATTAAAAACAAGCACATTTACCACAAAAATAGAATAAAAGTAGGCACATTAATCACAGAAATTAAAATAAAAAGCACATTAACCACAAAACTAAAAAAGAAAAGGAAAGGGGGAAGAAACAAGGGGGCTTGACTTCAGCCATAACACTTAACAACTATGTGACTTGGAGGGCTTAATTTATTTCTTTGCATTTGTTACCATTTTTTTGTATGTTGAGCTTATATCATTAAAGCTCTACTTAGTCTCAAGAAGTGTAGACGACTGAAATAGAACTTATTTGTGGGTTTATAAAGAGGCTGTAATGAGTACTTAGGATTCACCAGCAATGCCTCTGCCTTCCAAACAAGCCTTTGGAATCAGTATAACTAAGAAACAGGAAAGGTGTGAAGCTCTAGATTGCTTCAGCATTTTCAAATAAGCAATGCTAAAAATGTAATTATAATAGTAATAATATTTAATGAAAACATTGGTATTAAAGAAGAGCCTATTTTCTTATTTTTTTAATAGACTCAAACCACATAAACAAAGTAAGAATAGAGGCCTGGTGTTGTAGAAGAGTTGAGCAAGAGGCAAAGACGTGGAACTGTGAACTGTGAACTGTGCGGATTAATGGATTAGCAACCACCACACAACAGGTGTCATAGGAAACGTCCCACCTGCTGTAAAGAAGGAATTTTTTCCGGGAACCTCAATGTGATTCACTTCATTCTTAATAAACTATAAAAAAAAATAGAAAAGAAAAGAAAGAAAAGGAAAGGAAATAGTATCTACTGTTTCCTCTGAACTTTGCACACTAAGATTTTGCTTGCACTGTACTTTAAAAATAATTTATTAACTTTTATTTTATGTGCGTTGATATTTTGTCTACATGCACATCTGTGTGAAAGTGTCAGATCTTCTGGAAATGGAGTTACGGATAGTTGTGAGCTGCCATGTGGGTGCTGGGAATAGAAGCTGAGTCCATCTGGAAGAGCAGCCAGTGCTCTTACCTGCTGAGCCGTTTCTCCAGCCCTCGTTGTACCTTTATATTTTGCCCTTTTGTCCCCTTTTTTCTTCGTGTAGCTTTCAAGTAATTATATATTTCATATTTATAAAACTCAATGAATGATTGGATAGTAGCTTTTCAGTACACTGCTTTTCATGTGAGCATAATGACCTGAGTTTAATCTTCAGAAGCTAAATGTATAAACCTGTCATAAAGGTGTGTGTCACCTATTAGTAGAGACATAGAGACAGTTGGGTCCCTGAAGCTTATTGATCACTGTCTGTCTAATTGGTGAATTCTAAGCCAAGAAAGAGACTCTGTCTCAAAAAAACAAGGTAGGTGACACCTGAGCCTGAGCTTCACCTCTCATAAATATGTCTACACAACACATATACACCCCACACTCAAATTCACACACGAACACACACAGGTACACACAAACATTAATCAATCCATCAATCAGTAGACCAAATGATAGCTCATACCTGTAATCGTAGAAATGGGGAGGCTGAAACAGCAGCATTCCCATGACTTCAAAATCAGCCTGGGTTACACACTGGCTAATAGTCTAGTCTGAAATACAGTGTGAGGATCTTATAAAATAAAAATAAAAATAAAAAATAAAGAAGACAGAGATGAAACAGAAGAAAAAATGAAAAAGTCAATGGAGATACTATCTTAAGATTGGCAATATTTATGACACATACTGAATACTGAATGCCAATTTCAAGGAAGCCAATGCGACTTTGAGTACTGTGGGCGTCTAGTGTAAATACTTAAAAAAAAAAAATTGATATTTTTTGATACATGCTGCATATGTATGTCAAAAATAAAAATCAACTAATTGACTAGTAATTAATATGACTGACACAATAAAAAATTGATCCTGACAGATGCAAACTAGCTTCTCAGCATCATATTTATGTTGTCAACTGAGAAGGGAAACGATAATTATATAAACTCAAAGTAATTTCCATGTTTTATCTATTTTTATTTATACTAACTTTGGTAACAGGAATGTTGGAGCCTTCATGCACATTGATAGTCTTATAAAATGAAAACAACCATGTATTTAAAACAGAATTAACAATGTAGAAGAGATGCATAGTCTTCTTTTGTTTAGCTTTTGTTTCCTAGGGCATAAAACAAGTTGAAATGCTTTATACATTTGAGTTTGGGATGTAGTAGGAAATTCGTAATAGCAAAGTTTAACCCAGTACTTATTATGGTAGAATTAAGGGGAAAAACATGTTTAAAATAATACTTCTCAAAATAGTTTCCAGCTATAATGTGAAGGCAGGAAGCTCTCTAATGAAAAAAAAAAGAGGGAAAGATTAGTCATGTGGAATGGGTTGTCCTGAGAACAGTACTGGAGCTTTTGCCAGAACACTATCATTGCCTCGTATGGTCAAGCAGATATATGAAAATGACGACCATACAAAGGATGTTTCTATTGACCCCTAAGGGACAGCCACGGGTTAAACAGTCCATGTGAGTGAACCACAACCCGAGCTCCAAAGCTATGACTCACCGGCCTAGCTGCTTCTTGTGCTTCTTGAAGGCAGTGAGTCATTAGCCTCGCCTACTTACAAACAGCTAGAAGCAGAACACAGGAGGAAAAGGCAATGGAAGACTTAGGAGCAGCCCACATGGAATACTTTAGCACAGCATATTCATTTCATTTCCTCTAAGGTAAAATCTGGCAAAAAACAAAGTTCTGGGGGAAAAATGGCTTTAGCACAGGGATTTCCGACTATTGAGCTCTCTTTGAGCCTTATGGCTCCTTTGGAAGATGGAGCGCATGTAGAACCACAAAGAACATGACACAGATCCCCAACTCCCCACAGCCTCCTCTCACCCACTGTTTGTAGCTAATGAAAATCACTGTTTCAGTTTCTAACATTCCAAGATAAAGTAGCTTTGAGAACGCACATTCCAAATGTTTTTCGACTTGCCTTCTAAATATGTCAAATACAAGGCAAATAGTTCACTCTCTTATTCTCGTGCTATTCCTCCTTCTTCTCACCCCTCATGAAATTAATTAGTGAAGCTATTATTAATATTGTAATAGTTCATTTTATTAATCACATAACAGAAAAAAAAAACATTTTTTTAACCCAATAGAGAGGTCTTACAGCTAAGACCATAGCAGCAAGGCTGGTGAATTTTAGTATTATTAACCTGATTTTAGTATTTATTTTCTGGAACCTAACATTTGTTGTGACATAAAGCAAGATAATTAATAATAATAATAGTAGTAGTAGTAACAAGCATAAGTTCATTTGTATTAAAATTATTACAGTCCTTAGTTCATAATATTTCATTTCTTTGGTATTTGAAAGGACTGGTATATTTTTTTATCCTAATAACATAAATCCAATTACCATCAAATAAAAATAACTAACACATTTGTACTAAAATCTTTTCTCTCAAACTCTGTATATTTCCTATTCCAGATAAAAAATAAAAAGGATACAGAGACTAGAACAACTTTGATAGTTTACTGTCTTCTATGGGGAAGCTTAGGAGATGTCAGTAAGTGTCATGATGCTTTGGTTATTAGCACTTTAAATCTGTAATGTTTGGGTGTCCTTTTATTCATGAATGTGTTATCATATTTCCCCCCCATGTACAATTTGAATTTGTCACATGCAGTGCTAGGATAAATTTCATTCTGATAAATTCCCAGGAAATTTGGGTGGAAAAAAATAAGATACGTATTAAGGCCAAGAGGTCAAATTCAGCTTTTTTGGTTCTCCAAGAGCAAAATTTTTATTCAAATACAAAAGTGAATTCCAACTTTCTCACTGGTAGCTTAAGTTCCATAGATTCTGTATATAAATTCTTTAGCAACATTTACTAATCTGTTCCTTTAAAGTTTGTCTCTATAATGTTCCAATCTACTTGTGGCAGAATCTTTGATTAAGAATGAACAAACACATGAACTCAAAGCAGACAGTATTTGTTTGATCTACAGATTTTTAATTAAAAGCATTCCAACTAGCATATATTAACATCACAAAATGATGAGGCTCATTAAAACATGATCTCATATGTGCAATTCAAGCCTTCTGCCCACAGTCCTCTCTAGTACCCATTTCTCACTCATGCTATTTCACTTCCTTCTCCAAACAGTCTCTTTCTAATTTCAGGTCTACATGTATACATTTTAAGAAACAATCTGTATGCAGATAAAATATGCTATACTCACACAGAGTATTACTCAAACTTAAAATGGACATTAAGTTAGACATTGATTCCAGCACTTGATCAACTGAGGTAAGACTGTTGCTTTGAGTTTGAGGCTGCCCTGGGTTACATAGCATGATTGTATCAAATCAAGAAAAGACACAAACTAATCTATCTTAAGTACATATTGCTATTGGAAGAATGCCAATATGAAAGAAATACAAGTATAGGATGCAGAATTTCAAAAGTATGGTTTCTGCAGAAAGTACAGGATAAAAGGAATATTGGGGTGTGAGGGGCCAGGTTCCTGTTGGGGAAGTAAAATTGTTGTGTGTGAGACTGTGATGATGTATGCACATCAGACATTCAGCAAAACACAGAACATGAAAAGTGTGTCCTAACCAAAGTGGGGCTGACATCCCATGACATTATACTAACATTGGTTCACAAATGAAGCATGTATACCTCATTAGTACAGGATATAAATATGAGAGAAGACACCGGGAACAGGACAATGAGTGGAGCAGATTCTTTGTCCTTTCTTCTCAAGTTTTCTAGAAAGCTAAGTTTTCTTCAAAAATTATAGTCTACTAAAGAAAATATATTAAGCTGGCTGTTTTATTCTTAAGATATATGAGTGCTATATAATTACCAATGTAATAATTAGAAGTAGTTTTAAAGTCCACAGCTTAAAAAGCCATGAATTTTTTTTATAAGACACACTGTCAGCTTTACTGGTTCATGCTGCAAAAAAGAGTTGGATTTCCAAGGTTAAGAAATAATGTGTATTAAAAAGATAAGTAATTTAAAATATTTTTATTCAAACTGATATCTATAATAAACTGGACCCCACATTAATCCATTGTAAAATAGAAATCTAGATGGATTTAAAACTGAAATGAAGGCATGTAATATGAACATCATATGTTTTCCAAAACATAATTTTCGGGTGGGAAAAATAGAAAAGATGAAAATATCTTGTGGAAATATGCAAATAAACAAAATTAGCAAATTATGTCTAAACTGCCAACTAGCTTTCATGCACCAACAAAGGAGCAATAAAGACAACATCGCAAGATCTCTTAGGAATTGATACTGACTGAAACAAACAAATCAAAGAAAAAAATTAACAAAACATAAATATTCAGGCATGCAAATTCAAATGCTAAAGTAAACAAACTTATTACAATTTACAGTAGTGAAGGAAATACTGTTTAAAAATATGATCACAGACTTGGGGCTGAAGAGCTGGCTCTGCTGTTAGTGGCCTTAGCTCATCTTGTAGAGGACCCAGGTTTGGTTCCCAGAAGCCATGTCAGGAGTATGTTCTTCACATTACAGGGGACTAGAATCTTCTGGCATCCACTGGCACTTGAAAGTACATGCATATACTTGGGCACATAAACATACACATAAAAATAAATACACTTTTTTAAAAAAAAGTGAGGGGAAGAGAATTAACAAAAACTCCAGATGAGTGATAATCCAAGACTTTCTGTAAAAATTTTATAGCGAGACTTAGTTAAGGTTCTCTTAAAGCTGGAGATGCAGCTGAAGTAGCTGACTAAGGTCATGGATGTATTTATTCTATACATTTATTCTATAGCACCAGAGAAAAATGTTCTACCCATCATCTGTGTTTGTTTTCTTCTGGTAACCTCTATAAAATAAAACAAATAGAAGACTGTAGTTGAGAGGCATGGGTGGTAAAAGGAAAGCCATACTGGGAAAGCAAGGCAAGTGTCAGTAAGACTCAGTCTCCTGAGTGTGAACCGGTCTTCAATACTGCCTTCCGTAAGGGTCATCCGCTCATTAGAGTATCACTGACAGCACAGAGTTTGGAATGTTGCAAATCCAGGGCCAAATTGTCATAGGTCATTTTTGGAGTCCTCTTAATAGTCATTTCTTGACCTCCTTTGTGCCTGACCTAACTACTTCGTGACCATTAGATAAGGCATTTGGAATGTACAGACAGAGCACTAGTTTCTAACTAACCAAAGGCTAAGTAAGTAAAGACTGAGGCCTATGTCAGAGGTCTCCCTGCTTTGCGTTAACCTATCGTCCTAAAGTTTGTACCTGAAGAAGTGGGTTTGGCCTAATGCTGTTTGAGTGATCATGTTAATTTTGTTTTCTAAAACTGCTTACAGGAGTGTCTACATGAAAGGCACTGAGAGACCCTGCCCCTAGTTGGTTCTGATTGGTAAATAAAGATGCAAGCAGCTAATAACTGGGTAGGACAGACAAAAACAGGACTTTTAAGATTCCTGGGCTTGGGAGAGAGAAAAGAAGAAGAAGCAGAATCACCAGGAAAGGGGAATAGGACAGACCAGCCATGTAAAAATTCAGTAAGAGGCCGGGTGGTGGTGGCGCACGCCTTTAATCCCAGCATTTGGGAGGCAGAGGCAGGCGAATTACTGAGTTTGAGGCCAGCCTGGTCTACAGAGTGAGTTCCAGCACAGCCAGGGCTACACAGAGAAACCCTGTCTCAAAAAACAAAAACAAAAAACAAACAAACAAACAAAAAAAATCGGTAAGAGGCCCTAGTGGCCACTTTCCCAGATTGGGTCTGAGGTAGCAGAGACACAGATTTTAAGGGATGTATACTCTGGAATACTGGAAGGGAGTGTTTTGGTTAGCAGAGAGGAAGTTTAGACGTGGCCAATCATTAAGCTACTCAAGGCATATAAAAATTAACTGGTGTGTGTGTGTGTGTGTGTGTGTGTGTGTGTGTGTGTGTGTGTGTG
>JANHMN010000003.1:147457433-147480951 GCA_030674055.1 Rhabdomys pumilio
CACACACACACACACACACACACACACACACACACACACACACACACGGACACACTTTTCAAATTTCTTGTTTCTCCTTAAGGAAGAGTAGATAAAGGCACATTTTCCCCAAGGGAGAACGGGAGAACACTCCAAATTGTTTAAATACTTGAAGAAGCTGCCACGCTTAATAAATGACAGCAATCATTCCAGCCATTGAGACACAGCATTCTTTATGCCAGCATGTCATACAGAGGCTAAGAAGAGACTTTAGAGTGATTACTAGGGCAGGGCTCTGTCTGACTTGATTCTTTTTCTGCTGAGCCCCTTTTCCTATTTTAATAAGGCTTAGCTAAAAAAGCCAGTCCTCTACAGTCAACTTGCCAGTCTACAGGAAAATGTTCTTGAAAGTAGACAGTTCATTGGCTCTTGGACACATAATCATTAGCTAGAATTTCAGTCTATTTCTTACTGTCTTTCTTCCCCACTAAACTTAATCTGCTTAGAACTCATTCCTATTCATATCTACGTTTTCAGTTTTCAAAGAAAAATTTTCAACTTAAAGCTAATGACTTTTGTAAGCATCCAAATCAATTTCCTGTCCATTGTGGTCATGATACAAAGGTCCTGGCTTGTCCAGAAAATGGCTATGGAAAGAAAACCGTTGCAAGAGCTATTGTCTTGGGCTGTATTAGTACACAGTCTTAATTCCAGCATTTGGAGGCAGAGGCAGTAGGATCTCTGACACTTTGAAGGCATCCTAGTCCACATGGTGAGTTCTAGGCTACCCAGGGCTACATAATGAGACCCTGTCTCAAAATATGAAAAATCAAGACATTGTCAATATGGTGGACAAAAATAAAAGTCAAGTTGAGGACTGATATCTTATCCTACAAGAACAGCAGCCATAGAAGCATAAAGAAGATGGTTCAGGAGATAAGTCGTATAAATCCAGCAGTACTGGTTTCAACACCACAGTTTTCACTGTGGACTGAGTTATAATAAATAACTAATGAGGAAGGTAGAGAAGTGATTTCAAGAGAAGAAAGATCTTGTAATTTATATAGCAGAGAGATCACAGCAACTTCCTGGGAGAAAATGAGAGTATCATTATAACTGGAACATAACAGTTTTAGCAGATCATACCTCTTTGTAATATGAAGAAACTATTGCATTACACAACCTTAGGGAAAATGTTCTAGAACATTACTTGGCATCTTTCATGACTCAAGGCTTAGATGCTCCCGGATTATTTTGAGACCAGAAATTAGAATGTAGTTGGAAGTTTCATTATTTCTCTCTTCCTCTGTATTTATCAGATCAGTTTTTGTCTTTACAATAGAAAATATGGCAGCCAGTATTCCTGTTCTTGAATTCCACAGTGACACATCTCCTGCTTGGAAAAATAAAATTCCAAATGAGTTTTTGGTTGGTACTGTGTATACAATGACCTGCACCTGAAACAATACATATACCCAAATGTACTGTGGTTTGAACTCACTAGAACCTGCTGCTTGGTTTGGCTCTCGAAAGAATAGAGTTTGTAATACAAAGAAATACATTAATTAGCAGAGCTACTTGGATAGATGATGTGGGAATAAGTCTCATTGAGAGAACAATATGAAACCATCCCTAAAAATAAACAATAAATGGATAAATGCCTAGTAAATACACAATTAGTGAATACATGTCTCTCTTTCTCTTAGAATGAGTTCGTTTGACAGGATGTCAGTAGTAACAAATAATAAGACAGGACTTTCTGGTTTACCCTCCACTAATGGGAATCTGATATTTCCTGAAAGGAAACCTTTCATGACTGTTGAAGCTGACACTGAGCGATCCCATAATACAATATAAACCCCATGATTAGGCAACAGATACGGAAACCATTTATCTGTACAATCCATTGGAGTTTTGGTTTCTGCATTCTAACATTCTTCTCCTTCTTTTTTTTTCCTCTTTGAAAATTAAATCCCTCACTGTTAGTGATCTGATGACAAAGATGAAGGATGACTTTCTAGTTTAATAACCTGCTGTAGACATGTTATTTAAACAACAACCTTAGTAGTGACCAAATGGGGCAAAGAATGATCGAGCTCATTAAAAGTAATAATAAATAACTCTGGGCATAATTAAAAGAAAAGGCTGACTGGAGATAGCAGAGCAGATGGAGAACTAAGAGATGAAGGCAACACTGTTGATATCTGCCTGGCCTGGACAGGTTGCTGAATAGATATTTGTGGTTAGTGCAAAGCTATTTGAAACTTGAATTATCTCTCCTTGTTTCTTCAATGCCCTGGCTCCATCTCCCATCAATCAACAATCTTTCTGTATCCATGATTCTGAAACTCTAAACAAAAGCTACATGGCATTGTGCCCGGATGGACAGGTGGCAAGGGAATAATGTGTTAGTGTTTTCATTTGGTTGACTAGCTGCTTTCTTCCTGGTTTGAGACAGAAACTCAGCAGATCTCACCCTCTGGTGTGTACTCAAGAGTACTGAGATCCCTCAGGCAAAGATGAACTTCTCTGAAAAGGGCACATGAAGACTAAGTAAGTCCAACTTGTTCCTATAAATGTCAGGCTGTGAACAACTCTCACACTCTCCATGGCCTGTTCTTCTCTAGAATAGATATATTTTACCCTATATAATGAGGTTTGATCATGTCCATTATAAAACTGAATTGGCTCTCTGTTGCTAGAAAGCAAATGAACATGAAGAATCGATTGCATATGTATATATGTATCAATTAATATTCACCCCACGTTAAGGTTTTAGACAGTTAATGGCTCAGGGTTTTTGATATATTTCAGCAAATGAAGTTTATCAACATTTAATTGAAAGCATTGTAAGCATGCTGAAGTAGTAAGTACATCATTAAATCTCCATCAGGACATGGCTATCCCATATACTTTTTTCATTGGCTCTTGCATGAATGCCTTATTGACACTCTGATGAGCAATACTGTATAATAGCTCCAAGAAGGAGAAGGCAAGTATTGATTCAGAAAGGCAGCCTAATCGTGGTGTATATTCAAACAAAGTAGAATATCAAAATTGTACTTGTCAGAATACAAATTATTAACTAATAATTCATTATATGTATAAGAGAACTCAAATAAGGAATATTTAAGATTATTTTTGTTTTTGAATAAAATGTGTGAATTTATAACCTATGCTTATTTTGTGGTGTAGATAAAATTTCTTTTTGCCAAGAATTTTGTCACTGTGGTAGTGTAGGCTCTCCTTGATAGCTTGGAAATGTATCTTCTAACCAAGTGACTCTTGAGCTGCTGTGTTTTAATGACACTAAGGACAGAGTCATAGCTGACAGCCTAACATTTCCTTCTCAAACTCATCACTATAACGTCTTTTAAACTGAAGCTAAAGAAATAAAATTCCCTCTGCAGCATCAGTCCAAAGTTAGGCACACAAAATATTTTGCGTATTCTTGCTTGTAAAGTCTCTAACAGCCATTTGATTCATCCTCATAATTATACAACTAGGAATGACAGGGCATAGACCAGAACTGCTGAGCCGCATCTCAAAGTGAAGCTGAAGGCAGTTACTAGCAAACAAGAGTGTCTTTCGTGTCTGGCATCCAGTTCTACTTTTGGAGTCAGCATTCTTTATCATGCTGCAAACCTGAACTGAAATGCTCAAAGGTACAACGTTACATTGAAAACAGCTGTGTAGAAAACAAAAAAGGTAGGCCCAGGTAAGAGGACTTTAGTGACTATGAACATACACTCGGCTACCTGGGAAATAGCTCATGGACACTCCTATGCCCACAAACCCATTCTTACAGTACATGAAACCACAGGAATGCACTTTAATTCCCCTCTTTAGGAGGGTATGGGAAATCTTAGCAGTGTGCTTCTAAGACACTCAGTTTTCTTTACAGTTCTGGACAAACCAGCTTTTCTGGATTAGGCACTCACAGCATGTTCATGATTTTCAAACATTTCTTTCTTTTCTTTTGAAAACTTTTGTATCTCTCTGTGATTTTTCATGCCTGACAGCTGAAACAGAGCTGGTGAAATGGTGACATGGCAACAGTGTGTTCTTTTCTGTGTTCTGACAATGAAAGCAACACAAGGGATGTGCTCACCTACTTTTGTTTGTTGGGGAAAGCTTCTCTGTTGAGACTGTTTTTGACCTCTGTCATTTTAAAATATAACTCTTCTTATATTTTCAATTAATTTCCAAAGCTTTTTCATTCATTTTACTATACAGTTCTTAGGTAAAATATCATCATTCATTATTTCTTTGGTCGTGTTCATTGAAGTCACCAATGCTGCATAAATGCTTTGATTCCAATTTCCTCAGAATTCTTCAGAAAACTAAATTCACTGACTGTATATCCAAATTGCTGTGTGTGTGTGTGTGTGTGTGTGTGTGTGTGTGTGTGTGTTCAACTAGTTTATGAATCCCAGAAAACTGTGATAGGTAATCATTGCTATTAGGAACAAATGTAATATAAATGCCATTATATCATCTTCAGAACAGACCAATCAGAAAAATTCTGAAGCATGAATTAAGTGATCTAGAAAGAGATATTATGGTTGACTTAAACTCATGTTTTAGAGCACAGTCAAATGCAATGAACTCCTAAATAAACACCATGTCACTCTGTGCTTGAATTATATATTAAATAATTAATGACAATACTGATTAGAATAATACTTTATTAATTTCTAGATGTTTAGAAAATTTTTGGTATTTTTTTTTATATCAAGGATAACAGTAACATAGTAACTTAGTACTGAAGCAGTACTAAAAATTCCAACTTAAGGCCTTGTTAAAAATGAAATAAAATTAACTTTCAATGTTCCACAGATAATATTAGATTAAAAACAGATAATTCTAAAGCCAATTTTCATAGATTTTTTTTTGCTTTTGAAACTACAGGAATTGTGTTTTAAAATGAGTAACCATAGTATTTTTACTTAAGAAGCTGGTATGAGAAAAACAAGAATTAAATCTTCTCTGCATTCATCATTTTCAAATGAGGTGAAATTTAAAAATTATGTTGTAGATTCCTTGTTCTCCCTAACTGTGATCACCGGCTTCTGTCTCAGCAAAGTTGCAGTCATTAATGCAATGTTCCAGGAAGTCTATCTTGTGATACAATGTATGTACCCAGTACCAGTGAGGTGAGTGGTCTCTGAGTATAGTGTGGGACATGTGTGGAGATGTAGGGAGTTTCAGTCTGACAGTACATTCTGTGAGAGTACATGGCTACGTGGCCAGCTACCTCAGGCATCACAAACACCAAGGTCTGCTTTGATGAGAAGGAGGCGGAACACCTTCTGGGTACAGAAGGTGGGTCCTGTTACCATTGTCTCATCAGGGTGTGTCCATAGTCATCAGCAGAGTCAGATCTACATCACACAAACTCAAACAGCAAAGTAGTTGTGGCTACCCTCTTAAATATCTTAAGAAAAGAAACCTTGAGATGATGTGATATGTCCAAAGTGAATCACAAATGCTCACCAGGGAAACTCATAGATTGTTGGCACTGGACTGTTTTTTATGAATTGTCCAAAGAGATTTAAGCAAAAAGGTTGCCTTACCTACCCTTTTACTCTTTTACCGACAGGAATGGACTCATTTAGCTAGAAACTAACATTGCTCTAAGTCTATACAATAAACATTAAACCATGTGGTATTTTTAAGATTATATTCTAATTCAAAACATGAAATAAAAGCAAGAATAAACCAAAAAGAATACTCACCAAAAGTTACAATCTAGTTTTTCAGCATACACATGCTTATGTTATCATTTTGCATTTTGAATAATGAAAATGAACTTATTTGAGAATGTGATTGATATGGGGAGGGGTCCTTCATTTATTCATCAGTGTCTCTGAACCTCATTCTGTGTTTTCAAGGAAATATGATCAAAGATAGAAAAGGGGTAGAGATATAATTTAATTCCCCTTTTAAGAGCTTGGCCCATTATGAAAGTAGATCAGATTGCACCTTAATAAACTGGCAGAAAACAAGTGAATTATTTCTTATTCAATTTCTAAATTTGCTATAAGCTACTACCCAGCACCTAGAAAATACACAATATTTTGTTGACAGAAGATACAGTTGTTCTTGGTATCTATGAAGGATCAATTGATTCTAGGACCCCCAACATATATCATTACCAAAGCATCCTCAGGTCCTGTATATGTGTTTGTTAAGCAGACACAGACCATTCTGCAAAACACACACACACACACACACACACACACACCTTCCTCTACACTAGTTACAATGTATCATATAATGTAAAGGCTAAGTAAATAAGTTATGTGCTACATTTCTTAGGGAATAATCATAAACAGTTCTCTACATGTTCAGAACATATACAATTTTTGGTTCCCAAGTATTTTTATTCACAGCTGGTTGAACCTGTGAATATTGTAGCTGGCTATAGAGAGCAGCAAACAATCTATGTTATAAAACAGGAACAAAACCAGACTGAAATAAACACAAAACTATCAGAAAACCATTACCAAAGACTGTAAGATCTGAAATGTCAATGCTAAGATGGAGAAGGCAAGATAGGCAACAGCTTGGCGTTCTGTGAGGTGTATTAACACCAGCAACTGGAAGATCTGCAGAGCCCATGAGTGTTTCCTCTGAGTCTAAACTGTCAAGGCACTTCCTGTGTGGTTACCATAGAAATAATTATACAGCAGAACTTTGAGTTTCATAAGCTTCCTAAAGCAGAAGCACCGTCTTCTATGTTTGCTCTCAGACCGTAGACTTTCAGAGCAGATGAAAACATTTAAAAGCAGTACTGAACCTTTAATAAGGGCTCCATTGTCAAGCCAGGAAGCACACTTGACTAGAAAAGTGAAGTTAGTGACTCCGTTCCAACCTCTGAGTAATAGCAAATGTCGGAAGAAACAGGAAGTTGGGGCCAGTCAAGGAGGAGATGGACTGATTTTAATCAACGAACTAGAAATAAGTATTTCTTTGAAGTTGTGATATCAATCTTCAAATGAGCTTTTTTGTTCGGTTTGGAACACTCAAAAATTTAAAGCCATATTTTTGCTAAAAGCATATCCACTTTGATTGTTCGCATGCAAATTTCTATTCTTGAAAATTCCACCTGTGTGAAAAGTATAGAGGCACATGCAGGCATGTGCACATGCCTGCATACGCGCGCACACACACACACACACACACACATCACACACACACAAACATGTTCCATTTACCTTTGCTCATGAGAACTATAGTGTTTTTGCTTCTGCAATAAATTCTGTTATCTGGTACACAATCTCAACAGTCTTTCAACTCTAGCTGGGTTAAGACATGTTGATAATATCCTTATGAAACATATAATCACATTTCCCAGTTTGGTGGGGTGAGTCATGAAATGGTCCTCTGATGGCAATAGTGCTTTGTTAGACATTGAAAAGAACTAGATGACAAAATCACTACACAAGTGCCTAAACTTCAAGAGTGTGTTTTATTGCACAGACTGTTTTTTCTTTTCACTTATCTGATGTTGATAACTTAATTTTTAGGCTGCAGAGCAAACAACTAGCTTTATTATGTATGTTTACACATTCCAGTTTATCATTCCATAGTAAATCTCCTATCTAATTAAGCTTATCTCAAGGATTTAAAGTGACTCAGCCAATTAAGGAGCTGATGTATGAGTGTTGTAATGTTTACATTTCAATTACCAGTGATAAACACATGTATGCCACGCTTGATAAATGGAAATATTAAAATAATAAATGGAAAATCCTAACAAATAATTTGTTAGACATAGAGCACCTTAACACATTCTGAGGCATAAGATATTAATCTCATTTGCAAGGGTCTGGGGGACTATTTAGAAAAACTGACATTTTTAGACATAAATTAAAACAACCATTCAAAACTGGGCAGCAGCAAAGCTAGAAAGCTGTGCAGAGAAGCATAACTAACCAAAACTGGGGACCACCTGAGGGCCTTTCTTTGAAATCTAACATACAAAATATCACTCATATAGAAATGAAATTCCAAAATATTACAGAGCTGAGACTGTATCGAGTATAATTGCTGAGTTTAAGTTTAAAATGTAAGCTTAATGTGACATAGTAAAGTTGTATGTACTGAAATCTCTGCTATACACATTTACTGTAGGCAAATCCTTAACCCTGGTGTTCAAACGTACCGTTCTCTATCCCAGCATAGTCCTGGCCAGCTTAGAGATAAGAGTGATCTCAAATCCCTCCAGTTAACAAAGTCAGCTGGTGTTACATAATAGAATAATTCTAGCATGCTGTTTGCTTCTCTGGGTCTTTTGAGCTCTTACTCAAAATTCTGCCAAGGCATCTCTGTCATTTCTACTTAATTTAATGCCTGGCTTCCCTTTCCCCAGGCCCAAGCTTATGATAAGCATCCAATCCAAATATTAGAACTATTCCCTGTACCCTTGCCAGGAAGATTGCAGTCATGGGCTGAGGATTCCTAACTGACAAATTCTTACTTAGTACATTCATCTTTCACCATCCTCAACCCTCAATCCTGTCTAACATTATCAAGATCTACTCTCGGACATGCGCTTATGATTCTCTTTTCTACAAATTAATTATGTCTTGAAGTTCCCTCAGGGAGTAACTGTTTTGTACTTCTCTGATGTATGCCAAATCTTCATCCTAGTTATGGAATAAAAAGGCAGATAAGAGATGAATTGAGATTAGGTATTAAAGAAGATAAATATTATTTCCAGGTATTCCATCTGGGTTGAAGCATTGGCACACTTAGTATGCCAGAGAAGGTTATTCTCCTATCAAAATGGAGTAAGTCCCTCCTGTAGGACCAGGTGGTGAGACAGCAGTGGGCTCCCCTTCTTAAGCTAGCATGCCTATGATTCTCATTCAGCCTTAGTGGTTCGTTGCTACAGTTCTATTCATTGAGCATCAAATGTCATTCTAACAAGAAACATTAAGCTCACGTATACTTGTAAGAAGTTTAGAATAAATTCTACCATTTAATCACTAGTTTAATCTATCTTTTCACTGTAAAAACTACAGACCTAGATGCTGTCTTCGAGCCTTCTCACTTTTACGGCCTCATCCAGTTGGGTATTGACAAATGTGTTCTTGTGTCAATTTCCTTCTCCTGCAAAACCCAACATTTAGCAATAACCAAACCCTGTTAGTTAATATCAATCCCTTATTTCAGAAAGGCTTGGGTATTGAAGTTTGATCTATTGCTATATATTGTAATGCTAAACTCCATATCCTTGTGCAAACCTTGTGACTTGGTTGAAAACTACTAGTTAAATAAAATTAGCTACAGCCAATTACTGGAGGGATTAGAGATAGGTGGGTTTGGAGTAAACTGGTTGGAAGAGGAGAGATGGAGAGAGGAAGTGGCCATGAGGAAAAACAACAGGAGACACAGCAAGTATCTAGGGTACACCACTGGGGAGGTAGCCAGGTCAGCAGTTAGAAGAGTAGATTAGGGGTTACTTCCCCAGACTCTGTCACATCCAAATAAATTAACTGTAGTTGGAGTCTCATTCATTTGTAAGCTAGCATGGGATAAGCTTAAAATGGTTAAACTACACTTGGGACCTCATCACAAGGCCAATGTGACTGATTATACTAACTAGACAGGAGATATGCCTCTGGATATATCTGGGAGAGGTTTTTTTAGATGAATTAATTTAGATGGGAAGACCTGTCATGTCATAGCTAAACTACTGGATTGCCTAAAAAGGAGAAAGATGATTTCTCGCATTCATTTGCCTCTGATTCTTGACTGTGGTTACACTATGACTGGCCACTTAAGTTCCCACCACCATGACATTCCCTCCGTGGTGGGTCGTACCTGTGAACTCTGAGCCAAAATAAACCTTTCATTCCTTGCTTCCTTAAATTATTTTGTAAAGTAATTTGTTACAACAGCAAGAGAGCGCCATATCTCCTGGAAATGGAGTTGTGAGAAACTCTGTGAATCTGGGAACCAAACCTGGGTCCTTTGCAAGAACTACTGCTTTTAAACCCTGAGCCATCTCTATAGTCCATTTAAGGGCATTTTTAAGAGTTTATTTGTCTTTAAAAGTGAAAATATATTGCTACCAAACTTCAAAATGACATGCTTCTGTGATCATTTCCTAAAGATTGCTTCCTAGGACCACGTGGAGATGATCTGTTTAATTTGAATCTCCCACCAGGTTTCTTAACATTAAGAAAAAAGGGATAACAATGTCATGGTAGAAAGGACAGAAATGTATCTAACTAATCACCTCTAGAGTCAGGAAGTTCCCAACTAAGGATCTGACTGGTTCTCTCCCTCTAGACTATGAAGGTCCATCTGTCCCTTCTCTCACATGTATTTTGTTGCCCCTTGCCTGGCTTTTGCAGTCTTATGTCTATAGATAGATGCATCTAATTTCTGTCTTTGTTTCTACATGGACATCTCTGCTTTGTGCTTCTGTGATGGCATGTGTTTAGTATTATTAATGAGAAGAAAAGTATCAGCTGGGGACTGACCCCAAATTCTCAGCACAAAGGAGATTTATTTGCCCCAGAGGGAGAAGGCAGGGAATCAGACACAAAGGCAACAGAGGACAAGGAAATAGGGATGAAAACAAGGCTTATTTGTGCCAGAATAGGGCAAATGACTGCCTTTGGGTAAATAGGAGACAGACAGGGCACACAAGAAAATGGCAGTTTACAAAGGTACTAGAGGAAATCCCTAGGGTAAGGTGTTCTTCCCTAATTGGACATGTTAACCAAGTGAGACAAAGGGGGCCCTCAATTTCTGGACCTCAGTTCCCCAACAGCTGAACTCTAACAGGTAGCTTCAAGAGGAGAAAATAGTCAAACAAGGGAATAGACACTGGGGGCCTGCTTTAGGCATGCAATCCAAAGGTCTTCAGTAAGGCAGAGGGAATGGGAGAGAAGGGCAAGGCTGGCCAGAGCCATGTTCATCAGGCTTAGGCTGGCCAGAGTTCCATCAATTAAATTCTGTTTTTCTTTAACTGGTTTTCTTTTTAAAATTTATTTATTTTTATGTATGAGTACTCTGTCTATACACCTGCATGCTAGAAAAGGACATCAGATCATATTACAGATGGGTCTGAGCCACCATGTTGTTACTAAGAATTGAACTCAGAGCTCTGGAAGAGTAGTCAGTGCCCTTAACTGCTGAGCCATCACTCCAGCCCCAAATTATTTCTTAGACAGACACACAAGAACTTAAAATCATAGTCATAAAAATAAAAATTATATCCAAGTTTGAGGATTGACTGTGGATCAACAAGTGAGCTGAGCACATAAATGACAAGACTTCTTTGACTCCATGAAAAGCTAATAATACCATCTGGTTGTATCTGGCTTTATGTTTGTGAAGGTGATGACTGTAACATCTTACTGAAATGGTATGTTGTTATACAATGTAGGGTTAATTTTGATCTTAGTCAGTACTTATGAGAATTCTGTATACTTGTACCTTTATCAGAGATTATAGTCTTATATATCTGTTGCCTACAAGAAGGATTGACTTACAATTGATCTATAACTCATAAATTATTATACCAAATGTCCTCCTTATGCACTTAGTGAAAAACACCAGGATGGTAAGTTAGTCATTAATATTTAAGAAATAAAATGTGAAGACAGAGTGTAATTGAGGAAAAAAAAAGAAAATGAGAAATTGAATATGGAAATAATTTTTTTTCCAAATTAGTCAGACCTTGTAGAAATATTTACCGATTTAGTTGATTGGGGTTCTGTTGCTGATATTTTGTAAGACATAAGAATAAACATAAAGTGACTAGTATAATTGCTGTGTAAACCGAGGTTCGTTTTAGTGTGATTTACATGAAAACATTTATGTAAAAGAGTGAATAGATTATCTATAAGAACAATCTATTTGGAGATAGGACTTATATCCAGTGAATGGAAAATACTTCACACACACTTCGACAGCTTTTCAGATGCAGAATAAGTATTTAAACATCTAGTGGAAATTTTTGTTCAAATATGAAAAATTCTGAAGCTAATTTCACAAAGGCTTTACTCAACCCCAATATTGGCTAGCTTATCTCATTTGATAATATAAAAAAAAAAAAAAATAGGTAATTCTCTTCATGGAAACAAAACAGACTTGGAAGCTGGATAAAAGCATAAAGTATTAGCTTACAAACTAAGTCTACATCTCATGAACATGTACAGGAAAATGTGGGTTAAATTACAGATTCTTTCTCTGAAAGAAGAAATAAATCTGTCTTATTGTTTATATAATTGGACAAATGACAAGCCAGCACAGCAAACAAGATGTAAACGCATAAGTCAACATATATTGTGATGTCATCTCCTTTATTCTTTTTTTCTTTCTTTTTTCTTTTTTTAAATTGGATATTATATTTACATTTCAGATTTTATCCTCTTACACCTTTCTCCCCACCAACTAGGAACCCCCTATCCCATCTCCCCTCCTCCTGCTTTTATGAGGATGTGCCCCCACCTGCCCCCCCACTCCCACCTCCCCACCCTCGAATTCCCCCCCACTCGGTGTTCAGCCTTCATGGGACCAAGGATCTCCTCTTCTTATTTGTATTTTCATGTGTACTGTCCTCTTAGTTTAGTCTTCTTAGATCAGAACAAACCAAAAGTTTAGGTTAGCTTCATCTCAGAATAGCAGAGTAAATTCTGTGAAATCAGTGGAGTTCTGCCACTAAGAATAGTGACTCAAAGTCCAATTTCCAGGCCCCAGTCACTTCTATGGTCAATAGCTAGTTATTTTCTCTGAACTGAACAACAGATCCTATTCCCACCTTCACAGTGATGATGTCTTCACTGGTGTGACATCTGTAAATAAAAGATAAGACAACAATAATTTTAAAGTCATGTTTTCTCTATTTGTTGGACAACCTTAAACAAATTACCTATAAAACGAAAATGACAATACCACTTCTGAATAGACATAAGCTACATGTAGATAAAAGAATGTGTTGTATGTGAAGATATCATTCCTCCATTAAGAATCAAGTTAGTTTCATTAGACAGGAGTTATAAATTACAATTAAATGACACAAAGAAGATACAGGCACTGTAGTTTCCTATCTACAGATAAAAATCAAGTTCAGTATATATTTTATTCACATATTTAATTCAAAATTGTTTTGTACACATAACCAACTAGGAAGTGAATTAGAACACATATTATTCTTACTTATTTTGTTTAATTTTTGTTGTGGTAGTTAATGTTGTTTGTTTTGTTGAGAGAGATTTTATCTCAAGGCGTTCAGGCGCCTTGGAACCCACCATATAGTTCAAGATGGTTCCTTATTCCTGGTAATTCTTCTTCCTGAGACTCATATATATGGGGAGAGCAACAATATCAACCAACCAGAGCTCCCAGAATCTAAACCACCAGCCTGGGAACACACATGAAGGCACTCATGGCTCCAGCTGTATATGTAGTGGAGGATGGCCTTATTGGACATTGGTGGAAGAAGAGGCCCTTGGTCCCATGAAGACTGGATGTTCCAGTGTGGGAAAATTCAAGGGCGGGGAGGCAAGAGTGGATGGGAGGGTGGGGACACACCCTCATAGAAGCAGGAGGAGGGGGGATGGGATAGGGGGCTTCTGGGAGGAATGGGGAAAGGGATAACATCTAAAATATAAATAAATAAAATATCCAACAAAAAAAGAAAAACTAAAACAAAAGAAAGCATATCCAATTCTTTATTATAAGCTACAGCTTCATTCTCTGTCATTCTTGATATTCCTTGAAAAGATGATGAGGCACATTTATCATATGAAATTCATACTCAAGAGAGGTATGCATGTGACCCATGTATATTTGGAGATATGACACTAATGTGTGTGTCTTCTTCAATCACTCTCTACTTGAGTTTTTTGGAGCAGGGTCTCTCACTAGTTTTAGAGGTTGCTGACCTTCTTAAACTTCTTTAGAAACCCTATATCCCAATTTAATGTTTGTTGGCCATTCTTTTAAGAATCGACAATGCCATCCTATATATTACTCTGTATAATTCTCTCAGCTACAAAGACTTCCACCGTTTGCCTCCATGTTGACCTTTTAAATAATCCTTGGCAGTCTTTATCTTCTAACTTCTGGCTTCATGACTTATGTACATGCCTTGTCTGTCTTCTTAGTTTATGGGCTCTTCAGGGAAGAACTGATATCTGGTTCACTACTTTTACTTCCAAGGCATTCACACTAATCAATTGATGACCATATGAATGCATTAATATTTAAAATACTTTAGGGAAGAAAAGCAATGAGACTGTGTGTGTGTGTGTGTGTGTGTGTGTGTGTGTGTGTGTGTGTGTGTAATAGTACTTTATGAGTAGGCTATTTTTCTTATTAGATATATGTTGGCTTAATTGTGATATGATTTCTGGAGAACAAAGGAGCCTGACACCACCTCCAAATGTCTCTAGATTCCAGTCATCTACCTGTGGGAAGAGCTGGTGGCTGTTATTGTACCTAATAATAATAATAATACCTAATAATAGCTAATAATAGCTTTGCTCTTTGAGATCAAAGAATGTAGCTTGTTAAAGATAGTTATCCATCTTATGTGTTACCAATCAAGAACGTAAAAATGACCCAGAAGGAGGATGTCGAAATACATAGAAAAATTAAGCCATAGATGTAATCAGTTGGAAACAAATACCACGGGAGGCCTGATGCTCTGTTGGAAATACTTCAACTCTCTGAGCCAGGAAAAGTCCGTGCTTGTAATGTTTTCCATCAGTTCTACATCCATGTTACCAATAATTGCTGAACATGGGATTGGAAAACATACACCTGGGCTGTGACTGAGCTTTTCCGAAGCTACTTCATCACACTACTGACCACAGACACCATCCTTCATTGTGTTGGGAAGAGGACCTGCAGTCTATTAGGCAATTTACGAAACTGATGCCACACTTTCGTAGAAATTTACTTTCTCCCACCCAAGTGGGGTATGTAAAAATCATTAATCAATGGTGTGAGGTCAGTCAGATGTGAAATATATGCACAATATGAAAATGTCACAGTGATAAGCCTCCTTGAAGCCCTCATGATGATCCTCTGTGTGGAGCTAAGGGAAACAGGATGGGGCAAAGTCATGTGCAACACAGGTCAAGAAACCTTACTTATTCATTCACTCTTTTGCTTTCCAACTACCAACCTTTCTCTTGTTTAGTACTTTTCTCACATAAGTCTATGTCAGTGAGTCATATTTAAGCTTGATATGTTCTAGCCAGCTCTCTGATCTGGAGAATTGATAGGAGAAGGTTAACATTTTTCTTTGATTGTCAGAGGAATTTCAGGATGAAAAATGGCTAGCACAATGGAGAAGTATATTTATTGGTTGTTGCCACCGATGGTTTTTTGGGGGGCAAAACAAGATGCTAATGCAAAACCCCCTAATCTAATCTATGTTTGGTGAAGGAAAAACGCCATGCTCTGCAGCTTTTGTCCTTGTTATGGACTGTTTGCAGTAATCAACAATGCAAGACATTCCACGTGTGTCATGACACTCTTGTTGACCAAAGTCATGGAAAAGCTCGAAAGCTCCTTTAGAAAATTTACTCTATTGATAACAGAAAACGATCACTGTTTTCTACAATAATTTCTTCAAGGTCACAGTACTTCCAGAAAACTATTCAGTCTGATGTTTACCTTAGACACAGTGAAACACAACTATTTCGTTGTAATGTTTACCATAGATCCAATGATTCTACTAGAATTCTTTGACTAGCTATTCATATAGTTGTTTTCTGTCTTGTTTCTAATAACTGTTCCATCAACTGTCTCTCTAACATCTTCGCTGTTGCTATTCCTATGATATAGCATAATGTCTAATTGTTTTCCTAAAACTCCACCTTATAACTTTCTAAATAATATCCTCTTTAAACCTTGTTAATTGTTCAATTTGGGTTGTCTCATTTCTTACTGTGAGAGGGACATAGCTGACTCTCTAAGTCATAACTATGTCTACTTAGTATATTTCTTAATCATATTGATTCAAGAATAAAATTAGTAAATAGTTCCTTTTGTAGGGAGCCGTGTATTTGATTTTAATTATGAAGAATTAGTTCCACCAGATATTTATGAAATAAGGCCAGAGTTTAATATTTTATAATAAATAAGTCATATTGACATAAATGGGCATTGGAGGTTTTCTGTATATTGTTTTGACATAAGCTAGAGACATTTGGAAGAGGGAACCTAAATTGAGGGCTTGCCTCCACAAGGTTGGCCTGTGGAAAAGCCTATCGACCATATTTTTGATTCATGATTGAAATGGGAAGGCCCAACTCACTGTGGGCAATTATGTCCATGGACAGGTGGTGCTAAGATGCACAGGAAAGCAGGCTGATCAAGACATGGAGAGGAAGACTACAAGTACCACTCCGTGGACTAATGCGGTTTCTGCTTTGAGTTACTGCCTTGATTCTCTGGATGACAGACTACAAACTGTAAGATTAAATAAACTCTTCCCTCCCCAATTTGCTTTTATGTTTATCACAGCAATATAAACCTTAACGAAGACTGCAAGATAATGGAAGAACATTAAGTAACATTGAATTTTGTAATACAGATAATATAGTAGTTTTATACATATTGGTGTAATAGAGAACCAGAAATTTCACCACAGTAGTAAGCATAAAGAGATTTATTACAACAAATAAATTCCACTCACCAATATTATTTCTGGGTTCTGTTGCAGTCAAGTAAAAACCTACTGATGTAATTTTCATTTAAAAAACGAGAGATGACATAAAAATCTGTTCTGATGTCATCTAAATCTTGAGGGTTACATCATTAAGTTGAGGAATTTCCAGAGGGGAAAAGTGATGCGCTAATCATTTGTTTCCGGAAAGCAAGGATGCAGTAACTCAAATCAGAATTTAAGTAGCATGGACTTCCCAGCTCTTAACTCTATCACCTGAGGCCAACTTGGATTAGTCATCAAATTAAGGTGCAGTTTCCAGGGTGTGAGACAAAGACTGTCTTTTCCCTGACCTGCCTGCAGACCAAGGAGTAAAGGTGCATGACTGTTGCCTGTGGGAAGGAAGTATTACGTCATTTTTATGATATCCTAATGACTACACAATGCCTAAAACCTATGGATTCTTAAAGCAGGATAATGTGAGATTAAAATTCCTTTTTCATGTGATATTATTGCTGTATTTCATTGGCTTTCATATTATTTTATAATTGTAACTCTGTTTATGCATAATTTAAATACATAAGTGTATAAAAAGAAATGACCTAAGTTATTATACTATCCTTTTAATTTTCAAAGGATCTAATATAATGACTTAATGTTTAAGACATTTTTCCTATTTATTGAGTTAAATGTAAATATTCAGTATGTTGGTTGCTTCTGAAGAGAGTTAAAAATTTAAGCATTGTTTTCCCCTTTTAAAAATAAAAATATAAAATATTTACAGGACATTGGAGGCTTGAGGAAATACTATGAATCTCTCAAGCTATGGATTACCTTAAAAGGCTTGGCAACAGAGTCATGATACAGGAAGTCTGCCCTGAATGCTATCCTGCTGGGAATTGGCCCTCGGAAACAAATCCATCCACCCTGATGAGTCATGACATTAAAAATGATGAAGAAAATGGACTAGGTAAGCCATGATTAATTGCTGAATGGGATGAAACTCAATAGTTTCAATTCAAAAGCTAGAAGTTAATGTTAACTTTTAAAATGGTCTCTATACTTTTAGTATATCTCCAATATCATTGTTTCAAGTTGTGTCCAGTCTTTTACTTTTCTAAGAATTTTATATACAGGTATGTTCAACACAAGAAATTAACACTATTTTGATATTAATATGCTATGACTGATTTTGTTTTTCTTTAAGATTTATTTATTTATTTATTTATTTATTTATTTATATGCATGAGTGCTCTATCTGCATGTACACCTGTGTGCTGGAAGTGGGCATCAGATCCCACTATAGATGGTTATGAACCACCATGTAGTGGCTGGGGAATTGAACTCGGAACCTCTGGAAGAACAGTCAGTGCTCTTAACCATTGTTCCAGCCACAGCTAGGATTAATTTTAATGTTATATCTTTCTACTCCTGCTTATTTTCCTAGGCTGGTAGACTGATATTTTCTTGGTTCTTTCCAACAATGAAAAATGGGCATCTTCAAATAAATCTAAATGCTAGGGAACACTGAACCCAACAGCTAAGTAAAGTTGAAGAATCCATAACAGAGTGAAAACTGTAACAGGCATTTATAACAACTTTGAGGGAATAATATAAATAGTAGAATATATAGTAAAATTGAATCCTATGTAGATGGTCTTTTCAGCCCACTCATCTTAGGCGAATGGCATAGGGTACTGTGACAGTGAAATGCATCCAGAAACTTCACCTGAGAAAGGTGTGAAAGTTTATATTAGTCCAGTTTATTTGATTTAGCAACTCTACAAAGCATCACTTTTTGCCAGTGACCAGTCAGCCTGTTACTCTGTAGAGCCATCACTTAAAGGTTCTTGGTTTGGAAGCTGCTGTGCTGAGATGAAGGATCTGGGGATAATGTCTAAATTCCTTGCTTATGAGGTGTACAGATAGCTTCATAAGGAGTGGACTGAACAACAGATGTTAGATCTGCTTTCCACACTCTCAGTCCCCCAACAAACAGATGGGGGCAATATGATTCCTCTGTCTGAATGACTACAGGTTATGGACACATCTCTCTTTTGGGATTTAACACTTAAAAGCAAGATTGAGATCTCTATGTTTGTTCTTCAACTGCTGTGGCTACTACTATTCCAAAAGACAGAACAAGAAAGTTAAAGACAAGAAATGTGTCTGTAAGGTCCAAAGTGAACTGTCTGGAAAACTACTGGGCTCACTCACATGAATATATGGGTGAGAGAGGGAAAGCTGTGTGACTAAGTCCTGTGATTTGGGGATTGGGTCCAAAGCATAGCCCAGCCATTATTTACTAACATCAGAGTGTAGACAAGAGCTCCTGAACTAACTATGCCTAAATTTTTTCAGCTACTCCATTCAGGAACTGACTTGTTCTCATCCTTACTTATTTTGTTTTCCTGTAAAGACTCTCGAGCTTTTCTCCACATGATCAGCAGGTATGTTCATAGCAAACCCGAGTAACCATTTTTACATAGTAAATCAAGTATTTTTAGATATCCAGATTATATTTAAATGAGTATTCCTGGTGAGAGGGAATACTTTTCCCACCTTGGGAAAGGAGAAAAACAATTTCCTCTAATTGTCTCCTGACATCTTATTGAACTGCATGACACATGCAAACACACACACACACACACACACACACACACACACACACACACACACAAACATAGATGCACACACACACAAAATAAATAAATAAATAATCTAAAACATCTTTATTCCTAATTGTGTATTCTGCCACATAAAAAAGTATCTAAGGGCTGGAGAGATGGCTCAGCGGTTAAGAACACTGACTGCTCTTCCAGATGGTCCTGAGTTCAATTCCCAGCAACCACATGATGGCTCACAACCATCTGTAATGGGATCCAATACCCTCTTCTAGTGTTTCTTAAGAGAGTGACAGTATACTCACATAAAATAAATAAATAAATATTTAAAAAGAAAATTATCTAAATATTTAAATACCTTGATTTTTTTCTTTTCTTTTTCTTTTCTTTTTTTTTTTTTTAACAAGCAGTCCCAAGGATAGCAGATTACAAGAAGAGAGTAGGAGGGTGAGTTTTCAAACCCATAACTTTCCCCCACCTGCTTGTTTACTTCATTTATATTTAAAACCAATCATATAGGTCACCCCGATTCTTGATTCAGCATCTTATTTTCCATAATACACAATCTATTGTTAATAATATTAATGTGTTTGTTTCTTATATATTCACAGATATTCATAAATGAAAGGGGCTTAGCCTCTATGAGACATGGAGATTTAGGTGTTATATATTCCTAGTATCAGCAAGGTTCTAAAATTATCTTAATATCTGATTGTATGCTCTATGTAATGTGAAATTACTTAAGGGAACATAAATATCTTTGTCAGTATGCAGTCTGAACAACAGGACCTTGGCATGTGAAGGGAGGGAAACTGAAAGTATAAATTTACACTTTTCTTGGAGTTTTGAGTCCTTGAGTTTCTGTCAGAATATGTGAAGTCACATTTATGACTCAGAAAGTCACTTTTCTCTCAGTCAGTGAGTCAGTGAATGGGGAGTTGGCTAGAGCTAAGCATAGATTTCTACACAGAGAACCCTGAGCTGCCAAATACTCCCCTTCAGAACCAAGGACAGGTAGCAGTGTGACTATTTGAAATTTCTAACAGTCTTTAGTTTATTCCAAACTGAAAACTTTTCAGCAACCAAAACAACCTAAGAAGTTAAGGTGTGTCTTAAGAATATGGAAATACCAGTTATATTCTAAAGTGACTAACAATAATGAGACCTTTCTGCCTTTTTTATATGTCTTGAATACTTTTGAACATGTTAGTCTTTTAAACATGTGATTCATCATAATGTTCAAGAAAAATCTTAGACGAATATTCACAAACTCTTAATTTTTTTTACCATCGAGTCCTTGGTCTCGGGAGTGATGAGTGGGAAGGAAAAACTGAGGTTTTGAATATTCAGGAGCTCAGGTCCATTTCTTGCATTGGTTTCTCTTGGTCAGGAGCCACTGCAAAATCATATAGGTGAAAGACAGAACAGGAGAGATACATTGGGTTGAGGGAATGGGGACTAACTCACTGCTCTGCTGTTATTAATGGTTTGGGAAAGGATAGGTGAAAAGAAATTTTAATGTTGAATCATTTATTACATATATAAATTTTCACTAAAAAAGAATTCTGAAAAAAAGGGGGGCACTTCTCTCTAGTCAGAGATGAGTTGTCTAGAAATAATTTAATACTGAAATGGGCTACGAAGGGACCAGATCTAATTTTTCCTGAAATATTTAAATTTTCTAGAAAACATGTAGCTAATAACACTATATGTTATTAAAGCTAATTTCTTTTCTTTTGTTTTTTCTTTTTAAAATTTATTTATTTTATGTAATATGAGTACACTGTAGCTGTCTTAAGACACACCAGAAGAGGGCATCACATCCCATTACAGATGGTTGTGAGTCACCATGTGGTTGCTGGGAATTGAACTCAGGACCTCTGGAAGAGCATTCAGTGCTCTTAACCACGGAGCCATCTCTCCAGCCCAACATATGCTTTTCAATGACAGAAGGAATTCACAAAATTTTAACAGATTATAGTTGATATAATAATATTCAAAGTATTTTATAATCATCACCCCCCCAAAACAGCAAGAAATAAAATTCCATAAATGTGGGTTCAGCATTTCATTATCCATGACTGAAGCTTCTCGTGCTTTCATGTGGATGCTGGAAATCTGAAACTTTAAGAGGTTTTCACCTCAGCAGAGATGTGAATGAACAACATAAACAAGGTTGCCTGCAAGCCCAATGCATCATAAGAATGTGCAAAGAAATGCTACAGATTTGAAGAATCATCAAATCAGGACCATCCTGGGCCACAGTGAGGAATCACTAACTATGGTTTTTATCTTCTTCTGGGTAGAACTGATTGCCACATTTCTCATGCAAGGTTGGTTTCGGGTTAGAACTTGATCTCTTCCTGGTACACATCTGAGTCCTTTTCAATAGAAGCGATCTGACACTTGATGGTGGGAGTGCCTTTTGTGGGTAGATTTGGCATCAACAGTGATCAGAGAGGTGTTTTGCTTGGTTTTTTTTTTTTTTTTTTTTTTTTTTTTTGGTTTGGTTTGGTTTGGTTTGTCTTCACAGGTGGTAGGGACATTAGCAGGAGAGTAAAAAGAAAAATTACAACTGCGTACAAAGCCATGTGTGACTTTTATTCACTTCAGATCAACTTAGATGATAAACTGAAGACTAAAAGAGAAGGCACATATATATTATTCTTGATAATGTTAAGAAAAAAGAAGGAATGTTGAAGGTGGTTTGCAGGCGAATGGCTGCAAAGACTCATATATTTGAATGACAAGACCCCAGTTGGTGGAGGTTAGGGAAAGATTAGGAGGTGTGGTCTTGTTGAAGGAGGTGTGGCTCCGGGCTTTTCTAAAGCCTGTGTCATTCTCAGTTAGCTTTCTTCATCTTCTACTTGCAGTTAAGGATGTAAACTCTCAGCTACAGCTTCAGTGCTATGCCTGCCTACCCGCCTGCCTGCCTGCCTGCCTGCCTGCCTGCCTGCCTGCCTGCCTGCCTGCCTGCCTGCCTGCCTGCCTGCCTATGTTATGGTCTCCACTATGATCGTCACAAACTCACTCTCTGAAACTATAAGTTCCCAATAAAGTCTTTTATAAGTATCCTTGGTCATGGTGTCTTATATCCATGGCAATAGAAAAGTAACTAAGACAATATGCTTCAGTTCTCTTTTAAATGGGTAGTATTCAAAATGTGAATTTTCTTCTGTACTCTACTGATAAAGTATAAAGGTGGTCAGAACATACATACTGATATAATAGAAGAAACTTTGATAAATAGGTCTGTTTAACCTCTACAGTAAGTATAAGACTGCAAAAAAAAATCTTGGAAAATTCTATCATCTATTGCTAACAATAAAAATGATAGACACAGAGGGGATTAATAAGTAGTTGTTATCTTCACTACAATGTAATTTTACACTCACACACCAAGTTTGCGAAGTATCAGTAACAGGTATGGCATTTAGCAGTTTGTAAGGGGAAAATGTGCTCTAAGGAGGTTATCAGCAACCCAAAGTACAACTTCAAAAACATTGAGGCACTACAAATAAAATTCAGATTTTTATCACTTTAAACCTGTATTTTTATTACTTGTATTTTTTTATGGTCCAGTCATTATTCTTCTCCTGGTCCGTCCTCCCACAATTCCTCATTCCATTTCTTCTACCTCCTGTCTTCAAGAGGATATCACCATCCCCCATTCCCCACACCAGGTCTCCCCACTCCCTGAGGCCTCAAAGTCCCGTGGGAGCATCTTCTCCCATTGAGGCCAGACCAGGCAGTCCCCAGCTGTATATGTGTCAGGGGCCTTGGACCAGCTTCTGTATGCTGCCTGGTCGGTGGCTCAATGTCTGTGAGATCTCAGGGATCCAAGTTATTTGACACTGCTGGTCTTCCTATGGGGTCATCTGCCTCCTGAACTTCTTCCAGCCTTTCCCTACTTCAACCACAGGGATCCCCAACTTCAGTCCAATACTTGGATATAAGTATCTATACCTGTCTCAGTCAGCTGCTTGTTGGGACTCTCAGAGTACAGCCCATGCTCAGCTTCTATCTGTAAAGCACTCCATAGCATCAGTAATAGTGTGAGGCCTTGGGGCCTCCTCTTGAGCTGGATCCCAGTTTGGGCCTGTCATTGAACCTCCTTTCCCCCAGGCTCTTATCCATTACTGTCCCTGCAGTTCTTTTAGACGGGAACAATTCTGGGTCAGAATCAAACCTATTTTTAGGCTTTAATTTTTATTCATCTCTCTCTCTCTCTCTCTCTCTCTCTCTCTCTCTCTCTCTCTCTCTCTCT
>JANHMN010000003.1:147488742-147528308 GCA_030674055.1 Rhabdomys pumilio
AGAGAGAGAGAGAGAGAGAGAGAGAGAGAGAGAGAGAGAGAGAGAGAATGTCCTCTGTTGCCCTAATTCACTGTAAAAGTGCATCCAACAATGAACATCCTTAACATCTATTCTTTTCTGAGGTTTCAGGCTATGGGCTTGGTTCCAGTGGCAAGCAGCACAGATCCATGTAGAGCTAATGTGGCTATGTTTTTTATTAAAAACGTTTGTAAATTTGTTTTATGTATATGGGCGGTTTTCACAGAGACAATGGCAGAGGAGTAGTTAGTAAATAGGGGGAGTTTACACAGCAAAAACATAGACAAGGGAAATGTATGAACTTTACTTTCAGATTATCTTCTGATTCAATGACCAAGGGATGCAGGTGTGCGATTAGGCCTGATTGCCATGGCTCCAGATACTTAGACCTGAGTGGAGATAGTAACGGAATGAAGAACAGACACACAGGCAGACACAGGGAAAACAGGGATCAGGAGGAGACTCACTGCCACAGGAGCTCAGCATGTATGTTATACAGAGTTGAAAAAAGTGGTAGGGTTACTCTGAACAGCTGCACTAGGCAGTAGGGTTAATTCCATACAGGTAAACAAAGAGGCAATGTTTGTGGAATACAGCTGGGAACAGTCTTCAAGCCATACAAATCCACAAGAAAGGCTTTAGTGAGCAGTTTCTGCACATTGTAAATATTTGCACTGGTTCCCCAAGAAAGGCTTTTCTATTTACCTCTGAGCTACATCCCAAGGAAAGGTTTCTATATTTTACCCATGAGTTTAAGGATGTGGAGTTATCACCATGGCCATGGGCATCTCAACAACATACAGTCATTTAGGATTTTACTTACTCGGCCTCTGTGCCCTATGCCTGATGAAGCTCATACAATAGAAGGAGAGTATTGACTTCTACAAGTTTGTATATGATCTTTGCACCTGCACTGCCATGTCATGTTTTCACCTATACAGACATGGAATGCATAGGTGCACTCATGAGTGTGTGTGTGTGTGCACACATACACATGCACACACACACACACACACACACACACACACACACACTACACTTTAAATGAATGAATAAATGAATGAGTGAGTGGTGCATTTTGCCACCAACTAGTTTGACTGCAAACCACTGCTGACTTCTCTTCATGGCTATATATATTCAGTGGATATTCTAGCACGATGTTTTTATAACTCATGGGTACTTTAAGACTGTAAGACTACTGTGGGTCTGTAGCTCTCCTGTGGGCATGGGTCCTGTTGGGCTGAGTTGTGGTTCCCCCACGTCTGTGGCCCTGGGCGTCTGGAACCATGGCTCAGAGGGCAAAAGCATGGGAATTTGACTGAGTTTACTCCACATAGCACTGGGCAGATCAAAATTGCATTTTCTGCTCTTCTACCTTCTTCCAACATCTACAGGTTCTGATAAAAGTCAAAGAGCTCATGGAAGAAAAAAAAACCTATTAAACACACACTAAAAGAGAGAAAAGGTGGCTATGAAACATATTCCTGGTTCTCATAGTAGAGCCTGGAAAAGGACACTAAGACTATTGTGCATATTCTTGCTATGTCATAACCAACGTTACATTTCTAGGTTCCATATGTGATATCTACACCTTTCAAACACAGTTTATGAAGTGAAATGTTAGGTTCCAGGATAGAAAAGAAAAGGAGAAGAATCTTAAGAGAAACTCTGGACTACTAAGAATGCTGTAAGAAAAGGCATGTAGACCAGGCATATTGGTTCATGCCCCGGCCCTTGGGGATTTGACAAGACCCTAGAGAAGGGTGGCAAAAGATGAGACAAGAGACACAAGAATAAGCACAAGTCTGAATGTCTGATCAAGTGCTTGCACTTTATTGTTTGGTTTCGTTATAAAGGCAAGCAGGGAGGAGAGAATCAGGGTCATTCAGTTACTGTTAAGTTCTTTGCAGGCATTCCTAGTCCAAACCACTTTGTTAGGCTCAAGTTGCTAATTTTCTCTCCCAGGCAGGAAGACTGATAAGGTCTTCCTTAACTCAGGCTATCTACTTAACTGACATTTGGTCTAAAGAAGAAGGAAATAAGGCATTCCTTAACTCAGGCTCTCTACATAACTGACATTTGCTTTCTCAGAAAGTATGAAGTCTTGGCTCCCAGAAGGTTCAGACTTTTAATCCCAATGCTTGGGAAGCTGAGGTAGGAGGTTCATGACTTTAAGGCCAGCCTAGGGTACATAATGAGACTCTGTCTCCAACAAAAGAAATGAAAGGGAACAGGAAAGAAAGAAAATGAAAGGGCACAAATCTATCATGGAAAAGAAAAAAGAAACTAAAATCAAGCCACAACTCGTTCAAAAATAATTCCTGTCAGAGAGAGATGATTAAGCTTAGTAACATTTGAGTCAGGTATAGATAGAGTGAAGCAGGCATGCCAGTCTCTAGGAGAACTAGGGCTAGAGTTAATTATAATGTTAGCAAATCCTTTATTTGTTGTAGACTACATATTGTATCCTATTGGAAAGTAACATGGAAAAGTGGACCCAGATAATGGAAATGCTTGTTACCTAACTTCGGAATCTCCTCATTGAACTAAGTGGGAGCATTTGATGGGAGGGACATGCAATGAGGAAAAAGGAAGAGGGGAGGTGCCAGCTTGGTAATTCAGTTTGTACAATTGTCTTGACAGATGGAGGGAGAGACAGCTTAAAAGTATACCCTATGTGAATGGGCTCATTGAACTTATAGGCTGGTTCATGGGAATCTCACAAGCCCTTATTTTAGTTGGAGGCTAAAGGAATGTTTCTGTACAAATACAAGGTGTGTGCACATACTCACATGCAGATACCACACACATGCATATGCACACACACACGAATTTTGTATGGTTGTTAATTTATGATACTTTTAGAACTTGCTAACACTGATAGTTGACAATATTCAAATTGAAAGACATTTAATACATCTAACATATTGTGGACATCACAGATTAGCAGAAGTATAAGCTGTAGCTCATTGGCTGTTTTCTATTATGATCCTGTGGCTAGTTGAGACTTGAACCTCTTGCCCAACCCCAAGAGACAGCATTATGCTACTGCATCTGGCTAGCTCTAGAAATAATAAAACTTCAAAGCATTATTCCTCCTGAATATCTGTGACTGTCATACCATTAAAAAATTAAGCCATCAGAAACCAGACTAATCTATATATGTGATATGCACCTAAGGCAGACTGTGGAATACCTCATAAATAATTTCATAGTAATCTTAACCAAAACTACCTTCTACAAATATTTATACCTTAGGCCATTTTAAGTAAAATATCCTTTATTCCTGTGACCAGCAACATGTTTTACATAGTATACAATTATGTTTTATATCTGTTTTGATTTATTCTTTCTGCTATGAATTCATTGAACGTAAGACTGGGTTGCATAAGGACATTTCACACAAGCAAATAATGTACTTTGGTCTTGTACATAATCCTAGCCTCTTTTATCTCCCACATCTCCAACACTGGGACTCCGTGTTTTACTAGTCAATTCTTCTACTTCCAGGAAATGTGTACATATATGACTTGACATAACTATATAAAGTCTAGGGACCACAAATGAGAAAACATATGCTATTTTCATCACTTGATACGAATATCTTCTCTTTTATCCATTTCATTCCAGACATTATAACTTTTGCTTGGTCTTTGCTGTGGTGAAAAATAGAAAGCCTATATAACCCATTTTAAATACCTGTTTTTCTCTTTTTCTCTAGTAATTTCCTCTGAGTTGGCAGATTCCATCTTAGAGAGAAACTTGTTAGAAAAAAAAAAAAAAAAAAAAAAAAAAAAGGAGATGAAACATTTCAACCAGAAAGGAAATGCCTTAAGACCCAGGATGTAAAACAATGAGATGCTGGAAAGAGAGGTCAAACACTCAATCCTTTAAAGAAGCTTCTTACACTCGGGAAATAAACTGAATAACTTCAGGAAGTCCCTGAAACTGAAAAGATTCACCCTTCCCAAAGCATATATAAGTATTTGTTGTGTAATTTTAGAGCTAAAACTCTAGCTTCATTCATCCCAACATGTTTATACAAATTTCTATGTACCATTTGTTTAAGTGACTGTCCTTTCTGCAATGTGTATTTTTGGCAAATTTTTTTGAAGTAAAATGACTTTAGCTTATTAGGCTTATATCTGAATATTCTAATTTGTTTCTTTTAGATTTATGTGTCTGTTTCTGTGCTAGTTCCATCCTGTTTTGTTACCATGGCTTAATAAATCTGGCAAAATCAGGGATGGTGAAATTGTCAACATTATTCATTTTGCTCAGGCTTGCTTTGGCTGTTGGGTAAGCTTTACACTTCCAAATAAATTTAGAGATTATTTTTCTATTTGTGAAGTATTCCATTGTGTTTTTAATATTTTTATGGGATTGTATTAAATGTTAGTTATTTGACTCAATTAGATTTTAGGAAATATGACCAGCAGTTGAATAACTGAGTCATATGGCAGTTTTGTTTTTAATTTATTTGAGAAACTTTCATAGCAATTTTTATAGTGGCTATACTAAGTTACACTTCCACCAGCAATAGTTTCCTCTTTTCTAAAAACCTCACCAACATTTGTCCTTGTCACTTCTCTGGATGATAGCCATTGTGACTGAAATGAATGCAATCTCAAAATCATATTAATTCACATTTTTCTGCTGGCTAAGGATGTGGAATACTTTTATAAGTATCTAGTGGACATTATGTTTTCTCTTCGGAGAACTTTCAATTCATAGGTTAACCTATTTATTCTATTTATTGATTGACTTTTGTTTTTTTGCTTTGGTGTTTAATATTTCTAGTTCTTTATATAATCTAGGTATTGCTTCCTGCCAGATTAATAGTTGCCTTAGATTGTCTTCTATATTTTAGTTTTTCTTCAGATAGTCTCTCTCTCTCTCTCTCTCTCTCTCTCTCTCTCTCTCTCTCTCTCTCGCTTTATGGGGCCTAACTTTGTGCTATGGGAGTTTTGTTTAGAAATTTCTTACCTATTTCTTACCTATACAGATTTTTAAGTGTTTTCCTAGCAGTTCAGTTTTTAAACTAAAGCTTTTCATTTAGATTGAACCAATTTTTGCGCAGAGTGACAGATTTGAATGCTGTCATTCTTCTGTATATGAATGTCCAGTTTTTATAGCACCATTTCTTAAAATTAGCTGGTGAGTTTTCAGCCTGTTTGTGACAACTGTTTAAAAAATTAGATAGGCACAGCTATGAGGTTTATATCCTATTATATTGGTCTACATGACTTTTGCCTGCCATTACCATGTAATCTTTGTCCTATGGCTCTGTGGTGTGTCATAAGATCAAGTGGTATGATACGTATAGCAGCATTCTTTTTGTTAAGAACTCCCCGCTCTCTTGTATTTCCATGTGAAGATAAGGAGAGTAATGTCTCCTCTTCTAACTTTGACAAGGGTGAATAGAGAATTTATTAAAGTTAATCTTTTAAAGATCATTAAAGTTAATATTTTTCGGACAAGATTAGGAGTTTTCAAATAATTCTATTTTAACCAATAAGTAGTCCTTTGTCATTTGAGTCAAACAGGAAAAGCCAAATAAAAAAAAATCAATTAATGGGGTAGACTTTGAGATGACTGAAAAATTTAAAAACCATTGTTTTGAACTATGGTACTTTCTTATTCTGTATACAATGAACTATTTCTCCATCATATTGAACTGTGTGTTTAAAAAGTGGCATGACTATGTATTCCCACATATGCCATCTTAATGATTAGACCCAAAATTTACAAAACAACCAAACAAAAAACTTTTCCACAGCCAAAGTTGCCAAAGTTGTACCTCACTAATGTCATGATCACTGTCTGATAGTCTGCTACCTATCCTGTCTACTACAGCTTCTGAATCCCATTTAAACCATTACAGGACACGCATACTCAGGGAATAAATAGAATTGCTCAAGAACTGTGATGCTTTCAGCTGAAATGGTCAACAGAAATAACCCAAGTTTTCTCTGTGGTGCTATAAGAGCACACTTTACAAAACTGAATTAGTTAATATTTCTATTGCTGTGATTACATAAAATATAGGGTTTTTTTTTGGGGGGGTTGGTTTTGTTTTGTTTTGTTTTGTTTTGTTTTTGCTTTCTGGTAGCACTCAATCACTGAGAGTTTAGAACAAGAACTCAGAGCAGGCCTAGAGTCAGGAACTGAAGCAGAAGGCATATGCTGCTTACTGGTATGTTCACCAGGGCCTGCTCAACCTGCTTTCTCCCTCAATTCAGTATCAATGGTCCTGGGATGACACCATCACCCATGGGGTAGGCTTCTGCATCAGACATTAATTAAGAAAATTCCCAACATATTTATCTATATGGCAACTTTTGGAGGCATTTTCTTAATTAAATTTCTGTCATCTCAGATATGCCTAGGTTTGTGTCAAGTTGACAAAAAACAAAAATCAGTTAGGATACTCATCTACCATGTTCACCAGACTTCTGACTAAAAAATTCTACCTTTCCAAGCACCTATATATACCAGCAGGATGCTAAAAGTGCTCTCAAGGCTCACTGACTCCAGAGACACTGGCATTTATGTTACAAGAATAAAGAAACACCACTAGCTGGCAAATATGTGACAGTCATTAAAATTCTCATTTTGATTGGTAAAGATGTGCTTGACACTTGCAATAATCATTTAAAATTCATTATCCCAAAATGCAACCTAGTGAAATCAGTTAGATTTACTATAGTGAAGTGTTGGCTGTTGATATACGTGTCTAAAGGAAATATAAAACTATGATCCCACTAGGATGAGCATGTGACTCAGGGAAGACAAGTACTGAAAGTGTCACTAATATAGACTGTACCATTATTTGATGCAACTAGAATGTACAGTAATGCTTTGATTTCCCTGTGCTTTGTATAATATTTACTAAAACAGTATCATGTTCATTTGAATAAAATTCATGGTTTAGAAGTCAAGAGAAAGACACAACTGTAAATCTGAAATTTATTTTGCTTTCATGATACTTGGAGTTATCTAAGGTCTACAAAATGAAAAACTCCACTGGGCGGTGGTGGCGCATGCCTTTAATCCCAGCACTTGGGAGGCAGAGGCAGGCGGATTTCTGAGTTTGAGGTGAGCCTGGTCTACAGAGTGAGTTCCAGGACAGCCAGGACTACACAGAGAAACCCTGTCTCAAAAAAAACAAAACAAAACCAAAGTCCTAAAATTGTCATTGGTCAGTCAAAATATTCAGAGTTTTTCAAGAACTCAAGGTTGCCATGAAACGTTCTCTCCTTTAAACTCATGCTGAGGTTTAGTTGATAATATAACCACATGGAAAGATAAGACTATCAGGCCATTAAAGTCTTTGTGGGCAGGTTTAATCCATTAAAAACATTACAAAAAGGCTTTCAGATGGGTAATTGTTTTTTTTACAGGTTGACATTAAGGATACCCTTGTTGTTGAGTGTGTTGATCCCTGGATACTGCACTTGTAGTCTCCAGAATAAAAGAGCATTGCATCATATATTATATCCCTGCTACCCAAAGTGGACGATGATCTTACCTATTCATTTGTTTAGTCAGTGTTGACTGTCAAGGAAGGGGTGAATTCTCTTTAATAACTATTTCTCTGGCATTTGTCTCACTTCATCAATATTGAGAACAGATAGAAATTTCTCTGGAATATACTTCCTGATATCATTTAAAATCTATGTGTGGAGCCATGTAAAGTAATAATAAAACCTTACTCCTTCAAATAAGCACCAAGTTACCTTAAAAGGTTAAAGTATATAAAAGCAATACACCCTTGCTTATAACCCCAGATCATTTCCTAGAATATTTCTCGAGTATTTTAAAATAATATTTCAAAACCATATTTCAGAATTTATTTGGCATTTTATAATTGTCTTTTTAAATAGGTGAACTTCAATGTTGATTTTAGCATATGATATCACAATATTGTTGGCGCAACCTTCTAGATTAAATGGCAAAACATTGTTAGTCTTAAATTTAAACTAAACTTGTTTTTCTTTCAGATTATTAACACAGTGACAGAAGGAGAAGTTATAAATAAAACAAGCTTTATCCAAATTAGGAAGCACTAACAAAGAGAACATACAAAGTGAAAGTCAACCAAGAAGATTGCATTGCTCTCAAGAAACGATGTTTATTAAAACTTTAGAAAGCATGCTATTCGTGAAACTATCTGCATCTCTGGGCATAAGGACCTAAGAATCAAGGATGTTTTCCTATTACTTGTCCTTTTTGTCTCATGCATGGTACTGTCCAAATGGCTCACTAACCAGAATAGACTAGAGCAGTGAACATGCATCTATCTATCTATCTATCTATCTATCTATCTATCTATCTATCTATCTTTCTCTCTCTCTCTCTCTTTCTTTCTATCTGTATAGATATAGATACAGATACAGATACAGATGCAGATACAGATACAGATATAGATAGATATAGATAAAATGATACATATATAATTAAGTTATGTATTAGGAAAAAATCATGAGTTCTGATAATCCTTGATCTAAAACGCATTGTAAACACAATATTGTAACTCCAGTTTTAATGTTCATTTCCTGACCAATGTTACGGAATAGTAGACTGTGCAGTGTTAACTATTTCTTCATGACCCCACTTCTAACCAGGAGCTGTGGCTCTTCGATTGCCCAGCATGGATTGAAAACACTGGACCATATGAGGTCAGCCAGGACAACATCAAAATTCAAGTTTCGAAGTATTGCCTTTAAAAATTAAATTTATACTGATTTTTGGATCATTGTAAAGTACATAAGAAGAAAAGGAAAGCACCATGAATTGAGGGACTATCTGGACTGTAATATTTTCATTAAAATGTATGACAAGCAGCAAAGCAAGGCTTTTAACACTGTCTTTTTTGTACCCTTCGTTGCAATCAATGCTATGCATTCTGTCCTGAGCAGAGTTGATGAGCACATTGAATTAATCATAGGTTTAATTTCTGTGTGGGCTCCCTGTTCAACATCTCTCATTGGCCTTTAATTAAAGCAGCTAATTATCTTTCAAATCCTAGAAGCAAAAGAAACAGATTATTATCTCTAGTCTTAAAAGGCCGTTAAAAACAAATGCTGTAATTATGTTGGCTATTACTGACTTTGGATGTAAATTGTTTATGAAATATCTTATAGTTGTTGTAAAAGTATTCATCAACACTTAAATGTCAGGATTCCATTTTAGTGTGTATGTCATTTTTTCTTTTTTGCTTTCTTTATTTTAAAGTTGGCCATGGTAAATATGAAGATAGCGATCTCTCTCTCTCTCTCTCTCTCTCTCTCTCTCTCTCTTTTTTGAGTTAGCATATGACTCTAATTACTTAAGTTAAAAGTCTAAAGCCTGGATAGTTTATAAGTTTAAGCCTGGATGACATCCAATGGTCAAAATGACTTTTATTTGACAACTGTCAAAAATAAGTATATCTTAGTACCATTGAATTACTTATTAAAACAAAATTTATCCATATCAATTTTGAAAATCTTCCTACTCTCGGAAAGTAGGTACCACAGCAGAGTTTTATCACACTATAAAAAGTTAGTTACATTCTATAAAAAAGGAAAATATTTCAGAAATTGCTAGTTATTTTAAAATGTGAGTATTTTGACAAAACATTTACATAAGCAAAATTATGCTGTGGGAGTAGAGAGATGACTCTGCTAAGTTTCATTTCCAGCCCTCATGTTCAGTGGACTGTAACCTCCTGTAACTCTGCCTCCAGGGTACTTAACATTTTCAGTCTTCATAGGAACCTGCAATTATGTGCATGTGCACAGGCACGGGCACACATACAGAGAACAAAGCAATCAAAATTCTACACATCTTTTGAAAACTGTTTTCTCTTATACATATTTATTTTTTTTACACTTCAGATTTTATTCCCCTCCTCCCTGTCCACCCTCCGACTGTTCCACATCGTATACCTCATCCCCACTCTCCTGTATCCACAAGGATGTCCCCACCCCTAACCCCTACCCCATGTGACCTCTAACCTCTCTGGGGACTCCAGTCTCTTGAGGGTTAGGTGTATCATCTCTGATTGAACACAGACCCAGCAGTCCTCTGCTGTATATATGTTGGAGGCCTCACATCAGCTCGTGTATGCTGCCTTTTGATGGCCCAATATTTGGCAGATCTCAGGATCCATATTAATTGAGACTTCTGGTCCTCCTACAGGGTTGCCCTCCTTCTCAGCTTCTTCCAGCTTTTCCCTAATTCAACAACAGGGGTCATCAGCTTCTGTCCATTGGTTGGGTACAAATGTCTGCATCTCTTTTAGCTTCTTGCTGGGTCTTCTTGAGTGCAGTCATGATAGGTCCCTATTTGTGAGTACTCCATAGGTTCAGTAATATTGTCAGGCCTTGGGACCTCCCCTTGAGCTGGATCCCACTTTGGGCCTGTTGCTGGACCTTCTTTTTCTCAGGCTCCCCTCCATTTCCATCCCTGCATTTCTTTCAGACAGGAACAATTACGAGTTAGAATTTTGACTGTGGGATGGCAACCTGCTCCCTCATTTGAAGTCCTGTCTTCCTGCTAAAGGTGGGTTCTATAAGTTACCTCTCTGGACTGTCACGCATTTCATCAAAGGTCCCTCCCTTTCAGTCCTGAGAGTCTCTCATCTCCCAGGTCTCTGGTACATTCTGGAGACCCCCCCCCCAACCTCCTACCTCCCTAGGTTGCCCATTTCTATTTTTTCTGCTGACTCTCAGGGGTTCAGTACTTTTCCCTCACCCAATATTAGATCAGGTTCAGCTCTCCCCTCCACCCACTGTCCACTTTCCTACCGAGGTCCCTCCCTTTCTCCCCACTTATGATCGCTTTCTTCTCTCTCCCAAATGGGACTGGGGCATCCTCACTTGGGCCCTTCAGCTTGTTGATCTTGTTTACTTCTGTGGACTGTATCTTGGGTATTCTGTACTTTCTCTCTCTCACTTCTGTGGACTGTATCTTCGGTATTCTGTTCTCTCTCTCTCTCTCTCTCTCTCTCTCTCTCTCTCTCTTTCTTTTCACTTATTAGTGACTACATACCATGCTTGTCCTTTGGGGTCTGAGTTACCTCACTTAGGTTGATATTTTCTAGTTTCATTTGCCTGCAAAACTTAGAATATCCACATTCTTACTAGCTGAGTAGTATTCCATTGTGTAAATGAACCACATTTTCTGTATCCATTCTTCTGTCATGAGACATCTGGGTTGTTTCCAGCTTTTGGATATCACTAACAAGGCCACTAGGAACATAGTGGTACATGTGCCCCTGTGGCATGGTGGGGCATCTTTTGGGTATATTCTCAAGAGTGGCATTGCTGGGTCTTCAGGTAGATCTATATCCAGTTTTCTGAGGAACCTCCAGATTGATTTCCAGAGTGGTTGTACCAGTTTGTAATCCCTCCAGCAATGGATAAGTGTTCCTCTTTCTCTACATCCTCACCAACATGTGTTGTCACCTGAGGTTTTGATCTTAGTCATTCGGAGTTGTGTAAGGTGGAATCTCAGGGTTGTTTTGATTTGTATTTCTATGATCACTAATGATGTCAAATATTTCTTTAGGTGCTTCTCAGCCATGAAAATCCCAACACAATTCTTCAAAGACATAGAAAGACCTATTCTCAAATTCATCTGGAAAGACAAAAACAAAACAAAACAAAACAGAATAGTGAAAATAAATCTTAACAATAAAAGAACAACTGGAGAAATCATTATCCCTAACCTCAAACTTTATTACAAAGGAATAGTAATAAAAACTTCATGGTGTTGGTGCAGAGACAGACACATTGACCAGTGGAATAGACTTGAAGACTCAGAAATAAAACCACACCCTTATGGACACTTGATCTTCGACAAAGAACCCAAATATATACAATTGGAAAAAGAAAGTATCTTCAATAAATGATGCTGGTCTAACTGGATGTCTGTATCTCAAAAAATAAAAATGGACCCATATTTGTCACTTTACACAAAGCTCAAGTCCAAGTGGATCAAGGACCTCAACATAGAAGCAGATATACTGAATCTAATAGAAGAGAAAATGGAAAAGAGCCTTGAACTGATTGGTACAGGGGTGAATATTTTAAACAGAATTCCAATAGCTCATGCTCTAAGATCAAGAATTGATAAATAGGACCTCATGAAACTGGAAAGCTTCTCTGTAAGGCAAAGGACATAGTCAATAAGACAAATTGGCAACCTACAGATTAAAAAAAAAAAACTTCACTAACCCCACATCCGACAGAGGGCTAATATTCAAAATTCAAGAAACTAACCACCAAACAATCAAACAACCCAATTAAAAAATGGGGTATAGAACTAAACAGAAAATTTACAACAATGGAATCTCAAAAAGTGTTTTCTGACAGTACATAATTCAAAATGCCTGGGTGAGATTTACAAAGCCTGGCATTGTACACACAGATTCACATCAGCACTCAGCGTTCCAGATTACTTTCTTGGACTTATCTAAAAATTGCAAACCAAAATTTAAGTGTTTCCTAAATAGAAAATAAAATGTTATTGCTTTCATGTTGGCATGAAAGAGATAAAGAGACAGAGACAGAGAGAGAGACACACACAGAAAGAGAGGAGGGGAGGCAGAGGGGGAGGAAGAGGGAGCAAAGGAGAGAGGGAGAGGGAGGAGAGGGAGAGGGAGAGGGAGGGGTGAAGGGGGAGGGAGAGGGGAAAGGGAGGGGGAGGGGGAGGGAGAGGGAGAAGGAGAGGGAGAAGGAGAGGGAGAAGGAGAGGGAGAGGGAAAGGGAGGAGAGGGAGAAGGAGAGGGAGAGGGAGAGGGAGAAGGAGAGGGAGAGGGAAAGGGAGGAGAGGGAGAAGGAGAGAGACCACATCCTGAAACCTCAGTGTAACATAGGCTCCTATAATAAACTCAAATGACAATAAGTCCCATGAGTCCCTCCCGTGACCTGTGATTTGTGAAATCCTGAGCTGTACAATGAGACCCTGTTCTAAAATACAAATTAATGGTAGCTGCAGAGGTGTCTCATTCAGTTCAATGTTTTCATTGCAAATTTACAGACTGTAATTTAATTCACAACACGCATGAAAAACCTACATGAAGCTGTACACACATATAAACCTAGCACTAGGGAGGTGGAGACAAGAGAATCCCTTGATCTTGCTGATCAGCCAGCATGCTGAATCAACAAGCTCTAGGTTCAGTGAGAAAGCATGACTCAAAAACTAAGATGGACAGAAGTTGAGAAAGACAACAATTGACCTTTCTCTCTCTCTCTCTCTCTCTCTCTCTCTCTCACACACACACACACACACACACACACACACACACACACACAGAGGAATACATACATACTCACACACACAAACAAAAACCAAAGAAATCTGTGAATTTTTATGCCCTATAAACAAGCTGGTGATGAAACAAAACAAAAAACAACAAACAACTACAAGCCCCAATCCATTTTCCTATCAAATATCTTTACTTTTAATGATGTATAATTGAACGTACAATTACATTACTTTTATTGCAAACGTTAATGCTTAATATCCCCAAGTCCATAGTCCACCGAATTGTGAATAGCCTATTAAATGGTTGTGTGATTGTCCTCATCCTCTTACATTAAGGATGGAATACTAAAAACAGATCTGACAGAATGTCAGGAGTATGGAGTGGCGTGTGACATGTCAAACCATGGCAGAGCACATTCAGGAAGTAAACAGGCAATGCCCATTTTCTATTATTGCTGCTACTGCTGCAGAAGGCAAGAATGACCTTCATTCACCTCTATAACCTTTCAGTAAATAGTAGCTTTGTAGAATTTCTTGACTGTCTCTTAGTATATAGCAGAAAATGAATTATGAATGATAGAAAAAGATAGATGTGTGCAAGATGCAGTGCTCACTACTGACTTTATAGATTTTATTACTTAAGAGTCACGAATCAAGACCTCCCGCGTTCACTTTCAATATGAAGTTTCTTTGTTATCTTATTTACTGTTCCCTTGAACTTAAGTTCCTAACAGGGCTTTGGGTTCTCTCAAATTTTTTTGGAGTCTACCATAATCAGTCCAATTCTTCTTGCTTTGTAAATGAGGTTTGAAATGACACAGGTCAGCATTTGTATGGACTGCTATTCTGTGTCTGTCCAGCCAAAACTGAAAGACGAGTGGTGATTAAAGCAGTGCTACCGGAGGTGTCCAGACAACACACAAAAACTCAAGGGAAACAGAACAAAATTTCCTTGGTGAGTAATGACAGCCATTGCCATAGGAATGGCTTAACCAGAAGTTCTAAAGGAGGTCACAGACGTGGATGGCTTTTGCACCCTATTGCTTCTCCAGGATGAATTGCAGCAAGAACAGAGAGGTGTCTGTGCTCTTATAGGTGCTCTTATGGTTGATATGCTTAGGTTAATGCTTGTGAACCATAGTCCTGGGGAGGTTTAAAACTTCAAAGCTCATCCCATGGACCCTTAGAAATTCTTAGAGACGTCCTGCACTGAGGTAAATTTTGAAAACTTGGGGCTTCTTGGTTTCTTTTCAAGAAAGATTAATTTATTTTGTTTTCATATGCATGTTTTATCTGCATGTGTATAGGTGCACTGTATGCATGTCTTATGTAGAAATCTGATGAAGGTGCCAGATATTCTGGAACTGGAGTTAGATGGTTGTAAGCCACTATGTGGGTACTAGAAATTAAATGCAGGTTCTCTGACAGGTGGGAGGAGTAAGGAGAGGAAGAGGAGAAGTAAGGAGAGGAGGAGAGGAGGAGCTAGGAAATGAGAGAGAGGGGAACATAGAGGTGGATGTTTGTATGTCTCCGCCAGTCAAAGATAGTTGATATATCTAGGTTGGGTATTGGGTTACACTTCTGATTTTGTGGGCATCTTCTTATTGAACATTACCAAACTTATAAAGCCTTTGATTAACATTAAATAAATAAATAAATAAATATCAGTTATACTGAAAGACAGCATAGTTATGAATGAAATTGAAATAAAGAAAATGTGTGGAGGATTAGCAAGGAAAGAAAGCTTGCAGAAGACTGCAAAGAAGGAAGGATAAAAAACTAACAAACTTGGCTTTTTCATTGAATTTACTTTGGGCACTATATGCCATTGCCCAGCAGATGGTGATAGAGATCCACATCCCAACATCCAAACAGTCTTGGAGTCTGTTCTCTAGACACAGCAGAAGCCAGAACAAAACTTAGAATCCCAAGGCAATTGATCACATAGTCGGCATTGAGCAACGACTTACTAGACCCTATTAGTGCTAGGTCAGATTAAGGTATTGATATGTGTTCTTGATGACTTTTTTCTACCCTTGTGCATGCAAGACGAGGCAGCCAAAACCCCTATTTTGCAGCTTTTAGAAGTTTACTCTGTTAGAATACGAAGGAAATCATCTTGTGGATGGCCTGTTCTCCTTGCACTTCTAGAGGGAATTATCCTAGGGACATGAAAGAGAGATACATAAAGAGAATGTGTATGGGAAACCACATCAAGACATTTGAGTTAGAGACAGAGATCACAAGTCCCCAAAGGGCCATTACTATTGCTTGCCCCTTTAACTGGAGGCCAAAAGAATCCCTTTGTCAGGAGGGGAGGAAGGTTACATGATTCACTCAAGGGACTGGAGTTTAGGTTAAGATTCATTGTCTTTGAAGATGTTACTGCTTCAGATTTGGGTTGAATTGGTGTATTGAGGAAGGATTTTATATAACCCAGGTTGGCATCAAGCATTTTTTGTAACTGAGGCTAGTCTTGACATACAGATTTTCCTATTCCTGTTGCCTACATGCTAGAATCATGGGCAAGCATCACAATTCCTGGCCTAGTCTGCCTGTTTTTTTGTTTTTTTTTTTTTAAGTTATAATTATATAATTTCCTCTTTCTTCTCCCTCTAAACCCTTAAATGCCACATCTCAATTTCCTTTAAAACCCATGTCCCCTTTTATTTATTATTGCTTAGACACTCACACACATGACATATACATACATATATATGCACCATAGAGATATAAAAATATAGATATATATGTCACTGAGTCTGTTTAGTTTTATATTTTCTTGATGGAACCAGAACAAAAGGTGTTTGGATTTCAGTGGCTCTTGTAAGTTTAGAAAAATCATCTTAGCTGTAATCAAATGAGTAAAATATGAACAAACTTCTATAAAATGACATTTCTGAAAGTCTGAGTTTGAGTAAAAGACCACCTAAAAAGATTTGGACAGATTTATATAAAATTTGAACTGAAAAAAGTGAGTTTACTTTAAAAATTTTTGCCCAGTATTTATAATTTTAATGTCTCCTAAAACAAAAACTCTAGCGAATGTTTTAATTATGAGGTAGTTCTATGAAGTTCTGGGAATTAGGGAAAAGATGTATCTCCAGATTTTAGTATCATGTTATCTCCATGTGTGCACTACAGCAAAGAATCACATTGGGGCTTTCAGAGTGGGAATCGAGAGGCACTGTCCTAACTCAAGCACCCACTGAAATAAAGAAGTTATTGTCTCAAATGTTCTACACTGGGGGAATATTAGGTCTGATGAACAAAAGGGATTTTCACTCACATCACAGATCCTGGATCTAACTGGCAAGTCATTAATAGCTATGGTAAAAAAAAATGGATATCTGAGAACACCATGTTTCAGTAAAAAATAAGTATTGTTTGGTGACATACCTGTGCTATGAGATTCTGACCTTGTTTACTGTCATCGAGTGATTTCATGATTTTATAGTGGTTTAGGGATGATAAAAACTCCTGCCCTCTCCTGTCACCCATGAACTGAGGATGGAGAATAAGTCTCCCAAGGAAGACAAATAAAGACCTTGACTCGCATCACAGCTCCTTGAGCTAACTGAACTGAACTTTCACACCCACCTTTCTCCAGTTCTTCAAACAAAAAGGGCGTGTCCTTTTGTGGGTGGGAATTCTCAGGGGGTTATACTCCATCTTTTCTTCTGCCTTACCTAAACCAGACCCAGGGCAGATAAATAATCCACCCATCTCTATTTTAAAAGAAATGTGGGTTTTCCCCCAGGAGTCCTAGGCTCTTGAAGGATGCCATCTTTATGCAACTTTGTCCAACTTCAATTTTGAACCTGATCTGCTTGTGGCCCCTGTAGATCTATTTCTCCCTTTGCTTTGGGACCATTTTCTCCCGTCAGAATAAGGGATTACTTTATCACAATACTTGAAAAAATGTTTGATAAATTGTGTTGTGACTTCATACATTAATAATAAAAACCAGCATTTTCCTGAAAATGACCAGGCTTTGAACCCCCCTTTCCATAAAGCCTTTTGTATCAATACTTTGTTTACACCACTTCACCCAAGATAATGATGACATATAATTTACAAAACTGAAATCATAGCCTTTTTAGAGGTATAGAAATAAGCATGTTAGAATGCATTTTGTTACTATTAAACTTAGTTCAGAGGAAAAGTCAATTAGCAGAAACTCACATAGGACAAAGAAAACCTGGAATGAGGAACCGATGCTTTGAGACAATTTCCCAACATTGATATCAACGGGGTATAGAACTTGACCAAGAATTTATAACAGAGGAATCTGGAATGGCTGGGAAGTACCTAAAGAAATCTTCAAAGTCCTTAGTGATCATAGAAATTCAAATCAAAACAACCCTGAGATTCCACCTTACACCAATCAAAATGGCTCAGATCAAAACCTCAGGTGATAACACCTGTTGGCAAGAATGTAGAGAGAGGAACACTCCTCCATTGCTAGGGAAACTGAAAACTGGTATCAGTCTGGAAATCTATTTGGAGGTTCCTCATTAAATTGGAATTATATCTACCTGACGACCCAGCAATACCACTCTTGGGAATATACTCAAAAGATGCCTTACCACGCCATAGGTGCACATGTATTACTAGGTTTATAGCGGCCTTGTTTGTGAACTCCAGGAGCTGGAAACAACCCAGATGTCCCATGACAGAAGAATGAATACAGAAAATGTGGTTCATTTACACAGTAAAATACTACTCAGCTATTAAGAATCCTGAGTTTTGCAGGCAAATGGATGAAACTAGTAAATATCATCCTAAGTGAGGTAATTCAGACCCAAAAGGACAGGTATGGATGTACTCATAATAAGTGGATATTAGCAAAAAAAAAAAAAATACAGAATACCCAAGATGTAGTCAACAGAACTCAAAAAGATCAAAAAGCTGAAGAGCCCAAGTAAGGATGCCTCAGTCCTACTTGGGAGGGAGACAAAAGCAATCACAAGGAGGAAGGGAGGGAGGAACCTGGGAGGGAAAGTGGACTGGGAGGGGGTAAGAGGGGAACCTGATCTGGTATTGGGTGAGGGAAAAGGACTGAAGCCCTGAGGGCCAGCAGAAAGAATGTAAACTGGCAACCTCTGGAGGTAGGAGGTTGGGGGGACCCACCAGAATGTACCAGACACCTGGGAGTTGAGAGACTCTCAAGATTCAAAGAGAGGGACCTTAGAAGAAATGCCCTACAGTGGGCAGAGGGAACTTGTAGAGTTCACTTCCAGCAGAAAGACAGGGCATAAAGTGAGGGATGGGGTTGCCATCCCACAATCAAAACCATGATCCATAATTGTTTCTGTCTGAAAGAATTGCAGGGATGAAAATAGAGAGGAGCCCAAGGAAAAAAAGGTCCAGTGACAGGCCCAGGGTGGGATCCAGCTCAAGGGGAGTCCCCAAGGCCTGACACTATTACTGAAGCTATGGAGTTCTCACAAAAACGGACCTATCATGACTGCCCTATGAAAGACACAACAAGCAGCTGAAAGACTCAGATGCAGATATTTGCACCCAACCAATGAACAGAAGCTGCTGATCCTGTGGTTGAATTAGGGAAAGGCTGGAAGTAGCTGAGCAGGATGGTGACACTATAAGAAGACCAGCAGTCTCAATTAACCTGGATCCCTGAGAGTTTTCAAACACTGAGCCACCAACCAGGCAACATACACCAACTGATATGAGGCCCCCAACACATATAAAACAGAAGACTGACAGGTATGTACTCAGCCAGAGAAAATGAACTTAACCCTCAAGAGACTGGAGGTACCAGGGAGTAAGGAGGTCTGGTCGGGTAGGGGTTGGGGACATCCTTTTGGGAACTGGGGGGTAGGGGTAAAGTATGGGACATGTAACAGTCAGAGGGTGGACCAGGAGGTGGATAAAGTCTAGAGTGTAAAGTGAAGAAAGAAAGAAAGGAAGGAAGGGAGGAAGGAAGGAAGGAAGGAAGGAAGGAAGGAAGGAAGGAAGAAGGGAAGGAGGGGGAAGGGAGGGAAGAAAAAAGAAAGAAAAGAAAAGAAAAATGCATTATCTGCTCCACTTTTTGTCCATGTATTTCCTTTAGACAGGAGCAATTAATTTTGAGAAGGGTGGGTGGCCCCATCCCTCAACTAGGGTTCGTGTATAACCTCTGGATATGGTCTCTGAAGGTTCTTGCTCCTATTTCTTGATTATTTCTGCTAATGTCATCCCAGTTGGCTCCTGGGAGCCTCCTGCTTTGCTGGTGTCTGGGACTTTCTCCCTAGTTCTCCATCACCCATTGCTACCCATCTCTGTTCAATTTCCTGACCCATCTCCTCTATCTCCTCCCATACCTGATCTTGTCCCCCTTTTTTCCTCTTCCCCTCCCCTCTTCTTCCCAAGTCCTGCCCACTCTATACCTTCCATGATTATTTTGTTCCCCCTTCTAAGTAAAACTGAGGAAAGGCCATTCAGAAACTGCCTCACCTGGGTATCCATCCTATATGCAGTCACCAAACCCAGACACTATCGCTGATCCCAAGAAATGCTTTGCTAGCAAGAGCCTGATATGGATGCTTCCTGAGAGTCTCTGCCAGAGCCTGACCAATACAAATGTGGATGCTTGCAGATAACCATGGGAATGAGCAGGATGTCCCCAATGGAGGAGCTAGGGGAAGGACTAAAGGAGCTGTAGGGGTTTACAACTCCATAGGAAGAACAACAGTATCAACCAATCAGACCTCCCAGAGCTCCCAGGGACTAAACCACCAACCAAAGAATACACATGGAGGCACCCATGGCTCCAGCCGCATATGTAGCAGAGGATGGCCTTGTAGAGCATCAAAGTGAGGCGAGGCCCTTGGTCCTGTAAAGGCTTGATGCCCAGTGTAGGAGAATGCTAGGGCAGTGGGGTGGGAGTGGGTGTGTGTGTGTGGGAGCAGTCTCCTGGAGTGCTCCCTGCCTCGTTGCACCTTATGAACATTTTTGCTTGCCAAAAGTCACATATTCATAAAAACAGAAAAACTCAAAGCTTTAAAATATTTGTGAAAAATATCCCATTGTATTTAGAGTTAATTATTGTTCTGATTTAAAATTAGATCATTGATTATAAAATCTGCTTTAGGAGTCCCTAGAATAACCTCACTGAATAGTGTGAAAATTCCCAAACCTTTTCAAGTAAAAGACTAGAAAATAGCACAATTCAAATATATTAGCTCTATTACTGGGTGACAAAGGGACATTTTTGTCATTGGGGGTGCCACACACTGGAAGGGTACCCACGCTACTGTAAACAACCTAAAGAAACTCATCCTCTCTCTCTCTCTTAATCTCTCTTTTTGTCTCTCTCTCATACACACACAGTAGCAGGAGGAGTCGACAAGAGGAAGACGATCAGTGGAAGAGAAGGGAGCAAAAACTGGTAATGTGAAATAAATATGGGCCAAACGCACTATTATTTATATGGAAATGTCTTCTTATGATGTATTATTAATACACATTAATAAAAATGTAAAAATAAATCTAACCCACAACATAATTTTAATGCAATTATACTCATAATAGAATATGAAAAATTACTTCAGTTCTTTATTTCAGAACAAGTAAGAGGAGAGCAAAAAGGATTTGGTATAAAAGATATGAAGTGAATGCTGAGAACTGACAGCTCTTCCCCAGGGAAGACCATACCAATTGAGTATCAAGTACCAAATGATCAGATGAACGATCATATGAATATAAATAATATATAAACTAAGTAGGTTATACTGGAGAACATAAACATATGTATATATATTATGCATTATGCATGTAACAGCAATTAATTTTTAAAAATCTCAAGGATTTGAAAAAGAACAAGAAAAGGTATATTTTGGAGGGAGAAAAGGAAAAGGTTGAATGATGTAATTATATTGTGATCTCAAAGGTAAAATAAATAATAATAAAAAAAAAACCTGTCACAAAGAGAAGCAGAGCAAAGGGAGGAACAGCAATGGGAGTTGTTGCTAATAAGATCTCACGGTGCTGTTGCCTGGATTTCTGTTTTTCTGTCCCCAGATACAGAACTGCTTCAACAGATTTGCACTTTTGACCAAGGAAGAATTCTAAAAATGTGTCTCAATGAGTAAACATCCTGCTCCTCGGGTCCCACAACTCTAACGAGCAAAGACAATTCTGCAAACTCTGAAGAGCCATGGCACAAGTGAACCCCCTCTTCTCGAGTACCTATAAATTATGAACAACAACAACAAAACATAGTAACTGAAATACAGTTTTAGAGTGGAATTTGTGCTAATTGATAGAGAAAATCCTGTAGCATCCCTAACAAAGGAAACTGGGAAAAAAAATTGTCTTGGCTAACCTGCTGTCCTGAGACCATGGCAACTGAGAGCTAAGATCATGTGTTTCTGAGGAAGCAGAGAATCAAGAGCAATTATTCACCATTGAAACTTTGGTGGTGACCTCACTCCGTCCCAGATGCATGTCATTATGAAAGAATAAATTAGCTAACATTGCCAAGGTCAAGTTCACCTAAGGTAACAAGTCAAGTTTCTGATGATGTGCCTACTTAACAAACTTGCATTTGGCATCAAATAGGCAGAAACAGAAACTAATATAAAATGTCAAATGTTGATATGCAGATCAACTGGAGAATGTTAAAATTCTTAGCTTGCAGTGTGAAATGTCCCCACCACACCCACAATATACTTGGTAGTTCCACAGCTGTGTGAATGAATGCCGATGACTCAGCAATTTAGACCAGAAATGCATGTATGTGTTCACAAAATAGCATGCACCAGACTTTTGACTCAGGCACTTTCCAAAGCAGACACCAACTGTAAAATCCCAAAGTGATTTTATCAGCAGATTAAGTTAACTGCTTGTGATGTGGGTAACTGTAAGAACTTTTCAGAATTGGAAGTGAATAAAATTTATCTACATTCAACATGGAAAATACTGAAAAAACTCAGATCACCTAGTAAAGGGATTGTGGTACAAAAAAAAAGCCAGAACAATAAAATGTATGTTTGGTTCTTAAAAAAGACAAAGAAAACAAGGCATGGAGATTAGAACCATGGTGCAGCTTGGGGCATAGAAAGCAGAGACTGGAAGGGATTTCTGGCTCAGGGGTATTAGTGGTGGAAGGACTGTGAAAATAAACCTATTTTAAATCATGTTTCATACTATTTTCTGTACAAATTTTATTTTAATAAAATACTTTCCCCAAAACAAGTGTTTGCAGCATGGAACAGGAAGTGCTAGAGAGAAATGAGCAAGTTAACTTTCTTTGAATGGAGAAAATGATTTTGATAAAGGGCAAACTGTAAACCAAGCAAAATACTTTGTTTATACAATTGACTTGGTGTCAAATAGCAATGAAAACAGTAGCTTTGGTTTTCCCCTCTAAACGAGAGACTGTTCCTATTCTGCTCCAGAGAACAATTGTCATGAGCCTGGGCTCCATTTCCCAAGATTTCTGAAATGGTTAGAGTAAGAATAGGGAGAAGGAACTCATAGAGCCCAACTCCAGCAGAAAGACAGGGCTTCAAATGAGGGAGGGGGTTGCCATCCCACAGTCAGAACTCTGACCCATAATTGTTCTTGTTTGAAAGAACTACAGGGATGGAAATGGAGAGGAGCCTGAGGAAAAGAAAGTCCAGTGACAGAACCAAAGTGGAATCCAGCTCAAGGGGACACCCAAGGTCTGACACTGTTACTGAGGCTATGGAGCACTCACAAAAAGGGACCTATCACGACTGCATTCAAGACCCAACAAGAAGCTGAAACAGTCAGATGCAGATATTTGCACCCAACCAATGGACAGAAGCTGCTGAACCCTGTGCTCAAATTAGGGAAAAGCTGGAAGAAGCTGAAGAGAAGGGCAATCCTGTAGGAGGACCAGCAGTCTCAATTAATCTGGACGCTGAGATCTGACAAACACTTGACCACCAAAAGGCAGCATACACCAGCTGATATGAGACCCCCAACACATATACAGCAGAGGACAGCTGGATCTGTGTTCAATCAGAAATGATGCACCTAACTCTCATGTGACTGAAGGCCCTGGGGAGTTTAGAGGTCACGTGGGGTGGGAGGAAGGGGTTGGGGACATCCTTGTGGGTGACAGCAGGGTGAGTTGAAGGTATGGAATGTGGAACAGTTGAAGGTAGAACAGGGGAGAATAAAATCTGGAGTGTAAATAAATAAATAAATAGTTTTATATTACAGATACTTACCTTGGTACCACTAAGACATTAGGTGACTTGGTTCTACCTTTTAATAATGTTACAACCTCTTCCTAATCTACCAGATTTCTAACTATCCTATTAGCATCACCTCTGAGATGGCAAAATCCACCATGATGCTAAGCCATTACACAGAGGTGAAACTACCCCAAAGATAGAATGTAGCACAGTGGTAGAGCATGTGTCTAGGAAGTGGAAAGTGTTGGCTCCAATTTGCAGTGCCCAAATTCTCCACTCCTAAGTCAGGAATAATATCAAGAGATCTCCTGATTTCCTGTGATGACGCCTGATGTGCAATGCTAAGATATAGAACATAGGGGAAGGACAAGATGCTCTGAGAAGCCAAGGAATGAAAGCTCTGGAAGAGTAAGGAGTTAAACAAGGGTGCAGAATGATAGAGCTATCTGAGTATCACTGACCAACAAAGACATTTTCCCATGTTATGATCTTATTGCAAACATACTATAAAGGAATTTACAAGTATACATCTGACTTGGATGTATGAGAAAGATAGGCTAAATCTTGAACTTTCAAGAGCATTTATAAACAAAAGCTAAAGATATACAACTGAATAGGTAACACAAGAACATATGCTATGTATTTTTGTTATCACACACACACATATATGTGCACATAAAAATATGTGTATATACTTTTTCATATCATTTGCCTCTATCTTAAAGAACAATTAACAATCTCATTCTAATGAACTCTTTTGTGTCTGCTATTGAAAGTGCCTGTGTTAGAAGTACACGAAAATTTTCTAGTATTACTAAATAAAATGTTAAGAACAATAATTCTTGCTGGGCGATGGTGGTGCACGCCGTTAATCCCAGCACCTGGGAGGCAGAGGCAGGCGTATTTCTGAGTTCGAGGCCAGCCTGGTCTACAGAGTGAGTTCCAGGACAGCCAGGAATACACAGAGAAACCCTGTCTCGAAAAACAAAAAAACAAAAACAACAACAAAAAAAAAGAACAGTAATTCTCCTTGACTAGTACTTCTAAGGCTTTATATCCACAGTTTTGCCTTCTTTTATTCTCAGTCACCACCCTTTGTTTTAAATAGATGTAAAACTTCAACAACCTGGGGTGTTTATTCACAGTTCTGTGTTCTGCTCTGAAATGCTGAGAATTTTATGATAGATACTCACCACCTTTAACACTTTGTTTATACTTTATATACAGTAGTAAACTCAAATAATATTATACTTAGAATTTCAGAGAAGAGAATCTGTAATTGGCAATCACAGATTATTTCTCCATTTTCATGGTTTTGACCTTTAATTTTTTATTGATTTAAAGAAAAAATATTGTCAATTGGAGATTCTATTCCTATCTTTCCATTACATATATCACTAATGCATTTTTCCCCAACTTGGCTTGCTTTTGTTTCCACTCATTAATATTTCAGTAAGCAATAATCCAAAATGTTAATATCAGAAATGAATTGACCTATTCATATGGACTGTATTTTGCTCCTTCGTTAAGTAGTATATCTTTCTTGTTTAGGAAATATCTTCTAAACAATATGGTTTTTCTCAATGAAGCCTTGATTTCTGCTTAAAATTTTCTTTCTGAAATGCATTTTTTGGAAGCTTATTTCAATTACTCCTTATAGAGATTGGTAATTTCCCCAGACACGTGCAGCTGACAGATACTGCTCTTGAATATTTACTGCAGAGGTCAACGAGAAAAGACAACAAAGGATAAGGGTTCGAGGCTCTCCATCTGTATCAGCTAAAAAAGAAGTTTGTATAAATATATTAAGATACTGCCAAAGTTTTTCTAGACTTTAGGCATATTTTCTAGAACTTACTGCCTTCATGGAAAATGTACAAGCCTTGAATTGATCTTTATACATATTTTGATTTTCCATTAAAATTTTATGCATAGTGTGATTTCGATTAGACCTGTTGCTCAATATTTATGTGTTTTCTGAAAAAAATTATATATATATGTACATATAATTTTCAGTATTTTTCAGCAATTAAAAATTTGGAAATGTCTACTACCAATATTGTCAAGGACTTTTCTTTGTCCGTGAAAATATTATAGAGCATAGTTTAGTTTCAGTGTAACAATGTTTAGTTTCAGTGTCACAAGATGCTGGTAAGCAAGACTAGATATCCCAGGCTTTTGATACTAATTCTGTAAGGATTTGTTAGACCAGCCTTCAGTTGTTACTTCAAGAAATCCTAGGGAGGAAAACCTTGGGAGATAGGAACGAAACCAAGGTCACAAGATAAGTCTCTTCAAGGCTGAGAAAAGGTGGGTTGACTTCTTTACTTAAAAGCCCTAAGGTGTTTGTAAACTGGAGTAGGCATTTTGAAAGGGAGCTGGTGGGAGTAGGAATTGGGAAGTATACTACTCAAGAGAACTGGTCTCCAATGAGGCCCTGGGGTGGACAAGTTTTCTTTTCAGATGGTGTTTCCAATAGTTCCAAATATCTTTCAACTTACAGATAACTCTGTTATCCCATTGAAAAGTAGGCAAATCTTAGCAATTTTTTTTTTGTGAGTATAAACTGCACATAATGAAAGCAACAAGCCCATCTTTCTGGGAAGGTGATAAAAAGTGACAGATGCCATCAGAAAACAAAGAATTTTCTTGAAACATATGTCAGATTCAACAGCTGAATCAACTATGTTAGCAGGACTTGGAGCCTGGAACAGAAAAGTTTGTGATGTTTTTGGACTAAGGACATTCTCTTTCCAAAATTTCTTAAATTCTAAGATGCTCTCTAAGCATATCCCGAATGAGATTGGTAAAAAGTTAATTCTATAAAAATTTGTCATAAAATGAATATCCTGTGTTATAAGAAAAATTTTTTAAATAGTTAATATTTTACTTAGTAAGACACGGACTTAGGACCAGAATGTCTTTGAAGCTACCTTTTAACTCAATATATATTTCTCATATACACATTTATTCACTCATTAATTTTGTTATTTACCGACAGTGCTATTAGACAGTATTGGGAATTTTGCTATATATACACTTAAACTGTGAAATCTATTGCTGAGTGATCTTAATTAGGATCATTGGACATCTACTACCTGACTGAACTACTGATAGACACTGGATACATCAGGAAGAAATGCAGACTTGTTTCTGTATTGATGGAGCTTAAAGAGTAGAAGAGGGGATTGGTTTTTGGACAATGAATGATCCTCATATTAGGCAGAGATGTAGGACGTGACCAGGAAAGCAACAGATGTGTCAAACTCATCTCAGTGGCTTATTAAAATAAATAGCACTGTAAAGCATGAAAGAGAGAACAGTATTTTTAGTAGTGGCATTTTAAACATCTGAGCATTTTTATGATGAGTCACTAAAAGCAAACACTGCAACTTGTCCATTATACTTTCTGTAAAATGCATTTGTGCTAAGCAGAGATTGGAAACAAATCCTTTATGCATGACTTTTAGGTTATCCAAGACTATATGGGTAGTCACATTGAGGAGAGAGAGAGAGAGAGAGAGAGAGAGAGAGAGAGAGAGAGAGAGAGAAATCTATTTGTTGGGAGTCATAGAGACCCAAGCCTTCTCGAAAGCCCTGAGGAAAGGATAAATAGAGCTTTATGTCTGTGACCTTGTTAGACAGGGAAGGTCCGGTCAAAGGCTATAGCCATTGCATGCAATGAGTCAAGACTGAGGCTTCTGGGCACCTGATTCATCTGCCTGGACTGTGGTAATCAATCCTAAGGTAGTTGTGTCTGACGTACCCTGTGTTCTCTTTACCAACATTGTCTGCCTTGATTTTCTGCTGATTTTGTCTGTTTTCTCCCTTGTAAATAGTATGCAGCATACTGTTGCTTGTTGTTTACTGGCTATTTTATTTGTTTACATTTCAAATTTTATCCCCCTTCCTGGTTTTCCCTCTGCAAGCCTTCTATCCCATTCTACTTCTCCCTTCCTATATGAGGGTTCTCTCTCACACAGACACCCACTCCCACTTTACCATCCTAGCATCTCCCTATACTGGAACACCGAGCCTTCACAGGACCAAGGGCCTCCTCTTCCATTGATGCTAAATAAGGTGATCCTCTGCTACATATGAGCCATAAGGTCCCTCCATGTATTTTCTTTGGTTAGTGGCTTAGTCCTTGGGAGCTCTAAGGGTTCTGGTTAGTTGATATTGTTGTTCTTCCTATGGGGTTGCAAACCCTTTCAGCTTCTTCAATTCTTCACCTAACTCTTCCCTTGGGGTCTTTCGTGCTCAGTCTGATGGTTGGCTAAGAGCATCTGTACCTGTATTGGTCAGGCTCTGGCAGAGCTTCTCAGGGAACAGCTATATCAGTCTCCTGTCAACAAGCACTTCTTGGCATCAGCCATAGTGTCTGGGTTTGGTGTCTGCAGATGGGATAAATCCCTAGGTAGGGCAGTCTCTGGATGGATTTTCCTTCAGTCTCTGCTCCACTCAGTCCCTGTATTTTCGTTAGACAGAAACAATTCTAGGTTAAAATTTGCTATAGTGTAGTATTTGATTGCTTGTTTAAAGTTTGAATCTTTAATTTCATGGGGAAACCCCATGTGAATAAAAGCCCCAATTGTATAACTACATAGCTGGAGTCTTGGAAACAGTGTAGATTTTAAAGTGTAAGAATTATGTAATAAAAATGCTTAAAGATCTCTTTTGTCTTCCTTAAAAATGGTTCTTATCTCTTTTCATATTATCTGGGTTGATATCACATCTAAATGTTAAGCTTTACTTGAAAAGTAGACATAATAATATACAAAAGGGATTTAAACTATTACAATTAGGGTAAAAAGTTATTATTTGGAAAACATATGGACTAGGCAGATTTTAAGCACATGTACATTATGGAATGAATAATGTTTCTCACTAGTTTTGGAATGACTAATGTTTCTCATTAGTCTTCATTTTCCTGATATTACCAAAAACTATAGTAGGCAGCTCTAAGAAGGACATAGAGACAGAGGCAGCTGTACATCACAATTCATATGAATATTTAAACCCTGTATCTATCTTCATGTCTTACATATCATGACTTAAAGAATGTCACTCAGCTTGAATGGTCAGCTACATGCATCTATATAGATTATCAACAAATCTAAAGTTATTGTGAATTCTTTGTCTCTACTGATTAACATATTTATGGTAATATGTGGTTTTGATAGAACATTTTGTAACATTGTTATGCCTCAGACTATATTTCATAAAATAATTTATTACTTAAGAATGAAACACAATAAATGTAATTGAAATTTATTCATTTATACCCCAAATAACACAGCAAAGCTCTTCTCATTTTCTTTATGTTTTTTTCTAGATTTATTCTAATCTATGTATTTTTAAATATCTCTATATTTTTAAACAAGTGTAAAAATATAAACATGAATTACAGAAAAAAGCCCCAAAGTATACTACCTAATTATGCCTTAGAAACACCATTAATGTAATTAGATTTTAGAACATGTGTTGAAATTTAGAAATGGCTTTGCTTAGTTAATAAAAGAGTGGTTAAAAATACCAGTATTTTGAGAAAACACCAGGCAAGCAGATGTCAAGATACTCTGTGGTGCTTTACTTACCCCCACTGATGCCGAGCCTACAGAAAATTTGACAACCGTCCTATTAAAAATGTGTGAAATAACATACACAATTTCCAAAAGTTTTTCAGAAAAGCACAAGTAATTTAACTTGTTTCCTTTTAAGGAAAATGTTGACTTTGTGTTTGGAATTTCAACCAAGTCCTGACTGATTACACAAATGTTTCTGAGTTGTTTAATGCTGCTGCTTCAGCTGCCAAGTCCTAGCTGGGCAAAGGCTGCTTGAAGGGTCATACCTCCTTCCCAGATGTTCTTCCAGCTGTGCTCTTGAGTCAAAGATGGATTCTAAGTCTCATTTAAGACAACAGTACACTAGAGTCATAGCCTGAAATGTAAGTTTAACTCTGTCCTTTTTTAAGGTTGTTTTTGTACCTTGACTCAGAAGCAATTTTATTTCTACCAGAATATCTAACTAATATGAGTGAAATTTTGCATCCCTTTTCCTCCAAAAAAAAAATCATATGTCATCTGTAGTTCAAAATATGAATGCTGTATTTGGACATGGTCTGTAGAGAGGTGATAAAATTTGAATAAGAATCTTAATATAAAGAACTTGTGTCATTATAAGAAGAGCCAATAGATATTTATACAAGGGAAAGGCAAATCAGAAGACAGAGGAATATAAAAGCCACATGCAAGTAGAGAGTGGGCTTGGGAGAGATCACCCTGCAGGATTTGATTTTGGATATCTTCAAAACTATAAGAGAAGCTTTGTTTAAGTCATTTAGTATCTCACATTTTGTCATAGGACAGTCCTAGTAATCTAATGTATATATACATTTAACAGACAAAAAGCAAATTAGGAATAAAGTAAAAACATCAATATGCTCTAAACTTAAATTTTTCAACATAGAAAATATAATTACATAAAAATACCAACTTTCCATAAAACTAAATTTTTAAAATATTTATTTGTTTGTTTGTTTTATATGGGAATACTGTGTCCTCAGACACACCTGAAGAGGGTATCAGATCCCATTACAGATGGTTGTACCTCCATGTGGTTGCTGGGACTTGAACTCAGGACCTCTGAAAGAGCACCCAGTGCTCCAAACCACTGACCCTGAAACTGATTTCTTTATACAGAAAATAAATGATGATGACAAAAATAGATTCTTCAAACAAAGGGTAGGGAGAGAAGGTGAGAGATACTGGGTATCTCTTGTCACCAAATAAAACTTAAATACTCGGATGGGTTATATATAACAGTGTTCTGGGAGAAGGGAGTTTCATTGAAACACCTAACAGCCCAAGCTGTTGCAAAGGCTATACAGGTTGATTTCCACAAACTGACAGGAAGGTCCCATTGCTGAGTATAATACCTACACAACTCATTTAACATGGAGATTAGTAACTTGCTCAGCCATTATCAGAGAACCTTCCCCAGTAGCAGAACAAGTACAAAGACCCACAGCAAACAGTGAGAGCTCTGATACACTCATCCCTATATGGAGAATGCCTCCATCAAATTTCTCTCTTCATGACTCAGGGAAATTTACAGAAGAATATGCAAAAAAAATAAAAAAGTGAGAACCAGAGGAAATGGATGACACCAAAGAAACAAGGCCCTCTGAATCAACAAGGTTCAATCACTTCTGAACTCACAGAGACTGGGGTAGCAGAAGGCATCCTAGAGAAGAAGAGGACACATGCTTTCATCTCTAACCCAGAAAGCTACTTCCAATTGATAATCACTTGCAAGTGTAAATTTGGTTTTTCTCCAGGAGAGTCTCACTGGTGAAACAAAGTACTACTACTAAAGGTAGGCTGCATGCCCAACAGCAGATGGCCAAAAGAAAAGCAACTCTTCTACATGCTGACTGCCACTTGACCCAGCACCATTTGTTGAATATGCTGTCTTCTTTCCTCTGGATGGTTTTGGCTTCATTGTCAAAGATCAAGTGACCATAGGTGTATGGGTTTATTTCTGGGTCTTTGGTTCTATTCCATTGATCTACCTCTCTGTCTCTGTACCAATACCATGCAGTTTTTATCACTATTGCTCTGTAGTACAGCTTGAGGCAGGGATGGTGATTCCTCCAGATGTTCTTTTATTGTTGAGAATAGTTCTTGCTATCCTGGTTTTTTGTTATTCCAAATGAATTTGCAATTTTCTCTTTCTATCTCTATAAATTGAGTTGGAATTTTGTCGAGGATTTTATTGAATCTGTAGATTGCGTTTTGGTAAGATGGCCATTTTTACTATGCTAATCTTGTCAATCCATGAGCATGGGACATCATTCCATCTTCTGAGATCTTTGTTTTCATTCTTCAGAGACAAAGTTCTTGTCATACAGATCTTTTACTTTTACTTTGGTTAGAGTCACACCAAGATATTTTATATTATTTGTGACTATTGTGATGGGTGTTTCCTTAATTTCTTTCTTAACCAACTTATTCTTTGAGTAGAGGAAAGCTACTGATTTGTTTGCGTTAAATTTATATCCAGCTACTTTGCTGAAGGATATCTTGTAGGATATCTCTGGTGGGATTTTTGGGGTCATTTAAGTATACTATCATATCATCTGTAAATAGTGATATCTTGAGTTCTTCCTTTGTATCTCTTTGACCTTCTTTTGCTGTCTAATTGTTCAGGCTAGAACTTTGAGTACTACATTGAATAGATAGGGAAAGAGTGGGCAACCTTGTCATGTCCTGATTTTAGTGGGATTGTTTCAAGTTTCTCTGATCCATTCTTATCTTCTTGTACAAAGCTCAAGTCCAAGTGGATCAAGGACCCCCTCATAAAACCAGATACACAGAATCTAATAGAAGAGAAAGTGGGAAAGAGCCTCAAACACATAGATAGAGAAAAATTTCCTGAACAGCACACCAATGGCTCATGCTTTAAAATCAACCACTGATGAATGAAATCTCATAAAATGGAAGATTCTGTAAAGCAAAGACACTGCCAATAGGACAAAATGACAGTGTACATGTGCATTGCTGTCTATATGCAGGTGTGAGCAGGCACAAGATAAAGATAGAGCCTGTGATTGGGCAGTGGAGAAAGAAGGTGGACTGAGAGTTTTAGAGATGAGACAGATAGGGAAACAAAGACAGAGAGAAGATGGAGGAAGAGAAGGACAAACCCACTCTATGTGGCTTTAAATAGCCACAGGTAGCTATGAATATCATAGAAGAGATAGAATAATTTAGTACAATTTGGGGGAAATCACTATTCCTGACCTCAAGCTCTACTACAGAGCAATAGTGATAAAAACTGCATAGTATTGGTACAGAGATAGGCAAAGAAGATCAATGGAATAAGATCGAAGACCCAGAAATGAAACTACATACCTATATTCACTTGATCTTGACAAAGGAGCTAAAACTATTCAGTGGAAAAAAGACAGCATATTCAACAAATGGTGCTGGTTGAACTGGAGGTCAGCATGTAGGAAAATGCAAATTGGTCTATTTTTATCTCCTTGTATAAAACTCAAGTCCAAATGGGTCAAGGACCTTCATATAAAACCAGATACACTGAAACTATTAGAAAAGAAAGTGGGAAAGAGCCTCAAACATGTGGGCACAGGGGAAAAGTTTCTGAACAGAACACCAATGGCTTATGCTCTAAGATCAAGAATTGACAAATGGGACATCATAAAATTGCAAAGCTTCTGTAAGGCAAGGGACACTGTCAATAGGACAAAATGGCAACCAACAGATTGGGAAAAGATCTTTACATCCGATAGAAGACTAATATCCAATGCATACAAAAAAACTCAAGAAATTAGAATCTAGACAATCAAATAACCCTATTAAAAATGGGGTACAGAGCTCAACAAAGAATTTTCAACTGAGGAATATCAAATGACCGAGAAGCACCTAAAGAAATGTTCAACATCTTTAGTCATCAGAAAAATGCAAATCAAAACATCTCTGAGATTCCACCTCACACCAGTCAGAATGGTTAAGATTAAAAACTCAGATGATAGAAGATGCTAGGAAGGAAGGATTCGGAGAAAGAGGAACACTCCTCCATTGTTGGTGGGATTATAAGCTGGTACAACCACTGGCAATTCCTCAGAAAATTGCACATAATATTACCTGTGGTTCCAGCAATACCACTCCTGGGTATATACCCAAAAGATGCTCCAACATATAACAAGGACACATGCTCTACTATGTTCATAGCAACCTTATTTATAATAGCCAGAAGCTGAAAAGAACCCAGATGTCCTTCAACAGAGGAATGGATACAGAAAAATGTGATACATTTACACGATGGAGTACTACTCAGCTATTAAAAACAATGAATTCATGAAATTCCTAGGCAAGTGGATAGAACTAGAAAATAAGATCCTGAGTGAGGTAACCCAATTACAAAAGAACACACATGATATGCACTCATTGATAAGTGGATATTAGCCCCATATCTCACAATACTCAAGACATAATTCCAGACTACATGAAGCCCCCCCCCCCAAAAAAAAAGAGAAAGACCAAAGTGTGGATGTTTTGGTCCTTCTTAGAAGGAGTAACAAAATAATCACAGGAGCAAATATGAGACAATTTGTCGGGCTGAAACTGGAGAAGGGACCATCCAGAGACTGCCCCAAATGGAGATCCCTCCCACATGCATTCACTATATGCAAACACTGTTGTGGATGTCTGGATGTGCATGCTGACAGGAGCCTGATATATCTGTCTCCTGAGAGGCTCTGCCAGAGCCTGACCTATGCTCACAGCTAATCATCGAACTGATCACAGGGTCCCCAGTGGAAGAAGTAGAGAAAAACTGAAGGATTTGAAGGGGCCTGTGGCCCCATGAGGAAAACAACAATACCAAACAATCAGAGCTCCAGGATCTAAACAGCTAGCCTGGGACCACACATGGAAGGACCCATGTCTACAGCTGTATAGTAGAGAAGGATGGACTTGTCAGGTTTCAGTGGGAGAGAAGGGCCTTGGTCCCTTGAAGGCTAGATGCCCCTCTGAGGAAGAATTCGAGAGCAGGGAAGGCAGGAGTGAGTGGATGGGTGGGCACACACTTTCATAGAAATAGGAGGAGGGAGGATGAGTTAAGAGGTTTCTAGGGGTGGAGGGGAATGGGAAAAGAAGATAACACCTGAAATGTAGATAAAGTATCCAATAATTTAAAAAAAGAAAGAAAGAAAAAGAGAAAGAAAGAAAAAAGAAAAACAAACAAACAAGCAAAACCCAGATAATGGAACTGGCTAATGCAGTCAAACATTTGAGACTTTGTGGCAGCAATTTAACATCATCCATGTTACTGGGATTCCGTATAATGGTCAAGGACAAGAGACTGTGGAAGGGGCCCATGTAACTTTAAAACAATATCTTCATAAAATAAAAAAGGGGGAGATATATCCCGCATACCACAAATTTATTTAAATCATACTTTTTATTTCTTATTTTAAATTATTTTTAAAAAAAATGGAGGCCAAGGAACTTTTTGCTGAGTGTCTATGGCACTCTACAAATAGGCATACTTATGCATAGGTGAAGGGGAAGGATCTACTTACTGACATAAGGCATGATCCCGATCAGGTATTAAATATGGGAAAGAGGGCATGTTTGTGTTTTTTTCTGCAGGATGCTGAAGGAGCATGGTGGCTGCCAGAGTGATGGGTGGGACATGCTGATGCCAAGACAAAGAATGGTGCTGACCTGTGAGCTTGCTGAGTGCCTTGACAATAGTGACTGGAGGCTGTATTGAACATATGTTCCTGACCCACCATTACTTACCTATACCCCTGATGGGACAAGCTGCCTTGCCTCAAGTTTTTAGACCTTGTAGAACAGAGAATCAAAAAGAGAAGTTATAATGACTCTTGTTTTGTTCTTAAATGTGACAAGTTATTCAGACTCAATCAGGGACTGGTCTAGAAATCAATCCAATATTGGCAATAACAGTCTTCATTTGGAAGTCTGATTCTGGACATTTTCATATCCAGGCATATATGGAAGTTAGCTGCAGTTCTTTATGATGTTATGTTAGCATGAGAAAAAGTTGGGGCAGGATCTGGATTTCAAACAGGCATTAGCACATGTGTTAAAGCTCTTTAATTGTCAAGTTAAAATTATTACTTTTGTTTCTTCTACAATATTTAATGCATTGATTGTACACCTTTTTACTGAGTTTGTTTTTTGAAATCCCACATGTCAGTTACAAAGGTCTATCAACCAGCTTTTTGTTTTATTGCCCTGAGTATCACAGAACCTTGATATTCTAAAAATAGTCTGGAAGTACTGTTAAGAAATGAGTCAGGCTTTAAGCAGAAGCAAGAGGGTAGTAGGCTTGATTATTGCTGGTATAACAGCTTTAATTACATTAATTACTAGCACCACTGCTTCTGCAATTGCTTTGACACAAGAAGATAAGATAGCTATTTTTGTTATTCATTTAGCAAAAAAAAAATGTTACTAATGTGTTGAAGATACTAGAGGATTTAAGTATGCATTTGGAAGAATGGATTGATGCACTTTATCCTATTCAAATTATCGGAAAGAAGAGGTTCAGAATTTAAGTGTAAGGAGCCATCTTGAGTGTCATGCCAAATACCATTGGATTCATGTTAGTTCTAAAACTTACAGTGTTAGTCACTATAATTAGGAAAAAATTTAAAGACACTTTCAGTGTATTTGGAATAATTCTAACACATCTCTGGATGGTTTAACTTTACATAGTGAGCTTATTAATTTCAAGATTGCTGCTCTGTTGAGCATTGATGTGGTATATACTACTGATAAAATTACTCATGGCCTGATGTCAGTATTTCTATTTTGGTCAAGCTTCAAGAAAGGCATATATAACTTGATCATGCTAAGCCATTTTTGTCCTGGGAATACTTTTATTCCTGCCTATCATGTTAAAGCTTGCCTTTAACAACATCAACATATTGGCAGCCATAGTACATGACTTGAACTTGAAAATGGACCCCCAGACAGTTATTAAATTAACAGGCTGGCAAGCCAAGAATGGGTAAGATTCTGCACAGAGCCTTACCAACCTAAGACAGAAGTATATTGCTTTTGCTAATGCATATTCCATGATGGGTACAGAAGACATTCTTGTCAGAACAACCTAAGACATGCTCAGACTTCTTAATGAAATAAAAAAGAGAAAGAGGCAGAAAGTCTTTGGGCTGCTTGGCAAGAATCTGACATAATCCAAGGACAAGGAAATGGGCTGCTTGGCAGAAATATGACATTGGCCAAGGACAGAGAAGTAGGCTTTAAGGCAGAAATCTGACATTAGGCTAGAACAAAGAAGTAATTTGAGGCAGGAATCTAAATCTTAGGCCACAACAAAGAAGTAATTTCAGGCAGGAATCTAAATATTAGGCTAGAACAAAGAAGTAATTTCAGGCAGGAATCTAAATTTTAGGCTAGAACAAGGAAGTAGGCTTCAGACATGAAAATGACTTTGGGCTAGGACAGAGAAGTTGGCTCAGATACTTTGGTCATCCTGTTAAGCCCTTAGAAACAGTGATCATGGGAGTGTTCACAGAATTTTTTGTATTGCCTTGCTTGTTCCTTGACTATTTGTGTTTATTGCCTTTCTTGTTCCTTGACTATTTCATCTATTGTATTGCTAGTCCCTCAACCTAGAATTGATCTTAATACTTGCATGTAATTCAAATGGTATAAAAGCAAAAAGGAGGAGGGGGGATGGGATAGGGGGTTCTAGGGAGGGGAAATGGGGAAAAGAGATGACTTCTGAAATGTAAATCAATAAAATAAAATAAAATATTCTATCTCGTTGTTGAGACTATACCACACACTTCTTACTCCGTAGGCTGCCATTTTGTTCTTTGGTTTGGAGAAGCTTTTCAGGTTCATGAGGGCTTATTTATTGTCAATTTTAGTGCCTAAGCTGTTGGCCTTCTGTTCAGCAAGTTGTCTCCTGTGCCAATACATTGAAGGCTACTACCCCACTTTTTCTTCTATCAGATTTAGTGTCTGGTTCTATAGTGAGATCTTTGATCAACTTGGATTTGAGTTTTGGACAGGGTGAGAAATATGCATTTGTTTGCATTCATTCATACAACCATCCAATTATACCAGTACCATTTGTTGAATATACATTTTTTGTTTCATTGTATAATTTTGGCTTCTTTGTCAAAAATCAAGTGTACATTAGTGTGTGGGTTTACATTTGCATCTTCAGTTTAATTCTAACCTGTCTGTATTTAAGTCAATACCATGCAGTTTTTATTACTGTTGTTCTGTAATACAGCTTGAGAAACTGGAAATAATGTATATGTTCCTCAACTAAAGAATAGATGAAGAAAATATGGTACATTTACACAATGGAATATTACTCAGCTATGAAAAACAATGACATCATGCAATTTGCAGGCAAATAGATTGAACTAGAAGAGATCACCCTGAGTGAGGTAATTCAGACCCAGAAGGATCAAACATGGTATGTACTCACTTAAGTGGATATTAATCATAAAGTACTGGATAACCATCTATTATTAACAGACCTATAATCAACAGGTGCTAAATAACAAGTATGGCCCAAGGCAGAATGCTTGAATTTCACTGATAAGGGGAATAAAATAGACATCTGGGATGGGTAGAAGGTAGAAACTTGGTGGAAGAAGGAATGGGGAGGAGAACAGGAGGGATCAAGTGCGAGAAGGATGCCAGGAGAGAGAATTGGAATTAGTTGGGGGAAGGGATCTCTGGGACAAGCTAAAAATCTAGGACAATGGAAACTCCTAGGAATCTATGAGGATGACTCAAGCTAAGATTCCTAGAAATAGGGGACATGGAACATGAAACAGTCACCTCCTATAATCAGGCAAGACTTTCAATGGATAGGTAAGAATACCAAGCCAACCATAAAACCTTCAACACACAATATTTTTTGCCTGTAAGAAGTGCAGGGATAAAGAGGGAGCAGAAAGTGAGGGAATAGAGCTACCAATGACTGGCCCAACTTGAGTCCCATGCCATAAAAGAGAGCTCACTCCTGATACTATTAAAAATATTCCACTATACTAGGAGACAGGAGCCAAACATAACAGTCATCTGAGTGGCTTCACCCAATAGCCGATGGAAACAGATGCAGAGACTCACAGACAAACATTAGGCAGAGCTCAGGGAATCTTGTGGAAGGGGTTGGAGTCAGGGAGGAAGATTGAAAGCATTGTTTCCTTACTACATGTCGAAATAGACTTCACACCAAAATTCATTATAAGGACGTCTCATTCTTATTACATGAACAAGGAACCTTGAAAACACTGTAGTCTTGTAAAAATATGCACAAAACTCTGATGCACCATATTTTATAAAAGGTTTATTATTGGATTTCAAGACACAAATTAACCCAAATTTAGCAGGTGACTTCAATATCCCACTTTCTCTTGTAAATATATCATCTGGACAAACAAAATCCCAGGAAGCATCAGAATTAAATAACATAATACATGAAATGGACCTAAAAGATATCTTTAGAGTATTCCAACCAAATGACAAAGCACACTCATACAGCCCATGGAAGTTTCTCTTAAATAACCACATCCTGTAATATAGATCTGAACAAATACAGAAAGCTGGAAATACTCCACGTGTCCCATCTGACCATAAAGCAAAAAATATTCATCAACTAAGAATCACTTCTTCAAAGAGCAACAAATTTGTCTCCCACTTCAGATGTGAGTGATAAGCAGCCAAATTCAGTAGGCTTATATTCTACTCAGAAAGCAAAGAGAAGAGAAATAATTAGTTTGAAACAATTGCTAGGCAAAAATAAATTCTAATTTATGTATTTAAGAAAACACATGGCTATCTGTTTTACTAGCTGTATTTACCAGGAGAATAAACAGAACCCAGGTGTACATACCTAAACACTGAGTAATCAATAAATTAGCCCTAGTTTTCAAACCTTTCTTCTCTCAGCTCTGAGAGAAGACTTGATCACATTTCATGATCTGCAGTGATAATAGTCACTATCTCTGATTGGACTCTACCATGTACTATTCAGTACTTGGCAAATTCTGACTCACAAAACTCACACTCCTCTGAACAATAAGTCATCACAAAGGGGTGAAGTCATGGTTAGCCAGCTTCTCAAATTTCTTTTAGTCTTATAATTATATACATTTAGCTATTCTCTTTTTTTGCATTTAAGCACAAATATATTGGTGAAACTATATTTAGTAGTTCAAGATTTCAGGGATTGGAGGGAGATTTGCTTTATTGTGATTTATAGTTATTAATATTCATTTTAAAAATTCAAACTATGCTTATTCTGTGTAAGAAACATAAGATATTCGAAGTATGCTATTGTTTAAATTTACTTTAACATTTGTCATCACTCCTTCCTCTTCCTTCTAACTTTTCCCACATCCCACTCATTCCCTCTCAAATTCATGACCCCTTTTTCTTTAATTATTATCATGTACACACGAGTGCGTGTGGTGTACATACTCACATATACACACACATACAGAGAGAGAGAGAGAAAGAGAGAGAGAGAGAGAGAGAGAGAGAGAGAGAGAGAGAGAGAGAGAGAGAG
>JANHMN010000003.1:147536826-147556984 GCA_030674055.1 Rhabdomys pumilio
GAGAGAGAGAGAGAGAGAGAGAGAGAGAGAGAGAGAGAGAGAGAGAGAGAGAGAGATATTAAAATAGATATTTAAAGCCCTGACAGGACATTATGAGACAGAGAATCTCCAAAAGTACCATTGAGTTAATTTTCTATTGGCTATCTACTCCTGATCATACATCCTACCTTTAAGAGTAGTTTGTTTCCCCAGTAATATTCCCTGTGGAAACTAAAATTTAATTTTCATGTGGTTATTAATTGGAGATTGCTTTGGGGCTAGGGATGGGGGCATATGTTCACTTCTCCTTTCAGCTAAGGCCTCATCTGATGCAGACCTCTGCAGGCTCTGAGCATGCTACCTCAATCTCTGTGAGATCACATTCTGTGGATTCTGTTAATGTAGAGTGTCTCATTTTGCTGATATTCTCCATTTTTTCTGGCTCTCAGATTTTTTTCTATATCATCCTCTGTAAGATTCCCTGAACTCTAAAGGGAGAAACTTAATGGAGACATTCCATTTATGGATGAGTGTTCCAAAGTGTCTCTCTTACTCTCTGCATATTTTATGGATGTGGGTTACTCCCATCAGCTGCAATTGGAAACTTCTAGAATGATGTCTCAGTAAAGCACTGATCTATGACTGTATCAATATGTACTTAGGATTCATTTTATGGTACTGTTGCTTTAAAAAACTACTAGCATTTCTTACAGGAATGACATCATGCCAACCCAATGTTTTATAGCTGGGTTGATGTCTATACTCCTTTGGTAGCATGGAGAGTATCTTAATGTATCAAAGATGCTAGGACATAGGGGTGTCGGCTCTATGTAAACACCAGATAAATTTCTCCATGTTCAATGAGTGTGTAGGTGTTGTCTTCAACTTAGGATTGTTGTCAGTTTGTGGATAGCAACCTAAAGCCTTGGCGGCAACCTGGATATTTGAGGAATTCCACTGGGACTCCTTTAGCCCAGAACTCAATAAGATGTAACACAATCCAGGTGCTGAAAGTTCTATTTGGTAACAAGAAATGGCCAGTTGATGTTCTGTCTCCCCCATCATTTGGCGATAACATTTAGATTTCCTTCATAAGCGTATACATTTTATGAAGTTTCTATACATTAGGTTTCCATACAACACCTCAATTTCTCCTCAATTTTAACAGTCTTTCCATGTATTTTCTTCTTCATCTACATCTTCCTACTTCCTCTTCACTTGATCCTCCTTTTCTAGTCATTCCCTATTCATCCAAAAGTATCAATTCTATTTTCCTTTCCTATGGAGATCTATCAGAACTCTCACCCCCAACCCAAGTTCCTTACCCAATTTTTAGCCATTGTTGTTCTATAGAATGTAGCTTGGTTATTAATGACTGAAGAACTAATATCCACATATAAATGTATTCATGTCATAGTTGTCTTTCTGGATTACCTCACTCAGGATGATTTTTTACTCATTCCATATATTTACCTGTGAATTTCATGATTTGATTTTTAAATTCCTGCCTAAGATTCCATTGTGTAAATTTACCACATTTTCACCCTCCATTCAGCTGTTGAAGGGCTTCTAGGTTGCTTACATTTTCTGACTTTTGTGAATAGAATCACGGTGAACAAGGTTGAACAAGCATCTTTGTGGTGAGATGAAGCATACTTTGGGTAAATATATGCCCAAGGGTGGTATAAAGGGATCTCGAAAAAGATCAATTTCCACCTTCCCGAAGAACCTTTACACTGATGTCCATAGTATCTGTACAGAGTTTGCACTCTCACCATCAGTGGATAAGTGTTGCTCTTACTTCACAAACTCAACAGGGTGATCTAATATTTGTTTTATTGATCATAGCAACTCTGACAGAATTCTTAAAATATTTTTATGTGCATTGCTCTAATAACGAATGTTGAACATTTATTTAAATGTAGTGTTTCTCAGCCATTTGTGGTTTCTCTTTTGAGAATTTTCTGTTTAGACATGTAATCTTATTTTTTAACTGAGTTATTTGTTTTCTTATTAATTAAGTTTTTTTAGTTCTTTATATATTTTGAATATTAGACATATATTAAATGTGGAATTGGCAAAAATGTTTTCCCATTCTGTAACGTGGTCAATGATCCATGATCATAGTAGATCTTCCATCTTCTGCTGTCTTCAACAATTACTTTCTTCAATAACTTGACCTTTTATTATTCATGTTTTTTACTTGCTTGGCTAGAGATGCCTCCATGGAATTATATATCATTTGAGGCTATGGTGAAAGATGTTGATTAACTGATTTCTTTCTTAGTCCACATGCCATTTGTATATAGGTGGGCTGATGAGTTTGTGAGTCAATTTTTTTCTGCAACTAGCCAGGATGTATTTCTCAGATGTAAAATTTTTATAGTGTATTTTAAGGGTTACTTGTGTTTATTATCATATCATCTGAAAATAAAGATATTTTTGACTTCTTCCTTTCTAATTTGGATCCCCTTGAGTTCTTTTTTAAATTTTTTGTATCCCTTTGAGCAACTGCCTTATTTCTCTAGCTAAGACTTCAAGTACTATATTGAATAGGTATGAAGAGAGCTGACAACCTTTTCTTCTCCCTGATTTTAGTGAAAAGACTTTGAGTTTTTCCCCATTAAAGTTGATGCTGGCAACGTGTTTGCTGTAAACTGCTTTATTATGTTATTAATTTTTGAGAATTTCAAGCAATGCATCTTGATCATATTTTACTTTTGCTCCCTCTGCCTCCAAGTTCAAACTCATTTCTTTTCCAGATGATGTTCATTTTGAGTGGAATGAGCTAGAATTTCACACGAATTTTAATTTGTATTTAACTGATGAAGGCTAACACCGTTGAACCGTTTTTAAAGTGTTTATTGGCCTTTATAATTCTGTTACATAGTTTATTTATTGTATAACTGTGGACCTTTTAGTTTAATTTTGAAGTCCTTCATGTACCATGTTGTTAATTTCATGTATGCTGTATTGCTGACAAACTTACTTTTCCCATACTGTGAAATATCTTGTTATGGTTGTTTCCTTTGCTGTACAGTTGTACATACATGTCTTGGTTTCATGTAATTCCATTTGTCAATTATTGAGGTTATTTCCTGTGCTACAAACCTATTCAGAAGATTGTTTGTCTGTAACTATATTGTAAAATATTTTTTCTTCAGAAGTTTCCAATTTCAGATTGTCAGCAAAGTCTTTGATCCATTTTAAACTGATTTTATCTAGACTAAAAGATATTAATCTAGTTTTACTTTTCTGCATATGATAATGAGTGCAGTTTTCCTAAGACTGTTTATTAATAAGGCTGACTTTTCTTCAATGTGTATATTTACATCACCATTCAAGTGTAGTTGGCTAACTGAATGAGTTTGCTTACATGTCCACTATTCTATTCTGCTTATCCTGTACATGCATTTGTACAATGCACTGTTCATTATCATGTTCTCTAATATAATTTGAGATTTAGTACTGGGATGTCTCTAGCATTGTTATTTCTACTAAATATTGCTCTAGCTATTAGGAACCCCCAAACTTGCATGTCAATTTTAATATTTTCTATCCAAATCCATGAGGATTGTCATTGGGATTTTGCTCAACTGACTTGAATATGTGTGTTAGTTTTGATACTATACCTATTTTTATAATATTCAATTTACTGGTCAATAAACATTGTGGGGGAGGGATGATATTTTATCTTCTAATATATTCATAGGTTTATTTTGAGACTTGTGACAACTTGTGTAGGTTTATTCAAAATGATTTAAGTGTTACTGTAAATTATTTATTTCTAAGTATATTTGACATACTGCTTATTACTGATAATATTTATACTTATATATTATAATATATATTATATAATATATATAATATAATATAATAATATATATAATATAATAATACATATAATATAATATATAACATATATAATATAATATATAATATATAGTATAATATATAGTATATATATATAATATATATACTGATAATAATATACTTATTATATGTATATAGAAACACTCTGATTCCCATAAAATGATTTTGTGTTTTTATTGAAAGCTTTTTAACTAGTCTAGATGTTCTCTGATGAAGCCTGTAGGGTCTTTTAAGGATAGGATATAACACCTGCAAGTAATGATAGCACCAGTTCTTCCTTTCCTATTTGCATTTTTCCTATTGTATTATTACTGTACCTAAATTTTCAAACACTATACAGAATAACATTGGAAAGAGTGGGTATCTTTTTCTTATTCCTGATTTATAAAAATATGCTTTCTGCTTACCCCATTTACTATAAAGTTATTACAGGTTGCTACATATGACTTATATTGTATTAAAGTATGCAACTTTTATTTATGGTTTCTTAGGTACTTTTATTGTAAAGGAATTTTAAACTATGTCAAATACCTTTTCTGCACTCACCAAGTTGGCCAAGTGATTTCTGACTGTAATTATATTTAGATAATGCATTATAGTTCTTGATTTGTGTATGTGAAATCATCTATGTATTCTTTAAATGAAACCAGCTTGGTTTGCTGTATTTGTTTAGAGATTTATTTATTTTTATTTTATGTGTATGAATGTTTTCACTTCATATCTATATTATGCCACATGCATGTGTGGTGCCCGTGCAGGCCAGAAAAGGGTGTCACATTCCCTATAACTGAAGTTATGGATGATTGTAAACTGCCGTGTGGGTGCTGGTATCTAAATCCAAGTTTAATGTTAAAGTAGTGAATGCTATAACCTCTGAGACATCTCTCTAGTCCTTTTTCTTGACTTGAAGGAATTTTATTGAGAATTCTTATGTATAGTTTACTTTCTGTGCTTTATCTTTATCTGTTTTCTATTCTAAGATAATACTTGGCCAAAGAATGAATTTTGTAGTTCTATTTTATAGAACACCTTAAGAAACATTGACATTATTTCTCCTTGAAAATTTTTATAGAATTCAGGTAACAATCTATCTGGTCCTGGAGTTTCATATGCTGCGATGCTTTTAATTAGTTATTTAGTCTTATTAACATTTATGGATGTTTACTTGATTCTTTTGATTTAATTCTGGTAGGTCATATATATCTAGATATTTATTTATCTTATTTAATTTTACAAGTATTTAAATTTAAAATTCCAAAGTACTTCTTAATGATTTTCTATATTTAACTGGAATCTGTAGTAATCCACAGCTTTCCCTCTGTAACTTGATTAATTTGAATTTTTTCTTTTACTTCATTAAGGATTTTTTTGAACTTTCTCTTACTTTTTCAATGAAGCAACTCTTGTATTGTTTTATTGTGTTGCTCTTTTGGTCTTCCTTTAATTCTCTTCCTCCATTATCTTTAATATTTCTTGTTTTCTGTTATAAGGTTCAGATGGCTCTTGCTTACTAGGTCATCGTGGGTCACAATTAGGTCAATGGAACTTTCCTTCCTACTTTCTTCTCCTCTTCCCTCTCCTCCCCCTCCTCCTCCCCCTCCCCCTCCCCCTCTCCTCCTCCTCCTCCTCCTCCTCTTGTTCCTCCTCTTGCTCCTCCTTTATCTTTGTTTTTACATGAATACTCGCAGCTGTAAACTTTCCTCTTAGAAATGTTTAATTTGTATCCCAAAGATCCAAGGGTTCTGGTAAGTTATAGTTTTATTTCCTTGGTCTATGGGAACTTCTAAATTTTTTCTTTGATTTCTTTGATAACCTGCAAGTAATTCAAGCCTTGTCCATATATTTGTGTGGTTTTCTTGCTATTGACTTGTGAGTGTTACAAGATATGGAAGTTTATTTCAATTGTTCTGTATTTAAGAAAACTTTTTTATGCATTTTCTGTTTAAAATATTTTTATGTTTCTCATGTTTTTGTGTTTACCATGTACTCATTTGTTAGTTCAAGAACCTCTTCTGCAGTTTGGAGAGATATCTTCTCCATTTTGTTTGGGGGGTTGTTAGTTTTAGTTTATTTGTTTTGTTTTGTTTTGTTTTGTTTTGTTTTGAGGCAGGGTTTCTCTGTCTAGCCTTGGTGGTCTTGAAACTCAATTTAGAACACACTGGCCTCGAACTCAAAGAAATCAGCCTGCCTCTACCTCATGGGTCCTAGGATTAAAGGCCTGTACCACCACTGCTTGGCAGGAGATATTTTGTTAATGAATATGTTATTCTTTAAGATTTAACCTTTACTACTACTCAACTGGAAAAAAGACATTCCTGTAGCACCTATAACATCAAACTATAAAATGTTAAGAAACGTACCTAAAGTCGAATAGAAGTCACTAAAACATCAAAATGAGCATAGAACTAAACATGGCAAAACCTCTCTAGACTGTCATGATGGTCAACATTATTTAGGGTAAATGTAGGGATAGTCAATAAATGAGATTAGTAAAAGGTAAAAAGAGATATAAAAATTTAAAAACGTTTTTTAGTAAAAAGAAAAAAATCTTGCTAAACACACAGAAAACAAGAGAAAAAGTTTAAGGAATCATACCAGGAAAAGACTTTTCAAAAGGATAGATGTTAGAATGGCTTCTTTTTGGACCCTAAAATACTGGAGACAGCTAGTAATATCATTCAGTGAGAGAGCCAATAGAATGGGGGATGGGGCTCTTGTGTTTCCTGTGTTTTATGCTGTTTCTGTATATCTATATTCACTAGAGCTTTCTTCACAGAGGCCAGTGACCTTCTTTGGGTCTCTGCTGGCCACATTTAGCTCTGAATTCTTGTAGGGTTGTCATGTATATCCTGCTTAAATTCCCTAGATATGACTAAGTTATTCTGACTGTATATTAGGGAATGGAGGATGGAAAGAGTACTTTAAAGACTTAGGTATTAGTCACCATGTTGGAGAGATGTATTTGTGTGTACCATGCATGCCCCTGGAATTTAGAATTCTTTAGCTCAACATTTGTACATGATGACTAGTTGGTTTGAGAATGTAATCTGCCTGTTGGCCTCAGCCTTGGCCTCATCAGACTGTAGGATAATTATCAGTTGGAGTCTGTACTAAACCACAGTAAGCAGGGTTATTTCTCCTTATGTTCTGCCACACCTGAGCCAGCCTTATGCAGCCTATACACTAGAGCTACCGTTGTAAGACTCTCCTCCTCTCCACAACTGCCCTTCTGGCCTGTCTCTCACACAGGGTCTGTGGTGAGACCAGTTGAAGTTCCCAGACTAGCGTAGGTTGTTCTTTGACCTCAAGCTCTAGGATAGCCCAGTTTTCAACAATAGAATCTCAAGATGGTGCTTGATTGCTGCCCTCCTAGTCACACAATGACTCAATAGGGGTTCTGCGACTAACCTATCTCCCAGAGAAACCACATTCTTATCAAAAGCCAAATTTAATTAAGGCTTTTGAGAGCTGTGACATTTTATGAACAGAGGTCTATCTGGTTTCCATCTGGCTTACACTAGGGAATTTGTTTGGAGTTTCTCCCGAATTAGGGAGCTAGCGGCCTGAGGCTGTGTTGGGATCCCTTCTATGTAGGTCACCTCTTTGTCTTTCCTCTTTACCTGTATCTTTTCACTTTATTCCTGGGTCTCCAAAGTTTCTTCTAAATTTCTTTCCTTTGATTAAAGTTTATTTCCTTTCCCCCTGACTCTCTCCTCTACAGGCTTTCCCAGAAGCAATGACTGGTCTGCTGTTTTACCCAGAATTCTATAAAATCAAGAAATTGACATTGATACAGTGATGTGTTCATGCAGCCTGGCTATATGCTTCTCATGGGGAAAAAGTCACATGGCATTAGTGGTCATGTTTCTGTTAGTCTAGACATGGTTGATAGCTTTGCCTTGTTTTGCACAGCACTGCTACAGAGCCATGATGGTAAGTTATGTGTAAGGTTTCCATCATGAACATTTTGCCCTAGTGACTTCTCATGTCTGCATTCAGATGACGTACTTTTGTCAGGATGGTCCAATTGTTATATATGAGATTCTAACAAAACAACAAAACTCCTTTAAAGACTGAATTTTAAGCAGGATACCAAAGACCATAGTCTCAATTTTCGTTTGTGTTTAAAAAAAGGTTATGGAAATTTTCATAAAATATATTTAGAAAATATTGGCATTGAAGATTTACTCAAGTTTCTGTCTCATAAGATGTCAGAACAAAGAATACAATGACCTGATAGTCAGGGTCTACCACAGAAGGCACATGTTTGTAAATTACACAGGAGACAGGATTCAAAACTTCTGATTGGTGGAAATCTTGCCAACATATAATTTTACTTGTTGAATTGTGTATTTAAGGTTTCCTCATTTTACCATATTAAAATTTGTATTATATTTCTTTATTGTGTTTGTGTGTGAGGGGGTGTGCATTTGCCACTCCATTTGTATGCCATGGCACTGCTCTTGGAAGTCAGAAGACAATTGTCTTGAGTTGCTTCTTTCATCCTATCATGTGGGTCTCAGGCCTCAAATTCAGGTTTTAAGGCTTGGCAATACCTTCACTTACTAATAAGCCATCTCTTCATCATTTATTTGCTTATACTTTACTCATTTTGAAATGTTGTCTTAATATAGTTTGCATAAGAGAAATCATTTATTCTACAGTGTTATTTCAGTTGACATTAGCTACTTTTTAAAGAACATAACACAAATGTTTCAATAGAATTCAATTCTTAAAAGTTTTGCAAAGGTGGCACCTTTCACATAATACCCTACTATCTGACTTGTTAGGAAATCCACTAGGCTAGCAGAATACAATTACAATTTTATTCTGTCTGTCACCGCTAAAAGCCCAATCAAATCCACTAGGCTAGCAGAATACAATTAAAATTTTATTCTGTCTGTCACCACTAAAAGCCCGATCAAATCCACTAGGCTAGCAGAATACATTTACAATTTTATTCTATCCATCACTGCTAAAAGGCATGCCAATCTCTGAATTTGAGGCCAGTCTAGTCTACAGAGTGTGTTTTGTATCAGACAAGGCTATACAAAAATACCCTATCTAAAAAACAAACAAACAAACAGAGATAAATCATAAAAAATGTAAAACTTATATATTTTAAAAACAACATATAAATTGGCTAAATATTTCTGTTTGCTTTTGGTTTTAGTTATGTCTTTTTTTGAGACATAGTTTTACTGTCTGGTTGAGGCAGGCATCAATATACTCCTCCTGTTTTTACCTTGTAAGTGCTAGCTAGAATTGTTTAGGGAAAACTTTTCTAATCTTACTGTTACCATATAAATTGAAACTTAAGATAATTGATTTATACAATAAGCTATTACTGATTTTTGTCATGAATTTCCTTAGATAAACATAAATCATGCAAGTGCTATAAGAAACACATATTTATACTGAGTTTCCTTTACTTAAAATTTGAAACTTGTTTACTTTTCAGAATCACAGCTGACGTGATTGTGATGGGTAACTGTAAGAACTCTTCCAAAATATATATGATTTTTCAAAACAATACAGGATTACATTGGAAACTAGGAAGTGGCATGATTCATTTCCACAAACTTAATAGTGGAGAAAGGACCATACCTTAGAGATTACTAGGCATGCTAAACAGTGAGTCCCAGAAAACACATAGACATTTGAGAAGTTAAGACTGAGAAGCAATGTCATGGAGAGTCCACTGCCTTCAAATACATGGGATTTGCCACTAGTGGCCATAATTAGTACTTTTAAAATTAAGTAAAACAGAGTAGAAAGTATCTCAACTTGCCACATGTAGTAAGTAACAGGTGTTGTTTTGTGTAAAGCTGGCTATATATACCTTTAGCAAGTTTGGGCTAAAAAATTACTATATGTTAGTGAACTGTAACCTATTTTGATGTATATAGCCTAACTTTGTTACAAGTAGCTGAGTTTCAGCGAATCCCAACTAGTCAATTCAAATTATGTTCAAGTAAAACAGACCAAACTGTACCCACTTGGGCTCCCTCTCTTACATTTTTCTCAATATTGTTTCATGCATTTTTCACTAGCTATAAATATAACCTGCCTAGATGGTGGAGTAGGCAATTATGAATGACATTTTAGATAACTGAATCTGGAACTACCAATATAGCCAACAAAGATATAAAAATGTATATTTATTAGAATTTCTCCTTTAATCAGTGTGTGTTTAATACATACCAACAGAGGCAGCAGAGATAACTCGGGAGTTCAGCTCATCTATTGCTCTTACAAAGGACCTGCTTTGGTTCCTAGCACCCAAGTGGTGGCTCAAAACTTCCTATAGCTCTACTTGCAAAGGAGTCAGATTCTACTTTTTGGTCTCTGCAGTGATCTATCATGCATGTTGTACACTTAAATATATATAGGCAGCCACACACAATGAAAATAAATAAGTAAAATTATTATTTTTAAAAGCTTAGAAAAACTCTACAAAGCTATATGTTACCTATAGATGCAGTATAGAGAAGACAAATAATTTCTTTATTGTAATACGGTTAAGAAATCTTAAAAGCTGCTGCTTTTGACTTAGTATTTTCCTGCTTTTAGCCGTTATTCTCACATATGAAAGTGTGATGCATCTTATTCTTCATGTGAGTTATTTTCAGGGCTACTTTCACCGTGCCTGCTCCATCTCCCCAGAAATACACAGGTGAAAGCTTTTCTATAAATAGGTTCTCCCAGCAGTATCATTCTCATAAATTCTAAAGCATTTCCCAACAACAGACTAGTTGTGTTAGATACCAGATCTCTTTCTTTCATCAGCAATGATCTCAAGGCTTGTATTGCCTGGGTACACTTGATACATGACTTGAAATACTCATTCTTCCTATTTGATATATTCATCCCTCTATTCTGAGTCTCAACTCTGTCGTAGAGTCTCTGCCTTTATCTGTTACATGAATAAAGGGCCTACAGGCAAAAGTGGTCTATGGTATACAAGGACATCTCTGGAATACATCTCTTTTATAAATCGTGTAATCAATATAAACAATTTTAAAAATTGTTTAGTCTGCTTCTCATAGGACTAATACAGTGCTAGCTGAAATTGTGTAACTCACATTCTAGGAATAACAAACTGCCTTCTCTTGACTGATATGACAGTGTGGGTAGCTACCAGTTAAATCTGCCAAGCAAAGCTGCTTTAATTGGCCTGTACATTTAAATCAGTGTCTTGTATCTAGGTATAATAAATTCTCAGATTCTCAGATGAGAATTAAACTTGTCAGACAGATGATCAGATCTGGCAAATTCAGATACACAGCTGACTGAATCCTTGGTGGCTTATCTATATAAACTGATATGTAAATATTTTCTGTCCCTTTTGCCTCCCCATAACATTGAGAGTTCCTGTAATCTTCATGCTGTGTTTATTATTAAAGATTTAATGCATATGTGTCAAATAAATAAAAATATAATGGGCCAGCATGCCTAAGGTCAGTTTTTTCCTACTTTGCATTTATTTTTGATGGATACATAGTTCCTTTTTTGTTCTTATCTCTAGCGACCACACTATTCTCTTCTCAACTATAAGATCAATGGGTTTGGATTCCACATGTGAGCCCAGGCATGCTCCATTTGTCTTTCTCTGCATGACTTATCTCATTAAGAGCAAAGTGCCCTGGTGTGACATCTTCATAAAGCTGAATAGTTCTTGTTGTGTATACATGCCACATTCTCTTTGTTCATTCAGCCACTGATGGTCATTTATGTTGGTCCCATATTTTGGCTACTGTAAATAGTACTAAGACAAACATGGAGTGCAGATGTTTGTTTGATGTCTGGTTTCATTTTGGGAACAATAGGATGACTGGACTATGAGGTAGTTCAACTTTTTGGAGAATCCCCATGGTGTTTTCATTCATAATGAGCTCCTCTTTCTCATTCTGACCCACGCTGGATAAGCTTCTTTCTGTCTCTTCATTTTCACCAGTATTTTTTACTCTTTAATTAATATCAATAGATAGTCTGACTCACACAATGTGATATTGCAGTCTGGTTTTGACTTGTATTTTTTATAAAGTTAAATGTGTGAAAATTTGATGCTCCAACGTTCGGTAGTATAGGGGTTGTCCAGGTGTTCAGCGGTCTCTATAAATTGGCTAAGTTTTAGAAGCTATGCTTATTGCTTCCCATAAATTCAGTTAATTTAGTCATTCTGGATTTCTGACGGCATTGAAGACCTATAGACTCATAGCCAATCCAGGCTATTTACCTTGAGAGAAAAGATCTGAGTGGAGGGTTCTCAGCTGACATTCATTCTAAAGCCAAGAAAAAGCCAGGTTCAAAACTAAATGTTCTAGTCAAGAGAGACGGCAGAGGTTCTGGCTAGTCAACAAAATGATGGACTGGGTATTAAGACTATCTTGTACCTCACTGGTACAAATAGGAATAATTATGCTCTAATTGTATTCTGAAAGAAAAGCTTTATTTTAACAGGAACGGTAATATGTAGGAGGAGCTAAGGGGAAAGGACCACCGACAGGAAAAGATAGAGTAAGGAGAGGAGAAGATGAAGTAGATGAGAAGCTCGGTAATGAGAGAGAAAAAGAGAGAGAAAGAGAAAGGGGGCATGGAGGCAGAAGTTCACGTGTCTCCACTAGTCAAAGATAGTTTACATAGCTAGATTGGGTATTAGGTTACACTTCTGATTGAGCATTACCATACTTACAAAACCCTTGATTAACATTTAAAAAATTGTATAAAAGCCAAATGGAAAAGGGGGGGCACGGGATAGGCGTTTTCTGGGGAAGGGAAATGGGGAAAGGGATTGGCATCTGAAATGTAAATAAAATATCCAATAAAAAAAAATGTGTGTTTCTAAAGCATCTGTCTTCCTCTTCTTCTTCTTCTTCTTCTTCTTCTTCTTCTTCTTCTTCTTCTTCCCCCCTCCTTCTTCTCCTCCTCCTCCTCCTCCTCCTCCTCCTCCTCCTCCTCCTCCTCCTCCTTCTTCTTCTTCTTCTTCTCTCTCTCTCTCTCTCTCTCTCTCTCTCTCTCTCTCTCTCTCTCTTTCTCTCTCTCTCTCTCTCTCAAATATGTAAGAAATTGAATAACCTACAAACAGATGGCAAGGCTCCCTTTTGTTCATAGACTGGAAGAACTGAAGCTATTAAGATGTCCATAGATTCATAGTATCTGAAGGGTCTAAGATTCAGTGACATTCTCACAATATAATTTCAAATATTTGTCTTTACATACGTAGAAAAAATATCAAATCCTCACATGCATGAAGAAACATGAAATATCCCCCAAACACCCTAAATGATATCAAGGGAAACAAAAGTGGAGATATCAGAGGACCTGGTGCTAAAATAAACTACAAATGCTAGTAACCAAAATAGCAGGTCACTGACAAAAAGAAAATTCACACAGAACACAGGAAATAAAGGAAGAACCAGAGCTGTACCAGGACACTCACAGACAACTGGTAGTTTACAGTGTTCCAAGAGCACAACAAGGAAAGAAGAATGGATAAGTACATGAAGAAGAATCAGAGTATTGAAGACTTCAACTCAATACTATTAAAATATTGAAACTCTATGAAAATTCTAAGAACAGAGAACTGTTGCATGGCATTGGTACAGGCAATGCTGTTTAGCTAAGCTCCCAACACCACTGACAACAAAAACAAATGGAGACAAATGAGATTACTTTAACTAAGAATTTACTCAGCAAAGGACATAATTACAGAATAACTAGTAAAACTATTGAATGGTCGGAAGTACTTTCAAGCTGCACTTTAGACTCGAGGTGAATGTATAAGAAAATCAGAACAACTTGACAGCAACTAACTTTAATAATTTAAAAAAAAAAAAAGACCAAATGAAATGACATACTCTTGGTCAGCTATAATGAAGGTATCAGCAGCTTCAAGGTTCAGCTTTCTACATTCTTCCTTGGGGTTTGAAATTTATCTTAGAAGAGATCTTATTCAAACCTAGCACTTCATCTATCAACTCTACCAAAAGAAAAATCCCCAGGGTTGCCCTGGTCCCTGAACTCTAATCTGTCTTTAAACTAGCCCTCAGCTCTGCATCTCTGCCAGAGCTTAATCTCTCATCTGCCAAAGTGTGCTTTTCAGATGAATGCCCATTGTTTTTAAATGCTGCCCTTCTCATCCCACACAAGTCACTTTGAATCCTCAACAGGTTTGTTTCTCCCTTTTCCCTCAATGGACGTATTCAGAGAGTTTCAGTTCAAGGTTTTCCATTCTTTTGAGTGTTGAATTCCTTGGTTCTTAAAGGCTTCTTTTTACTCCTTTACTCAATGTCAAAATTTATTACCTTAAGGAAGAAATTAATCTCTTTGCCTCTAGCCTTTTGTCTTTGTATGGGCATTAGTTTAGGATACTAATAGACAGTATTTATCAACTATCTATCATGTGTTTGTCAATTTTGTTCTCTTGGGAATTTGAGTTCTACCACTAAGCAAAAGTCAACAGTGGGTACACTTATAGACTTTTTAGACAGTGAAGTGTACTGTCACAAAATCAAGTATAGACACATGTAATAACACAAAGCAGGTAGAATAAACTCTAAGAAAAAAGGTAAGAAGATAAGAAATGACAGATTAATTGGATGCATTGTTAAATATAATTGATTTTTCCATAAAGTTTAAATTTGTAGTCACTTAAGGAAAACTTGTAGTGTGCTGGGTCATAAATGTCATAAAATGTTGTTCTTTTTATTTCTCTACTCAAACACATACATTAATAATCCATGCATAAAAGCAACAAAATAAACTCCAAAGCACTTGCACAACATTACTTAATATAGTTGTAACTACATTTGCTTGATCTCATTTCATAAATACAAAAATTTAGCAGTATTGGCGAACCTCATGTCTTTCTTTCCTACTTAATTGGGTCTGTTCCTATCTGAAGAATTATTTTCTTTCAGGCCCCTTTGCAAAATTCCTTCTTGTTTGGAAATCTTTCATAAACACACACACACACACACACACACACACACACACACACACACACACGAGAGAGAGAGAGAGAGAGAGAGAGAGAGAGAGAGAGAGAGAGAGAAAGCAAATAATTCCATAAAACTATGTAGAATGATCTTAACCATGATATATATTATGGGAAATATAAATAAAGTAGCAGGTGAGATTCCTTTCATAGGGGCTCTGACTTTATCTTATGCTGAATCCCATATTTGGTTTCAGGAAAATATGAATAAATATAAAAAATTACTAAGTGAAACTTATTAGCATTCCTATGGAAAGAAAATTACACTGGAATTAAAGACAACCACCATTCAGTCTTCGTTCAAACATAAAGAATAATTATGTGTGAATAATTCATGCCAATTCTCTAGCCAGCCATTTTTCCCTTGGGTGGAGACTGGATATTGAACTTTGTCTGTATAAAGTCTCTCTACTGGGTGAGATAAAGACTATTGACATGCTTATGTATGAAAGGCTCTGCTTATATTTATATACTCTTGGGTTGATTTGAACTCAAGCAGAACAAAACCAATCTTCTGTGCATATGTGGTTATTCTCTGAAAGGAATATGCATCATTCTCTAGTGTCCACATCTCAGGTTGAGGAGATTAGATCCTAGTGAGCACTATTAGGAAGTACTCGAATCTAGAAATTTTCAGTATAATTATTTGTATTCTATCTTCTTATGAATTATGAATAATTTAAAACCAATACAAGGACATAATGAAGGTCAAAATCCAAAATCATAATTATATTCTATATATAATATCTAAATATATAATTTTGTATATTTTATATACATATGTATATATGGAGAGAGAGACAGACAGACAGAGGAGAGAGAATTTTGTATTTTGTTTCCAGACTGTACTTTAAAGTGTCTAGTATCTTGCATCTTCAAGGTCTTAGAAACTTTAGAATTAACATACTCAAATAAAACTCAAAATCCTTGAAAAAAATAAATACCAAAACAATGCTCTTGTTTCCAGAATCCTTACCTTAGTAAATCACACTATTTTCCCTCTAGTTGTGTGAATCGGAGACATCAAATATCTGCTTTGACACCTTTTTTAAATTTTATGTGACATGGATCCTCATCATGGCGGGTTAATTTTATCCCTTAAATGCTTCTCAAAAAATTAATTTGTTTCTGTCTCCATTACCAACTTTTGCTTTAAAATGTGTCAGTGGCAATCCAATTCTTCAGAGTGAGCGTATGTCCAGTGTTTAGGGTGGCTGCAACGGAGCTTGGATATAGTGTTATTGGCTTGTCCATGTGTACAGGAAAATCAACAGTTAACAGGGAAATACTTTAAAATGGTGATGACTTGGATACAAAAATACTGTAAAATAATATATAAGTTACATATGTCAAAATGTTTGATAATCTACATGTAATGGCAGAAATTTCTAGAAGCAGAGTGCTATTTAAACTGAACCATGAAGATACACAAATGCTTGAATGGACTTATATCCAATAACTACATGAGATCAACATTAAATTCTACTACTACCACCACCATCACCACCACCACCACCAACAACAACAAAAACTGTTTCAGAACAACACAGACAATTTACATTTTTCTTCTGTATCCTGATCTTCTGGCATCATAAGAAAAAACACTACTCATTCCAATCTCATGAGATTTTCAACCAACACATGCACACACACATGCACAAGCACAGGCACAGGCACACAAACACACACATGTAAATACACACACACAGGTACACATACTCACAGGCATGCACACACACACATTCATACAAGCTTCAGCACTTACATTTAAGATTTGGATGTAGTTTGAGTTAACATGGATTGCCTCTCCTCTTGTATACTCTTTAATTTTTAATCATCAAAATATTTTATTTCTTTTTAGCACACAGTTCTGTTATGTTAGGTTAATTCTTACACAATTTTGTTGTTGATACTATTTCATATTAAATTATTTTCTTAATCATTTTTATTATTTGTCAGTATACAGGAATACAATTTATTGTTTACTGTTGATTTCCTATTCTTCTACTAACTGAATTTATGATTACTCCTAATAGTTTTAGGGTAGACTCTGTAGATTATTTTTACATGCACAATAGTACATGTTAATAGTCCATTCTTCTTCATTCACTGGAATTTAGAGACTTTTCCCCTTGCCTTTTGAAAGAAATTTTACTCTGATAGCTAGATGGGACTAAAATAGTACTTATTTTGTTCTTCATCTTGGTGGGAGAATTTTCATTCTTTCACTAGTGAATGTCTTAACAGTTGGAAGGTTTGCATATATGATGTTAACATGTTATTTTCCTATTTTTAGTCTGTGGATAGTTTTAGCACAAGAAAGCATAAACCAGTGTTAAATGCCTTTTCCATACCCACTGACATGGCTCATGGATTTCTTTTTCATTCTGTTAATATGATGTATTACATTGATTGTTTTTATATGTCTAATTGTTATTGTCGAATGATTCAATATATTGAAATGCTGCTGTGCTTACTATGTGTAACCTGGCTATCTTACATGCTGAGCTCAGACCAATAGATGGATCAAATCACTCCAGTGAAAGATCTTTCGTACTGCAATACAGCACAATTACTTTTATCTACTGGTTGTAATAAAGGAGACCATCAACTCCAAGCTATGACAAACATGGTGAATCCAATTATGTATCTGGAGATGATGGTTTGTCAATTGACAATGAATTACAGTGGTTTATAATCTTTTGACTGCCATTCTTCTTACATTAGTAATTGGTGGCTAAGAATTTTGCATTAGTACTGATCAGGGATATCAATGTACAGTTTCTTGTAGTATTTTGCTGGTTTAGGCACATGGACCTTCTGACCTAGTAGATTCTGCTATGATGTATTTTCTCTTGTCTATTTCAATGGGGAGTATTAATGAAATTATGAATGTACTTCTACTCTCCTGATGCTCCTCAGTCTTCTCCACTCAGCTCTCATTCTTCAGCTCTTATCTTGAAGTCTCTTTCCCAGGGAGATCATTACTAGTCTTTGTTTTCAGCTTGGTTTCTCAGACCCTCATTTGTCAACAGCACCAGGTACAGTGACACTTTGCAACTCTGAAATTATTTGGTAAATTTTATCCTCACTATCTCCTACCAGAAAGCTGGGGTGGCTGAAGGAAATAATAGTGTTTTCTGTGTCTGTCAGTGCGGTCTTCGGTCATCTATGCCAGGCACATTTCCGACTCTTGGTAAATGCTAGTTGATTGGCTGGATTATGAGATTGCATGGATGTTTATCCTCTGTTTCCCAGGTCTTCTTGTAATTCATGATGATTAATTTTCAATTCCTTTCTTCCAAAGTTGTTTTTGGTGGTCTTTCTCTCGCCCCTCTCTCCTCTCTCCTCAGTCCTCTCTTCCTTGTTGCTGCTGCTGGCTTTGCCCCTTGCATGTGGCTACCTTACATAGTGAGGTAAGCTCAGGATGGATCAGATCAGTCCAGTCAAAGATCTTTGATACTGCAATAGAGCACAATTGCTTTTGTCCACTTGTTCTAATGAAGGAAATCATCAACTGCAAGCTATGACAAAGCATAGGCACACACAAAAAGAGTTACAAAAAAAATAGGCTTTTAGAATTGGAATTTACATTTAGCGACACCAAGTAGATTCAAAGCAGCAGTGCTTTTGTTCGGAATTGACTGCTGTGATCAGGAAGTAAGAGCAACTCTATGACTAGGTTATTTACTAATCATTATCCAGGCAGTAGAAAAGAATGGAACGCAGCCAATGCTGGAATTAGTGAAAAGATATTTGGTCTTTTTTGTGTGGTTGGGATAATGTGCTTGCTTTTGTTTACCAGGACACGATTGCAGAACATTCTGGGTTGCTGTTTTGTTCTATCAAAGTCAGAGTGTTTTGTGTGCATTTGTTTTTTCCTGAAATTATGTTTAGAAGGGGAACATATTCATATTCTAGCTGCCAGTACCATGTCAGCCTTTAAGAGTATGAATGTATTGTAATAGCTCCTGGATTTCAGAACTCACTATCCTTTTTCAAGTGAGTCACTTCAGTGAGGAGGGTATTCAGAAGGCTTTCCACACCAAGTCTCTTTCGTAGGTCTAAGTGTAGAAGCTGGTTTCTAGGCAGGCAGATTGCAATGTGCAGATAGCATAATTCTAAGAAAGAACATTTTGCTTTTCATTTTTCATTTTGTCCTAGTATCAAAGTCATGTTGTGTTACTGAATCATGAACATAGATAAATAACATCCCTTACTTACTGAGAAATGCCTGGCATTCTTTGGCTCTACTCACTATCATAAGCACACAGGAGAGAAGAAAAGCACAGCAGCTCTCAAAATCCCTTCCAAAACCTATGGCCTCTCCACATAATTTGAATAATTTTTCTAAGATCATCTATCCCTTTGCAACAAAGAAAATCAACAGTTGGATTTGGGGAAAGAACGAATGAAACTGGCATGGCACATGCAAAGACTGTGGAGGAGACAAGCAGAGGCTACAGGCTGAAGACAGTAACAAGCACAGACGCTGCCCTCTGTGCAGTTGAGATTTTATATTAATGTAGTGATTTTTTTTTGATAACAGGAGTTGCATGCCTAACAGGAACAGGAAGCACTGTGATCTACCCAAATTCTTCTGGGATCAGTGAAGCCCAAAGACAGTGGGTTCCAGAAAGTCACTTTGTACTTCCTTCTGTGAAACAGCTTTGATCTTATCTAAGGCTATGCAAAGGCAGTAATTTGTCTCCAGGTCAAGCCATGACTAACACATCGACTATAGCAACCTAAGGGCTACACCATTATGAGTTTTATAAGGCCAGATTTCACAGCTTAATTAAAGCAAATAAGCTACAGATATGTAAATATTATCTTGTTTCATAACCAGAAAGAGACAGTGATAGAGAGATTGGGAGAGAGATTGAGAGAGAGAGAGAGAGAGAGAGAGAGAGAGAAATAGAATTAAAAATGTGTGTCTGAGAATAAAACACAGTGATTAAAGGATTCAGAACACAAGGACAATCTAATCTTCAGTAATGCTGAACCTCTTTTGCATTGCCCTCGTGAGTTCTTTTCGTCATTTCTTCAAAGATGTCGTACTCTCTCATAGTTCTAGAACTTTCTTTGTTAGTAAATAATTAGCTTCTAACATTCTGAAGATAAACGAAAACTACCAGGAAGACCTATTCATTTTACATGTTCTATAGAACTCTTAGATTTCATGAGTGAGAAATCCCTTCTGCCTGTCGCTAGTGTTCATAATACCCCTTACTTTCTGGCTTCTCACATTAATCTCTCTCTCTCTCTCTCTCTCTCTCTCTCTCTCTCTCTCTCTCTCTCTCTCTC
>JANHMN010000003.1:147561988-147586265 GCA_030674055.1 Rhabdomys pumilio
AGAGAGAGAGAGAGAGAGAGAGAGAGAGAGAGAGAGAGAGAGAGAGAAGGAGAGAGAGAGCGCTCAGGGACAGGTATATGGAGTTTACGGAGCACATCTACAGGTGGCTCAGAATCCTCTGTGATAGTATTGTTAATTCTTCAGGTCAATAACCCGTTAGCAACTTAAGTTATATAAAGATCTGACAAAGCCAAACCACAAACAGATTTATTTGACTAAGATGTAGAATGCTCTCAAAAAACAAGTGTGTTCACTGATTAATAAAATGCTAACTTGAATTTCAAAATGTATAGTGTGTTCCCTAGGTCCCTAAGTTTTTCTATGTAATATACCTTTTGCACCATTTAAATACAAAGGATTGCCATGTTACATAGGATTTAGAATACATTAAAGGATATTACAATCACTAGGTCACAAAGGCATATTTTCTTTCAAGATTAATTAAGAAGAAAGCACATCACTACACCTTTACAGAGCATATTCTTCATTGTCTGAGTTTGGCTCTGTTGGGAAAAACACAAGTTTTTCATCTCAAAGAAGATTCAGTGTGGATAAAAGCATGCATTAAAGAATGGATCACATACATTAGCATCAGAAGTCTCATGTGACACATCAAGTGTAATTTATAAGAAATACTAGTAGTGATTTTTCCTGTTGAAATTTGTGCTTACATAAAAATTTAAACCCTTAGACCCTAGATGAACTAGTTTTTTAACCTAAACCCCTACTTTAAATTTTTGGGTTAAATATAAAACAATACCCAGAGGCTTCAGATAATGAATAGTAGTAATATTCTATCCCAGAGTACTTATTCCACACTGAACCTGAATCAATGAAATCCTAAGGGGTTTGCAGGCAAACACAGCATTGTAGATTTCTGTGCTGTGTTGTGTGGAATGTGTTCTCTACTTCTATGTGGTTTGATTTGATTCTTCTTACATTACACCAAAAGTTACCTTGACTGAAAGCATATCAAACACTCCCTTTGAATGTGATGAGTGACAGCTCAGGTCTTAGCCCTCTTTCAGCCTTATCCAGGCATGCACAGCTCAGAGAACAATGGGAAACCTGGGCAAGGCTTCTACACAGAATACCACCTCTTTTGGCAGTGTTTGTGTAATTTTCTTTGCCCTCTCTAGTGTCCCCAGTTGCTGTGATCTCTTTCCCATTTCTCTAGGATGAAAGCCAGCCTGTTTTTTCTTGGACCTTAGCTGGGCCATTTACCTACTGCTACAGCAGAGACTGCTGGACACATTTGGAGTGCACTGTGCTGGACTGTGTTTACCCATGCTCATTGCATCCATGTATGACCTCTTCTAACACCTGCCTAGTTTCATCTGCAGAAGCCTTGTGCTAGCTGTTCTGTATTTTACCCAGTTTCTATAGCTGTTAAATGTAGGCAATTCCATTTTTTTATTGCTAGTCCAAAGGCACTATTAAATTAATTCTTGTTTTTATTTGATCCTTTTGTATGTTCTCAACAAAAGAGAGGACATGAAGAGTGCTGGCTAGTCTTACATCAGCTTGACACACAAAGTAGAGGTATCTGTATGGAAAGAGATTTAATTGCCTTCATAAGATCTGGCTATAAAGCATTTTCTTAATTAGTTATATCTGGAGGAAGGCCCAACCAATTGTGTGTAGTTATATCCTTGGGCTGGGGATCCTGGTTTCTCTATGAAACCAAGCTGAGCAAGCCACAGAGAGCAAGCCAGTAAGGATTACCCCTCCCCTATGTCCTCTGCACCAGCTCCTGACTCCAGATTTCTGCCCTGTGTGAGTTCCTGTCCTGACTTCCTTCAATGATCAACAGCAATAAGAAAGTGTAAGCCGAATAACCTTTCCTCTCTACTTGTGTTTTAATTATGTTGTTTCATCACAACAATAGAAACCCTAACTAAGGGATTAAATATAAGAGTGACTAAAAATTTCTGTGTGCCTTTCTCAGGGGTCTGTTTGCATGAATTCTATGCTGTTTCCCAACTCTGTAATCCTGTGGCTTCGTTTCTTTGTTCCTTCTTCCTTCCTTCTTTCCTTCCTTTCTTCTTTTATTCCTTCTATCCTTCTTTCCTTTCTTCCTTATTTTTCTTTCCTGATTCCAAATCCCAAGGTGTGAGTATGAGTTATGGAAGAAATCTGTCTTTGTTCATGAACCATGCTCAGATTGGGCCACAACAGAAAGGAAGAGGGCAGTGGGGGGAAGAAAGCAGCTGGGCTGGATTTTCAAACACTCCCTGTGAAGCTCTTATTAGATATTTTTAGAATCCTGAGAGATGCAGATTCTATTCTTTCTTATGCACTGTATACCTAAACACTAAAAATTAATTAAATTATATAAAATATCAAATACAGATGCGTCATCCTCTATCTGCCTGAATGGTGAAGCAAAACAAGACTGTACAGGTTTCACATATCTCGGTCCTGTTGGGAAAACTGGAAGTGTTACAGCTCTTAGAAGAGAAGTAAGGAGGTTTAGGCAGCCTGCACAGGGCAGGTAGTCAAGGTCCCCCTATGATAGCAACTGCAGCACCTAGCAGCGGCATGATCCTGGCCAGCCATGTGGGTCCAAGTTTCAGCAATGAATGAATGCTTCATGAGAGAGAATTCTTCCTGAAGTGTTACAGCTCAGTAAAACAGCCAGTCTCTATGAAATAACCTGTGCACATTATTCCATGTGGAGAGGGACGCTCTACCCATTGAGGAGTAGTGTGGGATTCAGGGGTAGATGTTAGTGATGCTCTATTTGCTTGGGGAAGGACTACAGGTTTTTTGCCTGAGTGACTGATTGCCATGGTCCTCTCAGTGGAGTGTCGTGGTTAAATGTTCCAGAGCAGGTACAGGAATGGGTAGGAAGTGGCTTAGCTCCTGTCAGTCTCAAGTCTCTGAGATTTCCAGTATTTGAACTCACTCCATCTTATCAGTTCTCCTCTCTGGTGGCATGGCCCACTTTCCCACACAAATATCTCATTATTTTCATATGCAATTATTTTCTACACAGATTTTTACAGATCTACTAAATTTAACATAGTAAGTATGATATGATTTCTAGTTAATGCCCAAATTTCTTCAGTCTCTCCCAAATGGTCCAAAATCAAGATCTTAATGATTGTCATGCATATCTCTATGTCATCTTTGTGACAAGTCCCTACTGAAGGAGCCAGGCCTATAAAGAAAATATATCCTAGACACGACTATCCCATTTTTGTGATTCTATTTAATTTGCAAATCTTACTACTGTGTGTGAGTGTATGAGTTAAGTGTATGTGTGTGTTAAGCCACTGTCATTGCCCTAACAAAGGATATCTGATAAATATTCTTCCAGTTTTGAAGGATAAAAATCCAAAATTAAGGTGCTGGTGGGTTGGTTTGTAGCTATGTCTCAACCTCTCAGAAAGCCTTTCGGTCTTCCACAGTCTTTTCATTTTGCCAATTCATGCCTGGTGTTTCTTCCTCCCCTTATACACAAATCAGTCTTAATAAAACTTCAAATATTTAGGAATTGATTTAAACGTCACCTTTTTAGAAAGGACCTCTTTAGCCCAATGGAAAACCTCTATGCTCTAGATTGAATTTTTTGTTCTTTTTCAGACTTTCAAAATTGTGGTTGATGTCTGAAATTACCCTATTGACTATTATTTTAAAGGTTGGTTGCTTTCTCTCCATGAGGATCTGAATTCTCTTATAACATCATTTCTTTGTGTGTTTTGGGTTACTCTTCCTTTTTGATCAGTGACATAATTAGACCCTGTGATAGTGACCATTGAACATAGACAGCACTTAGTATTCAGTGTGCTTTTTAAAGATATTTTTCCATTTTTGCTTGTAGTCTTCTTTGCATTATGGTACCTAATTCATTTCAACATTCATTGTATATTTGCTACCACTGAATTGAAACTTTATACCTCATACAGGTGATTATGATGATGACAATGATGGCAGTGACAGCTAGGATTTATAGGACACAATTATTTATAGTAATCCTGTGTCGGTTTCTACTACTATTTTCTTCCACTTACAGATGTGAAAACTGTGTCAAGAGTAATTAAGTTACTTTCCAAAGTCATAGTTTTAGTAAAGACTTGATAATAGTATATTGGAAGCTATAGAGTCTATAACCATACTGAAAATGGAAAATTTGTATAAAGTAAAGTCAACATAGCAGTTGGAGAGCATGTTTTGTTGATAAGGTTCTCGACATATTGTCATGTGAGATCCCCAGCAGCCGTGTAAAAAAGATCGCAGACAACAGTCTATGCCTGTGATCTGAGTGATGGGAAGGTGAGGTGGAGATCCAGTTAGGCTAACCAATTAGTGAGTGACAGGTTCCATGAGAGACCATGTCCCCCAAAAAAATCAGATGGAGGGAGATTCAATGACATCCACCTCTAGTTTCCATATTCATGTGTAGGCACGCTTGCAATACAAATATACACAATATGAATATGGACCTACATACCATAATAACAAAATGAGCTCGAAAGAAATTGGTTAGTAACACTGAAACTTTCTCACTGTGGTGTCATGACAGCTGTTTTAAGGTGCTTTTTTATCCCCATAAATGCAGTTAGGAATGTGCAAAGTAAAGAGCAGTGAGCACATTAGCTGGTATTATCATAGGACTCACTGAGCCTTCATAGCTGAGCCATACATTAGCTGGTATTATCATAGGACTCTACCATGCCTTCAATATTTAAACTCATCTAATTCCTGAAGAAACTGTTTCTGGTATTTCCAGTTTATATTTGAGAAAAAGTTAAAGCACAAAAAGAAATAGTGACGGTTCTAGGATCCCACACCTTAGAAGCAACCAAAGCAGAACCAGTCTAATCCAAAATCTGTGCTTACCTGTTAACTTCTGCACCGTTCATAGAGCGATTCTGATTTATTAAAGCAGCAGTTATTATACTGTGGGTCATGACCTCTTTGGGTTTAAACAACCCTTTTACTAGGGCAGATATCCTGAGTATCAGATATTTACATTATGATTCATAACTGAAGAAAATTACAGTCAGGTAGTAACAAAGAAATAATTTTATGGTTGGGGGTCACCACAGCATGAAGAACTGTATTAAAGGGTCACCCCATTAGGAAGGTTGAGGACCCCTGGACTAAAGGTATATGTTTCACTGTGAGGTAACATGGACTTACACTTTTTCTCTCCAATAGTCTTATCTCCCCAAGTCCCCGGTTTATTATCTCAATCAATTCAAATAGGACAAAATGTTAAAATATTAGTAAATAATAATCAGTGTATTACACATAGACCAGTGAAAGCACATAGCTCTCAGAAGCTACCATTCATCTCTAGGTGACAGTGATTATTCAGCTAAGATCATATTTTAAATAGGCTTTGAGAACTAGAAATTTTCTGACATATTATTTATCATATTATTTTAGTATTATATTTATTATTATCATATTATTTTAAGTCATTCTCCTTTTAATACATTGTACATCAGAATTGAATATTGGTTTAAAATGTTCATGAATTTAGAGCTGTTACATTTTTTAAAGCATAAGTTGCCAAAATACATTTTCCAAATCCAGAATGGTTATTTGATTTTAGACAAGTATGATTCTTCTTCAGATGTCTTAAACCACTTTGAAGTTTCTTATTTTATTTCAGAAGGTTGTTTACAGAGTTTAAAAGAAAAAAAAGCGATAATAAAATGCAAAAATTTCACTGTGACAAAACTTGTCATTTTTCCATACTTTAATACAGCTATGTTATGAGACAAAAGTATTATTTTCCAAGGAAAATGAAATGTTTACAAACTACTCTTGAACTGAGTGGTGTATAACTAAGACCTATCTTTAGAATTCTTTTTAAAAATGAAGTCATCCATATAGGGACACAATATGTACTACAAAAAACTCACAGTTCTTCACTAGTGACAACAAATGATGACAGAAAAAATTATCTGCTAATACTTAAATAACTGATGTACTATCAGAATCATCTAAGGAAATAAAACAATTATTTCTTTAAGTTTAATGGTTAGTATTTTATTCATATATAATATAAAATGTATTGATATTTTGTATGCTAATATGTGTTTTACAAGTATTATTTTATATGTGGAATTTTACAAATATTTTTTCTCTAAAATATATAAATATGATCCAAAATACAAGGAACATAAAAATGATTACTGGGGGAAAAAGAATATTTTATAATGGATCCAAACTTTAAGGAAGCTAATCACTTGTGCCTAACATTTTTTTATGCAGTATTTCTAATAGGTCCCTATTCTTTATCATTACCAGTCACTGATTTTAGACAATTACATAGTGTTATAAAATTCTTCTACACAAAAGAATAATTTGCTTGTGATTATTAGCAAGTGCAAAAGATAATCACTAAACAACCTGAAAACTGCATGACTTGTATAACACCAAGTGTACTTATCCATATATTAAATATGTTCTATGCCCCCAATAACATAAATAAAAAACTTACAGCATTTCTACCTAAATATTTCTGAAAGAGGAATATTTATACCAAATATCCTCCAGTAGATACAAATAATCCCCAGACTCTTAAACTACTTCTAGAATTTGATGTAATATTGATTACAGTAACAAAGTTAGAAAATTTCCCTCATGTAAGTTAGCAATATACACATCTATATTTTTAGCTAGCCCAGATAACACAGCTCACTATAAAGAAAATAACTATGGACGTTATATCAAAGACAAAAGTTATTAAAAATCTGAGAGTCCTACCTTCTGAAAAATTTAAGCCCTGGTGTATTTGCCATATTTAATTTCGTTCTTAGAACAGATTTTTCTGTTTGATCTCCGTCCCATCTAAACTCTCTAAGCCAGAAATTAACTGATTCTGACATCTTCATTCAATGACTACTCAAAAGGCTTTAGTCATTTTACCAAATAAAAAATACATTTCAATCAACACACAGATATGAATATATATATATATATAATCATTCCTGCTCAGCTTTACTCTCGCCAAGTCCAATGTCAGAGAACATTTGTTAGGGCCATTTGTCTCTCAGTCATCCATCTTAGCTTTGTAGGGAGTCAAGTGTTGAAGTTCTGGTCTCTTTAACAAACACATCTTCATGTGTGAGGCAGAGGCACAAACCACAGTATATATAATTTTCTTGTGATCCATGAGAATTCATATATGCACTTATTAAACAGAGAAAGAAAACTTCTTGCCTTCCACAGATTGCATTTCAAAGCAGATCGTTGAGGACAAAACAAAGGAACAAAGAAAATCAGAACCCATTGCAGGTGAAACTGGAATTTTTACAAGAAGGAAACGTGATTCTTAAATTTAAATGGAGCATTTCCAGGAACAGGAGCACAGGCATGCTTTCTCTTCCTCCTCCTCCTCCGAAGTCCGAAGTAATCCAGAAGAGATGCCTGTTTCCCAGCTGGGAGACTTGCACCACGGGCTTCTGCCCTGGGGATAAAGGAGTGGTCCCCCAGTCTCTGCACACTGAAATGATGCGCTGGCTTCACTGTTAGTACCTCTGTAGGACTGCACAGAAAACATCTTGGCTCCCTGGCTATATCTCATCTGGAAACCACTGAGAGGAGGTATGAGCGTTTGCATTGCCAAAGATAAGCAACAAAGTCTGAAGAGAGCTTCATGCTCACTGGGGATTTTTGTGGCTCCGTGCAGCCTCTTCTTGAAATAACTATTGCTGACTCACTCTCTTTGGGGACACATTCGTTGCATTCAGCATTTTTTCTGGCACTTGCTTGTGAGATCTCAGATTATCACTGTTGCCTGGCAACAGAATAACATGCTAGACATTTTTATTTTGATGAACCTAACTTAAACTTTCAAACTTTCAAAAAAAATCACAGATAGTTTTAAGATTTTACATTTGATATTTGTTAAGAAAGAATATATTTAATTCCTATTTACTTTTTTAGTCAAAGAAATTCTCAATTAATTTCTTATGTATGTGCTGAAGAGTTCCATCTATAGCAAAATTAATGTTCTCGCCATTTCCTTCAGACTCTAGCCCAGATGTTTGTATCTCTACCCACACTCAATGAAATCTCTCACCATTGACAATTTAGTTAGAATGTTGGCTCCTGAAAAACATATATAAAAATACAAGCAATCACTTATTTTTTTTAGTTTTATTTATGTGTGTCTTACTGTGTGTTCCACATGTGCAGTGCAGTTGCAAGGAGGAGGATATCAGATCACCTGGAGCTGGAGTTTCAGGAGTCTGTGAGCATCTGATATGGGAACAGAATCCCTCAGCTTCTGTGCAAAAGTAGTAAATGCTGTTAACAGCTGAGCTACTGCCCTATTCCGTATTTCTCTTGCTTCATCATCACAAGATGACAGATTAAAAGAGAAAGAAGAAAGGAAGGGAGGGAACAGGGGAAGGAAGGGAAGAAAAAAATGGAGGGGCAATTGGAGTGGAAGAAAGGGGAAAGAATTCATAATTAAACTGCCATTCAGAGGATTACTTTCTCTATGTGGTAAACATTAACTTCCAAAGAATTTATACAGATGATACATATCCTTTTTTAAAAAAATCTTTTCTTTTATTTATTTTTTATTGGATATTTTATTTACATTTCAGATGCCATCCCCTTTCCCCATTTCCCTTCCCTAGAAATCCCTGTCCCGTGCCCCCTTTTTCCTTTTTGCTTTTATACAATTTTTTTTAAATGTTAATCAAAGGCTTTATAAGTATGGTAATGCTCAATCAGAAGTGTAACCCAATACCCAACCTAGATATATAAACTATCTTTGACTGGTGGAGACACGTGAACATCTGCCTCCATGCCCCTCTCTCTTTCTCTCTCTCTCATTACCTAGATTCTCCTCTACTTCATCTTCTCCTCTCCTTACTCCGTCTCTTCCTCTCGGTGCTCTTTCTCCCTTAGCTCCTCCTGCATATCCCCTTTCCTGTTAAAATAAAACTTTTCTCTCAAAATACAATTAGAGCATAATTATTCCTATTTGTACCAGTGAGGTACAAGATAGTCTTAATACCCAGTCCATCATTTTGTTGACTAACCAGAATCTCTGTCATCTCTCTTGGCTAAAACACTTAGTTTTGAACCTGGCTTTTTTCTTGGCTGTAGAATGAATGTCAGCTGAAAACCATCCACTCAGATCTTTTCTCTCAAAGTAAATAGCCAGGACTGGCTATGAGACTATAGGTCTTCAACCCTGTCAGAAATCCAGAATGACTGAGTTAACTGAAGTTATGGGAAGTACTAAGCATAGCTTCTAAAACTTAGCCAATTTATAGAGACCGCTGAACACCTGGACAGCCCCTATACTACCGAACATTGGAGCATCAGATCTTCAGCCTTCTGGCCCAAACTCATCTGACAGACCTTAGTGATGCAGAATTATTAAGGGCTGATTACTCTGTCTAGGCAGATACAATCAGTTGACTATTCTGCGAATGTGTCCTTTTCTGGACAGTAATTTGTCTGTAGATGGAAAGAGGCAATTCTTGCCTAGTGGCTGTCTCTGCACAACTGGAGTAACTCCAAGGATGCTCAATTTCTTCTTAGAATCTAAGACAGAAAGCTGTCAGGAACAGACAGGTCTCTAATCAAAATGAACATTAATATAGACATATTTGTGACATCAATTCTATGGATTTCTGACGTTTTGAAATCCAACTATCCATGTAAAGTAACCTGGACTGTTGTCTGTTAACTCCTCTCAGCTATTTCTAAATAAAATATAGAACAGATGATACATATCCTTAAGGAGTATATATCTATTAGATTTAAATAGAACTTGGTAAGAGTAAAGTATATATTCCCTCCAAATTTAGCATATCAGATTTTATGAAGATTTTTTTTTAGTTAAAATATTTGTCCCATGTTATTAATGTGTTAACAAATGCATTAAACATTTTTCAAAAGAAGGGAAAATTTACTAGCATGTATCTATGGAAGAGAGTCAGAATATAATAGATTAGATGTAACAACTGGTTACAAAGATTGCGTATAGAACAGGATGTAATTTTGACATAAGCATGAGGGGCAATAGAAACAATACTACTTGACCCCTGGAAAGAGTGAGCCTCATTTGAGAAAATTTCTCCATTGGACTTTCCTATGGGCATGTATGTGAGCCCATTTTCTTAATTGCTATTTTACTTGGGAAGGCCCAACCCACTGTTGGTTCACAGTACCAACCCTGGACAGGCGTGGCTGGGTACTATATGAAAGCAAACTGAGCAAGCCAGTGGGAGCAAGCCAGAAAGCAACTGTTCCACTGTGGTCTCTGCTTCAATATCTGCCTACAGTGCCAGCCTTGTGCTCTTGATGGTGGACTATAACCTGTAAGCCAAACAAATCCTCACCTCCCCCAAGCTGTTTTGGGCCAGTGATTTATCATAACGGTAGAGACACAAACTAGTACAAGTGGAGTCCAAAAGAGGAGAAATTTCTGCTGCAAATTCATGCTGCTAAGAAAGCTGCTTTTCCCACTTGAGGAGATCCAGAACAGTTCTCCTCAAAGATCCCAAGAGCCTATGGTAAATAACAGTCATAGGTCATCCCACAGACTGTTGAGTTACTGTTGGCAGGAGATCAGTGCTTAGGGACAAGTCTAGGTAAATTTGGCATATTGTCATTTCTTTGTTTTTTTGTTTTCCTTTTGACCCTTACACAGAGTGAATTCTCCCACTTGGACCCTCACACTGACCTTGCTCCTAGCTACCCTTTGTAAACAGGGTGTTCCCTATCCAAACAAGCCTTGTGTTTAAATGAACATCTAATTGTCCAATTAGAGATGAACATGAGGTGTTTCAAGTATTTGACCTTCAATGTCTTTCACCATCTAATACTGCATGACATTCTCTCTGTCTGTGGGAATTCTTATGAGGGAGGAATAAAGGCATGTAAGCTTAGTGTACAGATGCATGCGTTTTAAGGGGAGGAAACACTCACAGGCCCTGCAGTTCTATCAGTCTGGAAGATTGGGGGTTCTGACATCACAGAACTAACACTTGATTATGGTTCTGCAAGGAAAGAGACAATCATGTGTTCTCAAAGTGGAAATAATATAAATTTCAGGCACTGTGTACATAGACAAATTATCAGTTGTCAAGAGCGACATAGTATAATGCTGCATGAATGCACCTGAAAATAGGGATCCACAAATATGAACCTCAACTAGACAGAATTTAGATTAGCAATAGATGAGTCCACTAGTAAGGCTGGGCCTTTAATATCCCCCAATAGAAATGCATAGGTTATTCACAGCAGAAGAGCAGGGTGCTTAATTGTGTCCATGTATAATTCATAGTACATCTTTAAGAATCTGTTATACCCCAAATATGTCCCTGGTACTGAACCTTTAAAGAGTAACAAATTGCATTTGCTATTTAACTGGAACTAAAAGTCATGGAAGTAAAGAACTGGAATAAATTGCAAAGAAATCCCCACAAGAAAACCACAAAAAACATCATGTATATATATATTTTTTAAAAAATTAACTTTAAATTCCCCTTGATAATCAGGTACAATGATATATGTTTGTTTGCCTTACTCACAAAACAAAATAAAATTTAACATTACTACTGACACTTTTTTGTTGTTGTTGTTTTTATTTTATTTTGTTTGTTTTTAAAGGAAAGGTAGAGTACAAATATGGAGTAAATTAAATGCCAGCTCCACCACGGTCAGTATGCCTGCAAAGAAAGTTTTAGGCCATCTATGACTACACAGTAAGACCAAGTCTTATAAAAGCCTCCCAGAGAAGCCATAAGTTAAAAGAATTGCCTAACCTTTTCTAAATATTCTTATTTGAAAATGGGGAATAGCATGTACAATTATATGTATATATAAAATTTATATCTAATTATGTGTTGTAAATAATAGATTACCCATAATAATATATATTGAGTATATAATTATAAATCCTAAGTTTCAATTGTTTTTTCATTGAAAGTTCTATTTTTTAAATGAAGTGTTCTCCTATTTTCCCCTTATTTCTTCCTCAGAGTCAGAGTTACAGTGTCAATACAGGTAATATTTTTTTTTTAAATTTAAAAAAATAGTAAAAAAACAGCAAGACTTACAGCAGAAGGTAAGAATGTGAGAAACATTATTACAAATTCATGTTTAACCAAGTCTTCAGATCTAAGCAAGCGAGCCCTTGGTAAATAGGCTTTGGGGAAATAATGCTCAAAGGTTGTGTTTGCTGTTGTGCTTGGCGTTTGTCTTGCATGTGATCAGAGAGACCAGATGACCAGTAATCTCCCTTGCCCTTTCTTTCTCTTGTCTCCGTGGGCTCTGCACACAGCTTCTTGCCTTGGCCACTCATTTGCCCTAAGATGTCTGTGGCGGTTAGGATTTAGCAGGTCACACTTTAGCCTGTCAGGACCCGGCGACTCCTGTGCCCTGCATCCGCCCATCGCTTCATTTCACCTCCAAAGAACCCACAGACAGGCCTACCTTGTTAGGCTCAGATCACAAATGCCCTAGGCAGACAGCAGTTACTGTTGACTTTTCCTGTCATATCTCCTTATGTCTGGGATACCCACAGTCCTTATTAACCCCATCAAGGTCCGAGCCAATCAAGAACTTAATAGATCGATCAGGAATTTTAGAATTACTCTGTAATGCCAGAATTTACTAATTGCATGTCTTAGACCAAAATGTATGGCAGTTATAAAATTTTTGACACGGTACAATTTCTCATTTATTAAAGCTTGTGTTACTGAGAAGAAAAACAACAACATATATTTGTTTTAAAACTTTGACTTGAAGGTTACACCTTAATAGTTTTCATCTTCACAACAATCCTGAAATCCAGACAGCAATATTTTCCTTATCACACTGGTATCCATTCACATTTTTAACAGATTTTTTTTAACAGTGATTTGCTTCGTATCTAGCACTGTTCGTGGAGTGAATCTACAAGGTTTAATTCAGTAGTCTTCTTATTTTCCATAGGTTTTGGCTTTGGGGGAGACACATAGAATTAGGCACACAGAAGACACAGTATATAAGATGACAGATGAGCAAAGAAAGTCAGAACAGAGGATTCCTTGTCAACTGAGAAGGAATGGCCACAAGCTCAGAGGAGAAGGCTGACGTGGTACCTAAGGCTTCACTCGTGGCATCTAAGGCATAGAAAAAGCTTCGAGATCCTAACTTGGCAGCCAAGCACCTCCCCAGGCCCTGGGGGATGTTCGTCCTCACTGTGACATTTTCAGAGGAAAACAAGATTTGCCATTTATATTTCAGAATGAATTTACTACATTTTAAACACTTATAATTTTAGTAAAGCACAGGCTAACATATATCTTTATTTTTTTAAGGTGCTTAATATACAGTTAAAGAATTTTGGGCCGTAACTTTAAAGTTGTTTCTATTCGGTTTAACTGAATATGTTTAAAATGTTTTGCCGACTAAGAGAGAATTAAGTAATGGAATTTAAGTCCATTTCTCTCATAAACTATCCTGGAGCCATGGCAGATGGCCTTTCAAAACAAACAAGCGTAAAACACGTTAAGAAGACAACCCATGCAAAACCACAAGAACAACCAGAAGCTTTGCCTGGACTGCTGTAGAGCTCTGGGCTCCATCCTGGGTGCCCTTTTAGTCTTTCAGGTGATGGCAAGACCAGTTACTTTCGTATTCTAGTTTTCAAGGTTTCTGTCTACAAATTAAGTGATCTAAATATAATTTGGAAAAATTAAGTAATTTGCAACCTAAAATTCTATGCATAAGGAACTCAAAGAAAGAGTGTTTTTATTTTTATAAATTATTGGTTTTCAAAGAAGAAATTTTTATAGCAGATATTGGGCAGAAATGCTGATACAGACATTTTAGGACACTCACATTTTTTTAGAGACAAATTATAATAACTCTATGTTCTCTGCAATTTATTTTAACTGGTTCAGCAGGAACCATATGGTGTGTGGGTAGGTAAATTAACTCCACAGCTAGAAAAGTTAACTTTTGAAGTATACCAATAAGGAATATGTTCATCAAGTATGTCAAAAGCATTTGAAAAAAGCCTGAACAGCATCCCATAACTAAAACATAAACACCAACGACAATAACTTCTAATATTACAATTCTATTTTCAAAACAACAGATCGACAAGCATTTCCTCTTTGCAAGATAGTGTCAGAACCTGATGTTGGTAGGTTATGATTGCCATCTCAAATGTGCCTTATTCCTAAGATTCAGGATCATGCCCATGACACAGGCATGATGGGAAATCGTCCGCATATGACTAGGCTTTACTAATCCTTTCTCAAGACTACTGTCGTGCAGGTCTCAGGTTCTAATGGAGAGCTTGAATTTCACCTGGTTTACCTAACATGTAGGTTGAATGTTCTTATACTTTGTTAGAAGGAATCATGCATGCTGGATTGTATCTGAAATTTGCTTTCCTATAGCATTCCTCTTAGTGTGTTGAGAAAGAAACTTGGAGCTTTCAGCAACTCTAACATAATGTAGAGATTACAGAGTCTACCACAAGAGCCCAATGACTTGGAGGCAACAATGTGCCTTAAGTCATTACAACACAATTCTTTTATTGTTCCAAACTCAAACGTCCCTTGTAAATATGGCAACCTCCTATGTCAAGCCACTAACTCTGAAGAGATTGTTACTGAGTGTGTGATAGAGCAAAAAACTTCAATAGTATATTCTTTTTTAAGCATTACTTCCTTTGAGAACAAATGACACATTCCTTTTTATTTATTTATTTTTCATTTCTTTTTATTTCATGAGAGTCCGGTAGACCTTTTACATTGACCTTCAAATACCTTGATGTGCTTTTCATGTTCAATTAAATGTCCTTGAGGCTTATCCAAAAGACTTTCATTCTCTTTCTTCCTTTATGTGGTCTTTATTTTTAAATTTAGTTAATTGCTCTTCATTTTATCATAATAGATTTGGGCACATCACGTGTTTTATGTAGCCATAAGGACTAGAAATACAAACAAATTGACAACACCCTTCCCATGTAATTTGGAACATAAATAACAAACCTGCAGTAGGGTAATTTTTGTAATACTGGAAATGATTCTTTACAAGCGTAATTTTAGAGTATATGAGAATTCCAAAAGCAGAGAACACTGGAAGCCAAAGTGTGAGTTGAGCGCACACTGTATGATTCCCTCGGAACCAAATCATGAGAAAATACAAAATGTAAACATTTGAATGAGGAGTTGATATTTTTTTTAAGAATTGGTTTTCTTATATGATAAAATTACAGTAAAAGTTATCATATGTATATATTTTATATAGTATATTTAATAAAATGCTGCCAAAAGCCCTTCCATAATTTGAATAATTACATCATTAAAAATAAAATATTTTCCCCATGCACACATTTTTAGATAAGTAACTTGTCTAGGCTTATCCACCGTCCTCCCCATTTCTAAGCTAACAGCAGATGGGGAGCCAAGAGGTAGCAAAGGCTCAGGGCTATTCCAAACACTGGGTTTGCATTAAATGATGAAATGCTTCCTTGTAGAAAGCTGGGAACATTCATCTCATGAATTAAAGCCACAGATTGGTGGCTGCTGTTTTTGCAGTAGTTCGATTTGTCCTTTTAATATTTGCTTTGTTGTCCGTGGCATCTTTGAAACTTGAAACATGCTGCAGAACTTTATCATCTCTCTCCTTAGTCTAAATTGAGTTAATTGGGGTCTTTGCCATTTGTTTCCTATTCATGTTGTACAAGAATGATTGAAGAGAGGTACAGACTCAGGCACACCCTTTTATTGTTTGCAGGAGACACAAAGCCAGTGGGATTTCCCTTATTAAATTAACATCTACTGATTTCAAAATGTTTCAGTGATACAAACAGCAGCAGGGGCCACCGGGAATCCTAACCTCCTGTCAGTCCCCTATTAATTTTTTTCCATGCCTCATACAATCCAGTTAACTAGAAGGTGATAGAGGAAAAGAAACATGCTATATGTCAAAATGACAGGGCCTATTACATGACTTGAGGAATGAATAGCAGAAGACTGTTAGGGGTGAACTCTCATTTGTAACTTTAACTGAAACTCGTTCCTGGCATGTTTTATTAAAATCTCCCTATAAACCCATGTGGATGATGTCCATGTCTGAGTCATCTCTTTGAGTCACCACCAGCATCATGATTTGATGACCATGACAAAAGAAAAACATCTTTGTGGTTCTGTTACATTGAAAACTTGTGCAATCCAGAAGCTGTAATACAAGCTTGTAACCCAGAATCAAACTTTGCTTTGGAGCATAGTTTCCAAGGTCAACTTTTGTAATAAAGGAAGACATTTATTCTTCAAAATTAATATGGTCTATGTTGCTCTAAATTTCAGTGTACAAACATTGTTTATGAGGTATAACTACTTTTGTGATGTCATGTAGTCATCTAGTGAACTGTATAATCCAATTTAATGTGAAAAATAGAAACAAATAGAGACTCAACATTAATGAGTCATTGAAATCAGCAAATAAAGGCGATTTAAATGTGTAAGTATTATTAACAACCATTATATAAAAAAGTCTTAAAATTCACAACTTAAAAATTCTAATTGAAAATCACTGACAGCCATTAGAGCATGAATAAATGCAAAATAAGTGGAAAACAGATTTTAAGAAACCTAGATCAGGCAGTGGGAAAGAAAATAAATGTCAGCTGCTTAAGAAATCTACATTGAATAAGAAACGACAAACATGTTTTCAAAAGGGATATTAAGGACTTATCCTAAACACAGTTTCCTTGCAGCTGAGATTCACAGAAGCAGCCGCCAAGTTGTTTTACATTCTTCATAAATAGCATGAAAATATTGTGTATTATTAACAAACGTGTTTTAATTGAGTATAGTGAAAATGATTTTTTAAAAGTTAGGATAAATTACTTCCCCCAAATACATATTATTTTCGGGAGAATACTCAAAGGAGAGCCCTTGGATAGCCTCACTTAGATCAGAAATAGAGAAGAGAAATACTCATTCAAATACGCTAATCACACGGGAAGGGTACTACATTATGTTGTCATTGATTTGGGGGGCTCTTTAGGAACATAAGTTACTTAATAAAATGTGATTACATATTTCATTATTGGAAATCAAAATTCAGTGAGACCTTTGGTAGGGTCTCTTGCTAGCTTCTACATTATTTGAAGATATAGTATTCAGGGGCCTGGAGCTGCATTGTGGTTGGAATGCTTTAATTTTGCTTGCAACCACAGCTTAGATCAATCTGTATTCTATCCAAAATTCAAAAAAAAAAAATGTTCAGTTCCAGTTTGTTGGCTGTAACTAAGGATACTTGTCTGCCTTTCTCCAGGTGTTTCATATATGAGAACATGTATACAAAATATTTGGCAAATATGTATGCAACGTGAGAGGCAATTACCCTCCTGTTTCTTTTTGTTTTAAATGACTAAATATTGGAATTACATTGTATATTTCACATATAAAGCAAATCTCAAACAAGTTACTACATATTTTTAGAAATAATTCATCATATTTAGATTCATAAAATGTACAGTTGAGAAAATACCATATTTATTTTACTCTCAAAGTATATTTTAATAGTCTGTTTCACAGTGACAGTGATTTTATTGAGGGGTCACGTCTGCCTTATGGGTACAGTAAGCCCCTGCATCTGTAACAGACTTCCCAAATATTAATTAACCAACAGATATGAATTTGGGTATTTTAAGTGCATTAAACCTGAAAATATAACAAACTTTTAAATGCATACAAGATTTTATACATGAATAAACTAATGTGTATATAGATTTATATACTGTAGAAATAGTCTTGCTTTTTAATTAAATTTTTTGTTCTCTTTTTTTTTCCAAAAATTTGAAATGTACAGTAGTCACATTTAGGAATATTTAAAATATTAATAACTTAAATGTTACCTCACTTAAAAAAAAAAAGACATAACTTTATTGACCTTTATGTTTAACTTTTGCAGAAGAGGAAAAGTCAGTTCATTTACATATTAATAAGAATGAAGAATTTATAGAAGACCACTTGATGGTGTGTGTGTGTATATACATTCTATATAGTTACAGAATAGAAAATGAATTTATCAAATATTCACAGTTCAACACTGACTTTTCAAGTTCCAAGAAAACAAACATGTTGTTGAAAGATCTATTAACTATTTAAAAAAAATACTTATTGCAAGTTGTACTACACTACTTTTCTCCTTCTTTAACACTGTTATCCATTCTAGAGAATAGTTTTCCTTTAGATATAAACTGTTCTTGGTTAAAAAATAATAGCTGGAGATTATTATGTTATTTGACACTGATTAGCAAACAAAACTGAGTATAACAACATATTCCTAAGTGAATGAGTAAGTAATTGGCTTTAAATTTTACATTAATTCACTATAAAATATTTTAGAAATTTATTATTTTTATTATTTCTGAATTAATTACATTAAGCCTTCTAAGTCAATATTCTAAAATGTCTCCAAGCCATTGCCTTATGTTTAAGACTTTGATGTCAAGGGAAATTACCAAATATTATTTATAAAAGTCATTTACAATTTTTAAATCATGCATTGAAAGATAAGACTAGACTAAATGCTCTCATTATCAAAATGTTTGATATTAATTTCCTTATCCAAGACCAGGCAGTTAGAAGAGAGAGAAACCTAGTCAGGAAAAGTGGATGTCTTCTTTACTAAATTGCTGTTTGCAAAGTTTGTTTTGTGCTGTATGGAAGCCCTTGTGTCTGCACTTGGCATGAACTTAGATAACCGGGATTACCTTGATTCATAACTTCTTCTATTTCCCATTGAAAATTACATAGTACCTTGCAATTTCTTTTTTTTTTTTAAACAAGCAGATTTCTGGTTATGCTTTTATTCATGATAGTCTCTGAACAGAACATTTTGATATTTATAACAACAATGAAATGCTTGTCAGGAGAAACATGCTGGATTATCCACTGACTTGATCAAAGAGGCCACAAACTGCAATCATAAAGGATTGAATTATGCAGAAAATAATGTGGTAATAAAAGAAGCATGCAGAGCCATGCTTTTAAAAGAGAATAGCTCTTGGAAGACAAAGTCCACTTCAGGAAGTTTATTCATACACTTGCTAATCTTACTCTAGAGTTTTATTGTATGCAATGATTCTTATAATATGCAATACATCATTGGAAGCATAGAGTATCATTGTTGCACATATTTTTACTTAATGACAACAATTAGAGTGGGATTTGTGATTCAGAATATAAAAAAGTAAGTCCTTGATTTCTGTTACTAGTTTACGAGCTAAATAACTTTTTTTTTCATTTTTACATTTCACTATGCATACTAAAAAATTTTTATAAGTGTGTAATGCCATACCCAGCCACAAAAATGTGAATGTTTGCTTATATGGATCACAGAGAATGTCAATTCATGTTATAATTAAACATAAATAGAGTTACTCATTTTTGCACCATTATTTGAAAATAATTTGATCCAACCTTGTTCTTCTATGAGCAAAGAGCTAATGAATGCTGACACTTTGTATATGAGTTTTGTATTCCTATAAATACCATAACTTGAAGTCAGCTTTGTCTTTCTAAATTTATGTGTTATTTCAGACATTGGGGGTTTAGAATATTATACGGTCAAGAACAGGGCTGGAGAGCTAAAAAGTGCTCGAACCTTTCTATACAGTTCACACAGTTGCTAGTCTTCTCTGCATTCTCTGCATTTTTACAAAGGTAGCAAATCATATCTCACCTATATTTTTTAACTGAAATTGCCTGAGAAAATTGGTATATTGGTTCAGGTGAGAGATCAGTGCCCCCTCCATTTGGACTGAGTCCTCTCTCCGTTGAGAGCTGTATTCAGATAAGTACTCAGTCTTCTCCCTTTGGTGACATGGGAAGTTTTGCTACTTCTCACATTAATAGTTACCTTAACTTTTCATAGAAATTCTACATATATATGTTTGATTCCTGCTAATAATCCCTCTGTTTCTCTCTTAATTAAAATATCAGTAATATGTGTGTTTTGCTTTTTCACAAAAATAATCCATAACAAAATCTTTACTGTTTTGGAACATTTTAGAGAATCAAATTTTTTTGTTCTACCAGGACCTATTAAATTAAAAGGGGGTTAGAAAATAGCAATTTGTATTTTCCCAAGTTGAACAAGTAATGCTGAATTTGAGCACTGCTGTCATAGCAAAAGCGAATGCAGAATTACCTCAAATCACAGAGTCCAGTGCACAATGATGTCCTAGTTTTCGGCTCAAAACCGGTTTTTCCAGATTTGAGGATATTGGGCTCCTCTTGGACTGTACTTAAAAACTCTTTGGGTGATACTGAAAACAGAATTTCTTTAGTTTACCTAAATTGAGAAAATGTATTATTAACTGAGAATTAATTTATTATTAATTGAGAAAATTTATTATTTAAACACAGAAAGGCTGTTATGATAATACAAAAATGGGAATCCAAGAAATGAATAAACATGTCTTTAAATATAGCTCTTCATGGAAATTCACTTGCAGACAGTGATGCTCAGAATCTTCTTGGTAGTTTTCATTTCTGTGAGTAATCTCCTACAAATGACAAATAAGAATATATAAAGCACCCAATAGAATCTTTGTGAGTGGCTTCAGTGGTTTTGTTAGTAAAGAAAAAATTCTTTGGAAGGACAACATTGACACTGAAGGACACTGGAGTATTCAAATAGTTTTCTCCCTTCTTTTCATTTTGATATCAGCAACTCATCTAAAGAACACTAATAAAAGCATATGCAGGTTTCTTGGCACTTGAAATTATTATAGGTATCAATATTCGAGTTTTTATAGCCTGTGAATATACACATACAGAATGAAGAATGAGTAACATCATGGTTTTACTACTTTCTGTCAAGATTTACTCTATTCTCTCTGCTCACAGAATAACTGGTTGAATAATTTGCATTTAGTGACTAATATAATTTTTATTTGATACTTTAAATAAACTTAATGTGGTATTTTCTACCATACTTAAAATATACTAGTAAGTTTTATCATTTTCATTCAAAAGCAAAAACAAAAGCGTACACCATCTTTCCCATGAAGGGCAGTATTTAAAACTGATCTCATCTGACAAATTCTCAGAGTGTGAGATTTCAAAGGAGCTGGTGCAGGGATCGTTCTCTTGCTCTAGACAGACAGGTTCAGTACTCTGTATATTAAAATGTCCTTCTAAAGAAAGAGGTCATTGAAAGAAGGCAGCTTCTAAAAGGTGGTTTTTGCTTAGCAGATTTTGATTTCACCAAACATCAGGTGACTACCACCTCTATCTCTAGGGAGATTCTCTATCTGGTCCCCTGAAATTATAATCACACAGTGGACTTGCACTGCCAAAAATAATCCAGGTAAAACTCATTTTGTGATGCAGCCAAGTATATGCCTTCAAGCACTCAGGATGAGAATCTTTCTGCTCTGTAAATTGATAGCCACAGCCAGAGGGATTATGTAAATACTCAGGGGAATGAAATGCCAGGCAGTGGGTGTAACTCCATCCAGGCTGCAAAGCAAGAGACAGTATGTGCTTGGGCCACATACACCAATGAAAGGACGTGTCTAAAAATGGAAGCACCGTTCCTTTTTACAGCTCTGTTCCTCATGAGTATTTACAGTGATGTTAAATAAACTTCACGTTGACAAAGATACTGTCACATAGTCTATATTATTCTATATCTTGCCGCCACACAGTTCTCTTCAAGTACATTTTAGATGTCTGAAATCATAACAACGAACCATTCTATGTGCTCTGCCTTCCTAAGAAACATCTTTAAAATGAGTTATAAACTCAGTACATAAAAGGCAATGTTTCTCAGATCACTTCCTTGGAATGGTGATGCACGTGACTCATGTGTTTAGGATTTCTTTATTGTTAAATGAACCTACCTTCTGTTAGCTGCTGGGGCTCAGTCATCTTACAGGTAAGTGGAAGTCATAGTTCCTAGGCACCAAAATGTAGATAATGTCCATAGTTGGGCTTCATTCAATTCTGTTAGAGCTTGAAGGAGTCAGATTGACTGACTTGACTAAAACACAGGTGAAAGGGGTTCTGAAAGATTTCCTAGAATAAAATCACGTCACAACTGAGGTATGAAGTAGTAACTAACATAGAATATAAATAGGAAAAATGGACAAAAACCAAATCAAATGAAGGAAGCATAGAAATGATTAGAGATCTTTGCTGGGCATGGTGGGCTCATTCTTATAATCCCAGAAAGAAGGGACAAATCAAGAGAGGAAGAGAATGGAGGGAAGAAATAAGAAGTCATATGGTAAGTTTTAAATACAGGAAGACATCATGTTCTAATTCACATACTCAGGACAGAGGCTTATATTTCTGGAAGTGACCAGAAGCTCAACATTTATAGAGGAAAAGGTAGAGAAATGAGTCTGAGGTGATCCTGGACTACCATCAAGCAGATTGAGCACAGCATGCCAAGAAGCTTACAGTTTATCTTTCAAAGAGCAGTTTAAGCTATTGAAGTGCCAATGTATCTGCACTTTACTTTCATCCTACTTTGTAAAGAAAGAATGAATGAGGGAAGACTGGGAGCATGCTCCCTGACCTATGATTAAGTCTTCTCGTCCCTATAAATATCTAACATGTTAAGTATTCAATAAGTATCTGGGGAGACTCTCACTTTAAATAACTTCTTTTGCCTAGTACAAAAAAGCCATACTATACTACAAAATTTCTAAATATGTTTAGTTTTCTCTTAGACTAAATGAAAAAAAATTCATAAAGGAAGTTTGGTCATACAATTGTATCCCATGACTAAGCATTCAGAGAGAGTGGAGAAGGAAGTGTTTGAAAAGAAAGCACTCTATCTAACTATGGACTTCAGCATCAAACAACCATGACCCCAATCAACTCAAAAACACTTTGAGTGCTAGATTGCTTGATAGTCTGCTGGAGCAAGGTTTTCACTTAAGCAACAAACCCTGTTATCAGTTAGTAGGACTTTGAAGCAATCGGCTTCCCAATCATTTACTATCTCATAGTGCCATGTCATTGGGATGCCTGATCACAGTTCACCCCCAGATTCACTGCCCACAGTGCCAGCAAATGAAAACCATCTGCTTCTTGACTGTTCGTGAGAAGCGGAAAGGTACTTAACTTCAATTATTTTTAACAGTACAAGCAAGAAGGCAGTAAGCAGGGCATACACGTGTAGAGATGCAGATTAGGTTGGGTGTCTGCAGCATATAAAATATGGAAACTGGTTGAATTTGAAGCTTTTATATGTGTATTAGTTACTTACTCATTGCTGTGGGGGGATGTGGCAAAAAAAATACCTTTAGGAAAAGTTTATTTGGGCTCATAGTTCAAGGGTACAGTTCATCATGGAGAAAACACCATGTAAGGAGAAGTGTGCAGCAGCTGATCACACAACATCCACGGCCAGGAGACAGACTGACGAATACTGTGGCTCACCCTCTTTCTCTTTTCTATTCAGCCTCAGGCCCCCAGCCTATGGAATGCTGTGACCAACATTCAAAGTGGATATCAATTACCCTCATCTAGGAAATCTCATAAAGCAAGGACCAAAAGTTTGTTTCCTTATAATGCTAAATCCTTTTGGATTGACAATCATTTAAGACAATCTGTTTTTTCAGATGAGAAAGTGTATGTTAGTGTTTAATTTGGGATTTCAAAAAATATAATTGAAGTCTGATCACTACACCTTCCTATAAGTAAGTAGCCACTCAGAATTTTGAGCATATGTCACCGAGGAAGTGAATACTGAATAGTTGAAAAGACAGGAGCCATATCATGAAGCCATATCATATCATATCGTGAAAGCACAAAGCAAACAAGAGTAGGCCCACCCCCTCACGTATCCAGCCCCATATTTTCTGCTTTGGGGTAGTTTGCATAATAAGTCTAGGTTTTGATTTGAATCAAAATACTATTCACTTGATACAGAGTTTTGAGCTACTACTTTCAGTAATGTTTCAACATTCACAAATAGTACACATAAAATATCACACCAAAAGAAAAAAAACACAAAAGAATCTTTTCATTAGATGCAGAAAAAACACTTGATAATTTTTAACAATCTTTAATGATCAAACACCTCAATAAATTAAACACTGAAAGCTGTTCCTCAATAGGCCAAATTCAGACAGAATCTTTCTTCATAGAAACATGTAAAGTCTGTCTTCTAAGACAAGCAACAGGATCGGACGTCCACTTACACTCCCTTCCTCCCAATCTACTCAACTTTACGTTCTCTCTCTGAGTCTCTCTGAGTCTCTCTCTCTCTCTCTCTCTCTCTCTCTCTCTCTCTCTCTCTCTCTCTCTCT
>JANHMN010000003.1:147586275-147623273 GCA_030674055.1 Rhabdomys pumilio
TCTCTCTCTCTCTCTCTCTCTCTCTCTCTCTCTCTCTCTCTCTCTCTATTTCTCTCTCTCAAAACATAAAATCAAACATCAAACAGAAAACTATAGACTCCCAATATTCTCAATTGGGTAGTATTAGAAGTCCTATCCACATTATCAACAAGGGAAATAAATGAAAGTTTTCAAATAGAAAAGGAAGAAGTCAGATCATTATTCTCAATTGTAAGTAATGCGACTTTGTAAATTTCAAAACTTAAATGCCTCAAACACGTCAAAGCACATCACACACATACACACAAATCAGTCAAAACTTAAGATTAAGAAACTTAACACAGGACCAGATCAGCACATAAGATACACACACACATACACACACACACACACACACACACACACACACACACACACACCTAGCAATAAAATTACTCCTAAGAACATTTTGCCATATTCATAAATAAGTGCCTAAGTGCCTTGTTTGGCTGACAGCAGAGAAGCTTTATTCATCCTGACACTAATCAGAACAAATACAGAGAACCATAGTCATATGTCACTTATAAATGGGATATCTCAATGAAATTCCTCCTCTCAGAGCTTTGGGACCCCCACACCTACCCTGCAAAGAGTATAAGAGCCAGAGAGAATAGAGGTCACCAAGAAAACACAGCCCTTTAAATCAACAGGATCAATGCAACAGAAACTGAGGCAGCATGCACAGACCCTTCATAGGTCTGGACCAGATGGGTTTCAGAACTGAAAGAAGTGAACATGTGCCTCCATCCCCAACCCAGAGCTAATCTCCAATTAATGATCACTTGCAAATGAAAAGTGAGTTTCTTCCAAAGACTCTCACTGGGGAAACAAACTATGCTTAAGGATACACAGCAGTACATGGCCAAAAGAAACAAACTCAAGCATCATTGGAGGGTCTATGCCCCATAATGTTGTATCAGAACTTTTTTCTCTTTTAGTTTTATCTTTTTGCTTTCTTTTACACAGGTGCACACAGGCTCACACACATACACAAACACACCCACACAAATTCCTTTGTCTTATAGGTTCTTTAAGTATATTTTATGGTTTTCAGTTTAGCATTTTATAAGGTTCATGAGTGTAAGTGTGAGTGAGTGGGTATCTGTGACTGTATGTGATTTGTGTACCTTTTCCTGGGCTCTTTCCCTTCTTTTTGTTGGTTTTGTTTTATTTTGATATTTTATCCCATCTTATTATATTTAATTACTATTCTTTAGAAGCCTGTTCTTTTCTAATTTGAGACAGAAAGAAGTGGATCCAGACTGGAAGTGAGGAGAGCAGGAACTGGGAGGAGTACATGGAGGGGAAGCTATAATAAGGATACATATATGAGAGAAAAAGACATTTCAATAGAAAAAATTTAAAAGTCCAAAGAAGAAATATATGCTAAAAATGTTTTCCAAGAAATTGTAGAAATAACCAAATAACAGACCCCCACCAAATTGTTGCTGTGTTTTGCCCAACTTAATGGTTTGCATTATCTGCATGCAAATGTATCTCAGTTCTAGAATCCAGTCATAGATGCAATAATTTCAATCAGAAATAACTAATTATGTAAATGTGCTATGCTGTGTTATCAATACAGTCACAATTTATTTTTTCACATTTAAAAGAAAAAATAAATATAAAATCAGTAGCAATTTTATATTATAATGAACTTTCAGAAAATAAATTATTAAAGGAGCCATATTTACAAGACCTACACATCATCAAACACCTTGGGAAACCATTTGCATTCTGGTCCCTTAGTATGACCATCGTCTTCTATAGACCGTACTTTGGCTGGTAATGGCTCCTGTGTTTATCAGTTTCCGTAGTAAGATGAACTTTCAACGGTGTGTGTAATCATTTATCAGAAGTACATTTGTGCTCCCTGATCAATAAACTTAGTTCACCTTTACTTTTAGAAAAGCTCTAAGAGTAATTCTTAATTATTGGCTATTCTGGTATAATCTTTTTGTGCATTATTATCCGATTAGTTAGTAATTCCAATGAAATATTAACAAAGGTTTTCTATGCAGACATTTTATTCTACAGAAGAAAACTATGTCAAGGAAGACTGTTCTAAATCAGACATGACTATTTCTCTCAAAGAACTTAAAAAAAAACAGACAAACACCACCGGCCTGAGTTCACTGGTGATAGAACAGATCTAAAATTACAGAGAACCCTGGGAAATTCATCTGTGAGTGTTGATTGCCGACAGCGTCACCATGATCTGCAGCATCACCGTGATGTGGGTGGAGAAAATAAAAAAGAAGCTTATGATTCTGAAGCTGGGACTGGTCATCCATGAACACAACATTGAAGTATAATCCTCTACATCAAAGATTTTAACTGTGAGATTTGTAGACCCAGCATATTGCTACTCACCTCTTGCCACGACTGAAGACTTGAAAACATTCCAAGATATGTTCCTGATTCCAGAGCCCTGAAATGCCTCCCTAGAAGTTCATTCCATTAAATGGGCCCTATAGTTTGTCTTTTAAATTATACTCTGTCATGTAAAGCATCATGACAATTTTCGAAGGTTAGGACTTCCAATGACTTTATTTCAGACAAATACTTATTGAACTAATGTATGAGGTGATATAATTGTATGCAAAATTTAATACAGTTCATATTTATAATGACATATAACCACATCTAATTTTACCACAAAAATATATTTGAAGAAAAGTAAGATAATACTGGTCTATAGTATGTGCAATGCTCACCTGGCCATTATATGCTACTCTATGTTAGTTTTCAAAATAATGATCTTAACCTATAAGGCTAATTTGATCCTTTGAAAGAAAATTTTTCTTTGATAATTACTTGACTTGTTTATTTGGTTTGAAAATTAAAAAATAAAGAATCGAGTACATTTACATTTTATGAAATTTTTTTTTTTTTGTTTTTTCGAGACAGGGTTTCTCTGTATAGCCTTGGCTGTCCTGGAACTCACTCTGTAGACCAGGCTGGCCTCGAACTCAGAAATCCGCCTGCCTCTGCCTCCCAAGTGCTGGGATTAAAGGCGTGCGCCACCACCACCTGGCCATGAAATATTTTTAAAATGATAAATCTGGAAAATGTAAGGCTTTAACCTATAAGACACAGAATTTTGTCAACAGTTTTAGCAAAGTTATAGAGATATTCTTTGACAATTTTAACTTACTCTGCCTACAGTATGACTATAGTTTGGAGGAGGTGGGACATGCTGTAATCAGCCACCAGCTCAGGGGTCTGAATCCTCTCTGAATAGCAGTACAGGGTCTCCTCCTTTTATTCTTCCCTGGCATGGTCAGAAGGCAACTAAAGTGTCAGAGTTTCAAAAGGGCATTGTCTCCACTTTACCAAAGGTTTGGACTATTGAACAAGAAAGTACAAGACGTTTGTAAAATTAGTCATGCAGGGAGCCTAGAGTTTAATAACTTCAAGATCAAAAGCCAAATTGCCTGGTAAGTATATGTGGTCCATTATCTAATTATTTCATACTCGAAGTCAGTGACCTGATGCTTGGTCCTGCCTCTAAAGCCTAGCACAGTGTTAAGGTTGTCCTAAGCATTGGGGCTTTAGAGAGATAGACTATTACTCTTAGTGAGGATGAATTTTTTCCTGGAAGAAATACATTAGGTGTTTTCTCTAATCATTTTCATTTTACTCTTTCTATGTAAAATTCTCTGAAGAATCTAATATGTACAAATGGGAATAATTAGTGCCAGAGATGGAAAAGTGGTCTTCCATATTCCTGGTAGAATGGGAACTTAGAGAGACAAATCTACAGTTCTTCGAATCAAAGTGGATTTCTCTGGGAAGACTGTAATTCTAGTGATGCATTTTTCAAGGTTCTGGATTTGTAAAGAATTGGCATCCCCTCCCCCCTTTATTTTGCTCCTTTATATGTCTTTCCAAAAACATTTTAGGCTAATTATTTTTTAAAGAGTCATTCACTATGACAACCTAAAAATGAATGGCACTCCTCATTATTCATAAACACATACCCCTTTATAGACTAAGCTAGCAGCCAATAATACTGGCACCAACTGAAAGGGGTTTACAAAATACTAAGGAACATAAGATAATGATCTGAACAGTACAGTACAAGAGTAGGTTTTTCAAAGCACACTTTTTCTCCAAACCTAGCCCTCACAATAACACACTCTGTGTGTAGCTGGCTCCGGTAGAAGATCAAAGAACCAACACTTGAACCTGTATCAAAAAATCTAGTCATTAAAGAGCTAAACAACATAGATTAGAATCGTCTTTCACATTGACTCAGGATACAAAGCTGATGGCAAGCAGATAAGTGTCTTTCTAGTAAGTAGGGAGAAAAAGGAGAAATTCAGTCACATGCAACTTAAAGCGATCTCCTGCCGTGCATGCACATTTGTCTCTGTAGACCATTTCATCTCTTTCATATCAGCACTGCCAGGCTGCTGGTTAACTGTTCAAATTTTCTGAGAATTATAGATCTTTGTAGAAAATTGACATTACTCCATAAGAAATGAAGAATTTCTGAAAATTGTACCACCCCCCCCCCCCATACCATCACCATTTTATGTAAACTGGGTCTAATGGGAAGCCATTTTTATTGATTTATGTATTTAAGTTAGCAGCTAATAATGCCAGGGTTGACCTCAAAGATACTTCTCAATCTTAAAATTTATATAAAATAAAGCTGTTAGGAAGGATAAATCCACACATTTGAGCGCGCGTGTGTGTGTGTGTGTGTGTGTGTGTGTGTGTGTGTGTGTGTTAACACATTTGAACTGTCACTTCTAATAAAACTGTATGGAACATTGAATGTTTCAACCATTCGAGTGACCAATAATAATGAGAAATGGTTCAGCTGCCAATAGCAAATACTATTATTACTTGCACAGTGAGTCAATACTTTGGGTTCAGATAAAGAATGTAAACAGATTGTCTTATCTACTGTTACCCTTAAAACTGAGGTCTACAACTCTATCTTTATCATTACATACATACAAATCATTACTGTTTGCTGTTTTCACTGGTAGTTTGTGATTCCACTGAATATCTTTCTAGTACTATCTTAATGTGAAAACGGAAACTAAAAAATGAGTCACCTAGATGGTGCTTTCCAACCTTACATCTTTATAAAACAAGCCTTTAAGAAGGATAAACACACACATTTGAATAAAATGCATCAAAGCTATACTACTTCCCATAGAGTTTAAAGAACTCTGAATGTTTCTACCATCTGGGTAGCTAATATAGCGTGTTAGATAAAAGCCACAGGCTGGAAAAAAAGACTCCGCTTTCACAACCAAGTCTTGGTCTTACAGAGTTCAGTTCTCAGCACCTACATCAGGTAAGTCACATATCCCTGTAAATCTAGCTCCAAAGAACTCATCTTACTTTTTTTGGAAACCCTCCCCCGGCACCAACACATATTTACATATACACCCTGAGAGACAGATACACATTACATGTTAAAAAAAAAAAAAAAAAAAAAAAAAAAAAAAAAAAAAAAAGCTGTTTTAAGAAAACATTACGAATTTGAAGAGGTCTCATATGTCTGTCAACTAATTCATCTTTTCTTCTGCTGACATTATGTGGATCTGCTCTACATTTAGAACTTGGCTTTTATTTCTTTCAGAGGGAGTTAGCATTATTTCATGCCCAGTGAGTCAGCGTTTTTTCTTGCCCAAGTGACTCAGCAATTTGGTTTCTGATAGAGAATGTAAACTGAGTGTCTTATCTATTGTTAAGTAACCATGAAACTAAAATCTACAACTTTATGATATCTCATAATATTCTACTAACCTTCCACCTCTTTACAAGTGAAAGGCCCTTATGTTTGGGCTTATATAATATGGGATACTCCCTGTGTATACACCTGAAGTCTTGTTTGTATTTGGTTTCTGTGGTATTGCCCACAAGAGCATTTTTGTGGTAGGCGTTGCTATTTACACCAACTTTAATTCTAGCTTGACTAATGCACATCAAAACCCAGTAAACACAGAAGAAAGACATGTAGCTGCAGTGTCTTTCATGTGAAAACGGCCTCTGAGTTCTGTGCCTCCAGTGTCCCGGTCTTCATGGAAATAATGAGTGCTTTTGTGGCAGAAGAATAGAAACTGGAGAATGCTCCGTCACAATTAATGCGTAAAAAAAGCCAGTAGCAGAAGCTCACTAAAAGCCCTTCTTTACCTAGGCTTCATGCAGAGAGCCAAGCCTGACTGTAAAAAACACACACTATACAATGTGGAAAAGAGAGGCTACATATCAAGGCCTCTGGACTACTTCTCTTGAATTCATAGGTTTTCCTCAGCTCATTGTCTCATTCTTATACTTAGGAGTGGGTTCCCTTTCCTAATAAACTGTTTATTTCCATTTCTATTCATACTCTAATTGTTTGTCAGAGGATAACACAGAACCTGGCTTTTGCAGCAGGGACCTCTTTCCAGTGAATGTCCCAGGGCCTATCACACTTTAGTAAGAACTTGAGGAGAACAAGGCATGTCGTCTTCTTGGAAGAAGCCTCCCGGTGAAGTGGATCTGAGTGTATTTAATCATAATAGCCCAAGTCTTATAACAACAGATGCCTCCATTCATTAAGAATCATTTGTGGATATTCACAATAAGGAAGCATCATAGCGTATATGAGAATAGGATAAGAGATCTATTATATCAAGAACTTGTATTACAAATGTATTATTTCAAGAACTTCTATCCCAGTTTATCTAAAATACAAGTAAGTGAGACTCAAAGTAAACCTTCACATTTATGTATATAGAAACACAGTCTTGGATGGGATTCAGGCTATCCAAGTGCCAGAAAGTAAGACTGTCAAACATGACTCATTTCTTGGGTCTCTAATCTCTTGAATTCTTCTGCAGTCTTTCCCCTCCACTATTGAAAATGGTTCCAAACCACAAAATGTCTTTGAGTCACATATAAAAGACTTGTGCCAGTATGTTTGTGCCATTCTGCTCAGCTATATTACTAGATAAATTTCCACAGGATAAATTATTCTTTAAGAACTCTACTCCATCAGAGAATTGGAATGTAATTTCAAAAATCTTTTAATACAAAAATCTTGGATTTGATTTCACACTGTGCATTCAGTCAATTAACTGTATTTGGGCTTTAGCCAGGAGCAGTACAGTCTGGAGGAGAGAAAACACAGATGAGTACGAAGTGATGGCTGGCCTTGATTAGTTTCAATATCATGATAAGAAGCAGATACAGTATCACATCATAAGTCAGCATGAATGGGAAGATAATCAAAATTTCCAGGCCAATACAAAACAATAGCACAGCTGATAGTGGGGAAAAGACAGAATTTCAATGGTGTCATTTGAACTTGTAAGTCAAGCTACAAGTGAAGACATGTCTTTTCTTATAAATGCTTGATTCAATAATTTCTCTACATTTTATGTTTTTTTTTCTTAAGATGTTTTACAGTGAGGCATGTGTTTGCTGCCAAAGACGTTCTGATAAAGAGTAAAATAAAATATAAATATAAATATAAATTATAAATATAAATATAAGGGATAAAAATTCAAGGAGGACATGCTTAAAGACCTTAGAAGAGCCTCCAGGAGTGACAATGGAACTGAAGGGCACCTGTGTCCATAGTAACAGAGGCTTAGTGGCTCATTAAATGTGTGAGTAAATGCACCCATTTAGTTTCTGGTATGGTGATGGGTAGCCAATGTGAAAGAGCAGTGACTATGTGCATTCTGATATCTGCAGACATCAAGTCCAAGCTTGGTGTTCTTTTATCTAGTGTAAAACACTGTCTGCTGAGGCCACCCAAGCTTAGCAACACAGAAAATTAGTGTGATTCTCTATACTTTGCTGCCATGCCCACCACTCCTGAGAATGAGATGAAATCTAATTCCTTCTCTTTGATGTTGAGCTCTGCCAGTAACACTGAGAGTGACAGTAATTCAATCTGCAGTTCACAGAGGTACAGTGGGCAGCAGCTTTGTAGACATGATGTACCCCTGAACCAGAGACTGAAACTGGAAAAGAACAACATTTCAACACAAATGTCCAGGAAGAATTTTTTCTTGTAAAACATGGGGAAAACTGGGAAAGGCTCAAGATGTATAAGGTAGTCTAACATGCAAAACACCCTGAGTTGGATATTTAGCATGCATGTCTACACACACACACACACACACACACACACACACACACACACACACATACACTCATATACAAAAATTATGTAAACTAAACTTGTATGTATAAGGTTCCTGAACAATGAAGTGTTGAGTGTGAGGTCAAAGGTTGAGAACTAAAGAAGATGAGAATAAAAGGAGACAAAAGCAATAGCTGGAACAATGACTTCTTTCATAAGCTGATGACTTATGCCAAGCAAGTTTATTAAGAAGTACTGCATCAAATATACTATTATCAAGGTAGAAAATGGCCTAAGTCATTAGAGACTTAAATTAGAAAATGTTGGCAAAGAGAATACAGTATATCTCAGACACAAATGCCTGAGATGCTTAAATCCAGGGAGACCCCAGAAGCCATAACCTTGACTCCTACGAATCACTGGCTCCAGCCTCAGACTGACCTTGCTAAGTCTATTCATGGACAAGGACACAGAACTAAAGTTCCCTTTGTCCTTTTATCAAGGCCTCTGAGAATGTCTAGGGTCAGTTTGGCTCCCAATTTTAAGTCTATACGTTCAGAGATGGACCAAGTTAAATCAAATAAATAGATAAGGGAATGCTTGTATTGAATCTCTGACAAAGAATGATGGAACAAAGGAGATCTCTTTGAGAAATGCTGTCTGGACACCAATCAATTTCAGCTAAATAAATCTTAACTGTGAGCCTGGCAAGTTTTTACAAGAGAACCTAGATACAAGTTATACTGGTGTCAGGTGAAGCAATTAGTCAAATCGTATACTTCACTTCTACCATAAGATAAAACTTATACAATTAGTTAAATTCACAAATATAAGGAAGTTCCGTTCTTTGGAGACACCTAAAGAAGGACACAAATTCAAGCGACTTTTTGTGAAGTAAGAACATAAACCAGAAGATGGTTAGTGTGCAAGCTACCTAAAGAAATAAGCAGTGAGCAAGATCCTGATCATACAGTGCACAGAGGAGAAAATATAAATAACCAACCCACAAGAAGAAAAATCCTCAACCTCATGAGTAATTGAGCCATTTCAAATTAAGGCTACATCTGTTGTGACTGAATGGAAGAGTTTGGGAAAGGATGAGAAGAAAGGTATTGAACATAAAAACAAGCTGTGGTCCAGTGACACTTAGAATAGAAACATCATGAACCAGCATGAGTCTTTCAGGTATATTTAGACACTAGTGATGAAACTGGAAAACAGACCATTTAAGAAGTAATAATTATTATTATTACAAGGAATGAGGTGAAAGTCCTGGAGTAGCAGTACTTTGAAGGTGCAAAGAGGATTCCCATTTTAGCTGGGAAGAAGAAAATGCTTTATTTGGGTTCTTAAGTCAGTGTTCAGTTGAACTCCAAGGCAAGTGTGCTAAGAGCCATGTGTGATCTCGCTGCTGTCAGCGAAAATGGTAGTGATGGGTTCTAATGGACAAGCTCTCCATCACATGGGATTACAGTTGCCTACCTAGCAGAAAGACACCATGTTAGTCAGCCTTACAGAGATATAAAAATGATGAGTCTAAAGATAGACACGAAAAACTGACACATTCAAGATGTGTATTTGGAAGAAAAGTCATCAAAATTCTTCAGGACTTTCTACTCCTAAAACTGAATTGTAGGATCTATGTAGAGACTCTTCCCTTTCACCGAGAATTAGAGGAAGCAAAGTAATGTTTTGTAGTCACTGAGTCTTCTATGTATTTATTTGGAATATGAGAAATTCCAAATAAATTAGGAGAAAAGCATATTACAACAGAAATACTAACTAACCTAAGGGAACAACAACAACAAAGACTACCTAGAAAATTGAACCTGTAACAAAATAATTATGCTACCAAAATGATGTCTCTATAGTCTCTGCTTCACAAGGCAAATTTTCTGGGAAGCAACCTTAAACATTAACCAAAAAGGGAAGAGAACTCTCTTTCTTCGTAAGTTTTTCCCTAACTTAAAGGATGGAAGTCTGATTAGGGTGCTTTGTATGAAATCCCCAAATGATTAATAAAAATATTATGCTGAGGGAAAAATATTAATGTAAATGTAAAAAAAAAAACCTTGCACTAGACATTCTGCTGGAGATTCTGAGTCTCTTCACTGTGAGCCCTCTACTTCCCATCTTAAGACAAGCATGACCAAAGGGCTTGGAAGCAATGACCTATTAGTAATCCATATGCCTTATTTAGGATTTCTATTGCTGTGATTAAACATCTAAAAGGGAGTTGAGGAAGAAAGGGTTTATTTTAGTTTATTTTTTTCACACTACTCAGTACATCACTGAGAGGAGTCAGGACAGGAACTCAAACAGGAAAGGAACCTAGAAGCAAAAAATGGTGTGGAGGTCACTAAGGATCACTGGATTTCTCCTGTGGCTTGTTCAGTTTGCTTTTTTATATCATCCAGGTCCATCTATGAAGGAATGGCACCACCCACATTTTATAGGGCCCTCCCTCATCAATCAACAATCAAGATAATGCCCTACAGACTTGCCTACAAGCCAATCCTATAGAGGCATTTTCTCAATTAGAATTCTTCCCAAATGTCCCTTGTGTGTGTCAAGTTAAAATAAAGCTAGTCAGTACAAGATACTCAATGCTGAGTTCTTTCTTCCAGTATGACTATTAACCATTTACCAAATGTAAAAAAAAGTATATCAAGTAACATATTCTCTCTGTACCTCATTTGGCCAGGGGTTGGGTAAAGCAGACCATTATAGATCAGGGTACGATTAGAAAATACCATAGATGATAGAAAATTCAAGTGACTAGAGAGACCTCAAGTGCAGGGAAGCATTAGAAAGATAGACAGCAATAGTCTGATGATGTGACTCTGACCTCATCAAATCTTATCTACTCCTTCTGTACATGAGGAAACTAGAAGGGATTCCTACTTAGAATTTGTACAGTGTTAGAGCAGAATCATGCTCATAATAACAACAACTCCCTCTTGGCATCATTACAGTTGTATTTCTGTTATGTGGCATGATTCTTAAGAAGTCTTATTTGAACAAGCAGCAATATTCTAACATTTGAGACCAATGGCAGATGCTCAGTGTTGTGGATAGCCCTCGACTTGTATTTTGATACTAATTCCCCTTTCCTGTGAAGAACTGCAGAGGAGGAGTGAGTCATTACACAGGTGAATTCCAGTGAACCTTCTGCCCATCTTAATTTGTAAAATAAAGGCTGGAGCCAGTGATTGGGCAGAGGAAGGGGAGGTGGAGAAATAAAGGCTGGGGAAAGAAGAGAGGGAGGACGACTGGAAGAAGACAATGGAGGAGGAAGACTTCAGAGACGACAATGACTGGAGAGAGAAGAGAGAGGGGACGACTGGGAAGGAGAAGGTATAAAAACAAATGCAGGGTCTGAAAAACCCTCAAGTTATAAGAGTCTCATAGCTGGGGAACAGAGTAGTGTAGGGGTATCTGCCCAATCTAGGCTTACAGAATATATTCCTAATTACTGAGTTGTGTTTTCACTGACTGGTCCTATTTGGCTTGGAGATTTAAATATCTCCCACTACAGCTCAACACTAGAATTACAGCTCTTGGGTGTTCTGTTTGTGTAGATGCAGAATGTAGCAAGAGTTAACACAGATTTACTAAGCAAAAGAACTTCCTAAGCCAGAAACAGAAAGGGATCAGAAGGTACCAAGATTTTCTGACCTTACTTTTATATTAAACAACAATGATTTGATTTACTGTGGGCTTTGAGTTTTGTGTTGTCCCTTTGGAAAGAGACCTCAAAGACCCTCTTTCTATGTGCTGACCAAATGTTAAATAAATAAGTAAATAGATAGTAAATAAGTAAATAAATAGATAAATGAATTTTAAATGTTCTTTTGGATTTATTAAAGAAAACCCCAAAATCAAACATGTAAAAAATTGATTCTATAAGAGTCAATTGTTTTTTTGATGGACTCAAATGATCATTTAAAGAAGATAGTTTGAGTATGTCAAGTTCAACCATCCTATGCAGTGGAACTCATTATTCTATGTAGCGAGGAAAATTTTTGTACAGAATTTTGAAGATCCAATGTGGCTATTTTAGATTATCAACTATTTCCTAGAAATTTTTACTTTGGAAGGATTGAGTTACAGAGATTACTTCATACCTCGGTAAACAAAACAAAATAACCAAAAAATGCTATTGCTAAATGCACTTGCCAAAGTCCTTTGAAGACTGAACTGTAGAAATGAATGTCATTAGAGAGGCTGTACTTTTAGCAGGTCATTTTAGTTGACTGTGTTTGCTTATGAAGTTTATGACCCTGCATCTGAGGAACTGGCCTTATGGCAACATGAAGAAGAAATATGCATGAATGCACTGCTGTACTTTTGGACTTTCATTTCCTAGTAAAACCCACTTCCCTTGGTCGAGAGACAGCCTTTGAAATCTGGGTTCAGGAAGAAGCACAGTGCAATTGCCTGAGAGGAATTGTTCTCTACGTTTACACACTATTTGTTTCAAAAATGCTTAAAGTCTATGTAATGAATTGCTGTTTCTGTGCTGTGAGCTATCCTTGCCTCACTTCAGGGAAAAATGAATGTTGACAGTGAGGATACTGTGCAAACCCTTTTCATAAGCAATCAGAATAGCTTACAGACATTTTGGGTTCACACCCACCTTGGGTTTGATCATTGATAAAAAGAAAACTTGAAGGAAACTGTCGCTTCAGAAAACATTCAGAAACAACAAGGAAAATACACAAAAGCTGGCCGTGTGGACCTTCCTTGATGTGCTGTCCAGCACATGCCAGTGGCTGTTTGTGCTGTCACGGCATCTAGGGAGTGCAGATGAAATAGGAGGTCACTGTAGAAAAACATCACAAATAGTGTCAAACTCAGATCTCCACGGGGCATCTGTTGTTGGCTCAGCTTGAAAGTATCAAAGTATATTATTCACTTGTAAAGTAGATGCATGCTCCTCAATCCTTAACTATCCCTGATGTGGTAGAGTCTGCTATCCTGTTAAAGTGCCAGCTATTGTTTGTATGAGATCTGGCTTGTCAGGCATTGTCACAAATAGGTTTCTCTGTCTTCCCATTGTATTTTAGAAATGATTTATTGTAATGAACATTAGAATGTGCAGACACATTCTAAATGGTAAAAATTTAGGTATAAAACTTAAACGTTTTGGTCTAATCTGTTCACATACGTTTTCTACATTCACAAAGTGGTATACCTCTATCTTTATTTAGCTGGAAAATGTTTCTTATACCTCAAAGTAAATCTCGTCTTTGTGTAGTTTCTCTTATCCCCTCTCCCCTTTTCTTGATCTACTCCTTCAATGTGACTGTTCTGACAAGTGCCTTTGCTATCCATAACTTCATCTGAAACTGTCTGCTGCCTTATCCAGCACCATTAAGTATCCTAGAGCTAAGAATACTGTCTCCCTTCATAGGCACTAAACTGCTAGTGTCTGTCTGCTGCCTTCCTGCTATTCTATCAACCTGAAAGCTTTACCACATGTGCTCTCTCTCTGCAGCTATGAGTGGTCTACAATGGCCTTGTACTTCAGAAAGAGCTATGACATTGCACTTCTGAGTGTGCTCATATCCTCACACTTCTGTGAGGTAATGTGTCCGTCTCTTCCGCTTTTCATTCGCCTTATCATGTGGATAACAAAGATAAATTTAAGTACTCCTTGAATTGCTCTGTGACTGTGAAAAACTGAAAGTTAATGAAGGACTTTTCTCTAATTCTTTTCACCATACTCTGTTGCTACCAGTGTGATTGAAGACAATGTGGAGGGGAGAAGAGGCTAGATCAGAGGCAAATGTCAGGCAAATGTCAGTAGTAACCATCAGTGGTCAGACTACACCTTCGTGTCTAAGAACTAATGCTTTACCAGACACAAATGTACTTGGCGCTTCCACCTGTATTCACAGAGTTTATTAGCCAATATCTTCAGCCTTCTTGCAAACATGCCCCTGATGAATAAGACTAATTTCTTCAGACGGATTCAGAGGTGTCTGAGTACTAGTGGATTTTTATCTTGATTTAGCTTAATTTGAAACTCTAAATAGTAACATAAAATCTTATATTGAAGCAAATAGGATTAACTAATAACTTTTAACATTATGCTAATCAAGAGAGTCCATGAAAGGGAAAAGGGGGAGGAAACGGGTTGTAATCAGAAAACACATTTCCAAACATGAGTCTTTTTTAAAAAAAATCCATAATGGAAGAGAGTAAAAAAAATTCAAACCATTAATTGCTATTCACAAAAAAGTGCTTTTTAAAACATATAAGACTGAAAAATAAAGAAAAATCATTAAAGAATTGCAGTTTTATGCCCAGGTCAAGTGTTTTTAAATGATTGTGACTTTTCTTTCCTAATGAAAGAAATAATTTTCATTTTACTCATTATAGCAGGCTAGATTGAATAAAAATTCAACTCACACCAGATATTTTACAACTAAAAATGCAACATAAGAGTGATAAATATGCAATCGGCTCAATGGGAAAAGTTGAGAAACGTCCAGAACCCAAGAAGGAACAGAGGGATCTGAAATCTTGACAAAATCAAGCTGTTTCTGCCCTTCAGGGTTGTCAGCCTTAAGGCACCAAGGTTTAAGCTTCCAGGAAAGCAGTCCTGTAAGTCTTAAGAAGGAGGTAGGTCTGAGATCCACAGCTCTCAATGACCTCTACCCTCTTAAGAATGTAATGGAAAATACATTCTCTGAATGATTGGATAGGGTTGTAGCCATAGCCTCAGCCAACACTGGAAGGAAACAGACTCTTCCTTTCTTGACATTTGATAAACAAAGATGAATTTCCTTGTCCGTGTTCCTGGTGTTCCAGACAGCACTGTGGAAAATCCCAATTGCCAAGAAAGGGATATCAGGAAAGATAATAATCTTCTTTTTCCTGTGCAGCCAACCAGCAGCAACTGCAATCCATATCTTAAATTTCGTTCTGATAAAGTATAAGTTTAGAACACTTAGGAAAATCTCAGCTCCAATCTCCTTGCCCACAGGGAGTTTGTCTGAATCTGTATAGTCCTGTGTAGTTCCCTAAAACATCTCTGGATGTGTTATTTAAACAAATGAGCCTTTTAAAGACATTCAGACTTTAGAAGTTGTCATTGCTGTGTCTTGTGAAACATATCCTCTTCCAAATGAGACTGTATGGGCTTTGCCAAGTCCACTGTCTAAACAGATACTTTAGAGTTTTCATTAATGTCGGTCCAGAGGAGAACTTTAGACATTCTCCTTTACCATGTTTGCATAAAGATATAGTACACCCCATAGTCCTCCCAAATCCTTTAGTTAAACAATGACATTATTTGTTTTATTTAAAAGCAGTAGCAAATATAACATTATAAATAACTGAAAGTCTATAAAAATGTGTAGAAAATCAATGTAATAAAAATTCAATGGATAATCTAAGCAGTAGGTTGATGAGAACTAAATGGAGATAAGGTAAACTAGAGACATGGGAATTCAAGTGGGAAACAGAAAAGGGCAGGATGACAAGAGATTTTAAGACAGATTTTTCAATAGATTGAAAGAGTTTAAATTGAGAAGGCCCCACAACTAATGAAAAGAAAAACTAAGAAATTTGTAAAACTAGTAAAGTTCATGAAATCCATATTTAAGTATCAAGATGAACACAAAAGAGAAGAAAAGTACACCCTAGACACTTGATAGTAAAAATAATAATAAGTTGAAAAGCATAGTCAAAAAGAACACTTGAAAATCACTGAGGAAAAAATCAAGCTGACAATATGAAAAATTATCATTTTACTCAAATCTTTTACTAGATAAAATTTCAAAATAAAAGGAAGAGTTGCCTTAATTTCTGATTCTGAAAATGGCACAACCAATAGTTTGGACCTCTTCTTCCACGGAAGGACAACTATTCAATAGAACACATACGTGCACATATTTCTTAGGTCTATAAACTGTGCAAATTAGATAGTGACATATCATTAGACCGTATTCTACAGCTGCATAGGTCTGTAAAGAGCAGTTTCAAGTTTGAGGCTATAACTCTCAGGACATTTTCTGATAGCAAAATGTCAAGCTGAGTATCTGCCAGGACCCATTGTAAAGTTTTCAACCTTCTTGACTTAGGTTACAACTTGCAAATAATAAAGGATAGTCCTGAGGTGTATTCCCTATTTTGACCTCAAAACATAAGGACTCACAATTGTTTGATAAGACTGGAGACACCCAGAACTTTGGCAGCATCAAATACAAAAAGACCATATCATCTTATGTCTCTGCTTATTTCTACATACACAGTCTTAAGCTAAATTCCTAATACTGTTTTTTTGGCAAACTAAGAGGAAAGGAAAACATCAACATAACCTTGTGAAAACTACAGAAAATACAAACACATCTGGTTGGGATTATCAGAAACAAACCTTAAAATACAAATGTTAAAAAGACAGTGGCAAATTTTAAGGCCATTTCTGGGGAGTTGAAAATGTATGGCAAAATTTTGTAACTAAAAGTGATAGTTCATAAGAACTTCAGCGAATAACTTTTTTTTTATTAAAATGTGAACACTTTAGAAAGTAGAATCAATAAAATAGTTAAGGCAGGAAAAAAAGCAAAGAAAAAATAGGGAGAACAGGATGAACAACTAATAAAACACAGTGACATATTCTAAGACAAAACCAAAATGCTAGAAGGACCTGAGACATTGTGCAGAAATTGGAGCTGTGAATGTTTCTCTACAGGAGTGAGCAAATTCAAGATTCAAATAGTACTGCATCCTTGAAGCAAGGCCCCCAAAAATCTAATTTTAGGGACATCTGAGTTAAAATTTTTATATTTAAAAATAAACATAAGAAAGAGAATGGATAAAACTCATAGGAAGGAAAGAACAGAATATAAAAAATTTCTTTAAAAAACCAGGCATTGGTTTGGCCTACAGTTGATGCCATCAGGACAGCAAAGGGTGGCACTGTGATGGTTACATACAATGTTCCAAGGTAGCTGCTAAGCTAGAATTTATTATGCATAAAGCAAGAGAGATGGGAAAGGGTAGGAGCAGAAAGGGGGAAAAAAGAGAAAGCTGAAAGGAAAGGAAGAGAAAGCAAAACAAGCCTGGACAAAGCCATTGGCCTGGAAAAATCATGTCATTTTGAAATGATATGTAAAAATCCTTAATAAATTTCATCAAACAAATCATTAAAGTACAATAAAAGCTATTACTTTATGACAAACTATAATTTTTTTCTAGATGTGAAAGATTAATAAGATTTTGGAGTAGTATAATTCAGCATAACCTAACTATATGAAAAATAACCAGGACACATTGGACACATTCACAATTAATTCATGAATGAAATAAGAGGGCAGAAGGAAGGAGGGAACTGGATGTGAGAGGGAAGAAGGAGAGGCAGGGTAAAGGGGGAACATGGTCAGGTATTGGGGGGAGAGGAATGAAGCCGCAAGAGCCAGCAGAAAGAACGGAAATACACAGCCTTGGGAGATAGGGGGACACCCTGGAGTGTACCAGAGACCTGGGAGGTGAGAGAGTCTCAAGACTTGAAGAGAGGAACCTTCAATGAAATGGCTGACAGAAGGAAGAGATTTTTAGAATCCACCTCCAGTATAAAGACATCAAGTGGAGGGATGGGGTTGCCATCCCACAGTCAAAAACTCTGACCTAAAATTGTTCCTGTTTTAAAAAATACAGGGACAAAAATGAAGAAGAAACTAAGGGAAAGGAGGTCCAGTGACTGGCTGAAATTGGAACTCATCTCAAGAGTAGTCTCTAAGGCCTGACACTATTACTGATGCTATGATGTACTTACATGCAGGAACCTAGCATGGCTTCCCTCTGAGAGGCCCAACAGGCAGTTGACTGAGACAGAAACAAATATTTACACCCAACCAATGGTCTGAAGTTGGGATGCCTGTGATTGAATTTGGGAAAAGCTGGAAGAAGCTGCAGGGCAACCCCAAAAGAAGACCAGCAGTCTCAACTAACCTGAAACCTCGAGATCTCTCAGACACTGAGTCACTAACCTTGCAGCATACACTAGCTGGTCTGAGACCCCTGACACACATACAGCAAAGGACTGCCTGGTCTGGCCTCATTGAGAGAAGTTGCACCTAACCTTTGAGAGATTGAGGACCAAGGGAATGGGGAGGCCTGGCAAGATGTGAGGGTGTGGAGACATTCTCTTTGCGATGGGAGAAAAGGAATGGGGTAAGGAACTGTTTGAGGGAAGAACAGGAGGGGGTAAGTGGACTGTAAAAAGGATCACAGATAATAATAATAATAATAATAATAATAATAATAATAATAATAATAAAGAATGAGAAAATTTTAAAAATCTGCAGTCATTATTACAACAGTGAAAGACTAAAGGCTTTTTCTAGATCAGAAACAACATGATAATTTTAACCTTGGTCAATTCCATTTACTGTTTTACTGAACTTTCTAGACAACGTGACCAGGAAATGAAGTAAAAGGACAGGTTAATTGGAATGGAAAACGATAGTTTCTGTTTATCAGTTGAAGAACATTTAGGTTGTCTCTATTTCCTAACTACTATGTGTGGATAGAGCATCAATGAACACAACTGAGCAAGCATGAGTGGAGAGTGAGATATACCATGTAGGTCATATGGTGAATTTAATATGTAAGGGTTCCCTTATGAGGTCCAGATGGCTTTGTCATTTTGCATTTCACCAACAGTGAATGCGGGTTCCATTTCCTCACAGTCTTCTCAGCATTTGTTGTCCATTGTTTTGTTGACCTTTGCCATTCTGACCTAGAGGAGGTGAAATCTCAAAGTGTTTTCATTTGCATTTTCATAATTGCTAAGAAGGATGAGCACTTTGAGTCATTTCTTAGCCGTTTCTATTTTTTTCTTTTGAGAACTCTCTTTTGTTCTGGAGCCATTTTTAAATTTGGTCATTTGGATTTTTGTTGTTTGTTTCTTATTGTTTTTGAGTCCTTTACATATTACAGATATAAAAATATCAATCCTCTGTTATATGGTATAGCTGGGAAAGATTCTTCCTCACTTAGCAGACTTCCTTTGCACTTAGTTGATTGTTTTCTTTGTTTTATAAGATCTTTAAGTTTTATGATGCTCCACTTTTAGTTGCTGGCCTTAATTCCTAAGCAAATAGAGTTGTATTCAGAAAAACCAAGAGCTGTTTAACTGTGCATTTACAGAAATCTAAAACTAGTCAAAAAAGAGGAAAACAAAAAGCAATGGGGTGCTAACCCCATTTGGTTCATTCACAATGGAATATCCATACCTAAAGTGCAGACAACATTGTAGAATATGGTTCAGAAAGATTGAAAAATCTGGAGGACTGGGGCATTTTCTGTGTAGATATTAGAAGGAATCTGCACCAGTGAAGTCTCAACAATATGGTTACCTAAACAAGACCTGCAAAATGACAATGTCAGTCAACATGCCAGAGAGAATGGAAAATTTTTCACAAGGCCCTTCTGCTAGATTAAGAGATAAGGCTCTTAATGACTGCCAAGAGAGGAAGAATCCATTTATTTTCTCCAGCACCAAGCCCTCCCCCCCTGAGAGTTACCTAATCCCAAGTAGTCAATGGGGACAGGGAGGGAGAAAGAAGACCATGCATAGGACATAGACATGAAATAGAATCAGTACATGTGGGTCTTTATGGCTGTCTCTCCAATAATCACTCTTTCTGCTATTGATAATTCCGTGTCTATGAGCCTGAAGCTTAAGGACAGTGGGCCGTTTGAATTTTCCATGTGCACATGTTAGTGTTCTTGTCAACTAATTCCAAGTTTCAGAAAAGCCTTCAAGCATAGATATTCTTTTTTGTCATGTTTCTTCCTTTTGTCCTTGATTCTGAATCTGGTAATACTTGACGTGATGGGAAAAATTGTAGCAGCCTTTACTTATCAAGTGGCTAAGAGGCAAATGTACCTCAAAATTACTGGGACAGCAAGTTGGAGAAAGCTTATTTATGAACATATTTTGACACTTTGTTCTCAAGATTCAAGATTTAACTTGTCTGATAGAGGGAAAAACATCTCCCATTTCCACCTAAATCGTTTATTTCAGGGAATGAGATCTAATTCACTAAGCAAAGACAAACAGAGAGTATAGAGTACATCAATAGTCACAATAGATCAAAATGTAGATTGAACACATATGAACCATAAATTACACATAACTATTCAGTAAATGCAGAAATACAACTTAGATTCAAAGCACCCCCATTGGTGTGTTCTTTAAACCCAGATCTAAAACAGAATGCTGTAGGTTAACAGTAACCAGTTCTCTTTTTTATTAAATAAATAACTGGTTTTACAGGAAAAATATTACAAGAACTCAGCAATGCTCAAGTTTAGATGGGTTGGTTTGGTCATCATCAGAAAGAGGAAAGTCAACAAGTAAGAAAGGGCCGAGGAAAGAATGATTGTCAGGCATGCGACAATGAAGAGTAAAAGAGATAAGTTAAGGGAAAGCAGACTAAAATAAAGGTCTATGGCAGTGTGGCCTTGCAGTAGCTCTCAACCAGAACCCTGAGGAATGTTCAACACTCTGCAGGCGGCTGTGCCCCACCCAGAGATTCTGATGTAGCAGCTTTGTATTGGAAAGATTTCCAGCTGATGTAAAGGTGGTTACCATCTCTTCACTGACAGTGGCTTGCTGTGCCGTGAGGAAATGGACCAAGAGCTGTTTCAGTGGTCTGACATCTGCCTACTAGTGCCAGTGCCCCATGATACTTCAGACAAAGTCTTCTACCTGAGCGTAAGCCAGGCCTAATAGATGAGAATCTGTCATTCCTCATTTGCTCAGGGATCCAGATGCTCTAGCCAAGCTAAATGACTCTTCACTCTTCCAGCTTTTCTGACGCTTACAAACTTAAAATCTGTTCTTTTCACGCAGCTGTTTGCAATGTGTAAGGGGGGTGTATAAAACACATAAAACAAATATGTAGCCCAAGCTTGCAAATGCAGCTACAAGACTAGGTGTGACATTGTGCTTAGGAACGCAACAAGCTGCTAATGTGTAAAACCACAATCTTGAAGACCATTGGAACTGTGGTCACAGATCTAGCTATGTCTGAAAAATTTCAGTCGTGGGAACAAACTGAAGCAAGCAAATGTAAATGGAGTGATTGTTTTTCCAGCTAATAGCTTTCACAAATATCATCTATTGTGTTTTACTTTTGCAATAAAATAAATATACATTTATGCTGCAACTGGAACTGCAAGATTCTCAAGAAACCTAGCTGATAAAGAGCCTTTTGTTCTAAGGGATAGATAGAAAGCTCACCTGTATTTGAACACAAATATTTATATATTAGCAAATAACTGTGTTGACAGGATGCATAACTCTCACCTCCGGTGGAATACAAGAACTACTCTTGAGGCAAATATGCATGCTCCTGGCCCAGGAACACAGATTCAGGTTGCCCCAATAACAAACCTCAATGAGAAGATTCATCTTTTGTATCCTTATAGTTATAGAACTGAAGTCGTAAGTTAAGGCACTTCTTAGATACCTTGGTGGGGACATCACATACATAGGATTCACCGAACAGGGGAAATTCTGCTGTAGATCTTTGATGTTATTCTTGCTGATGGCATTCTTAGCTTTCGGGCTGGTGGATGCTACTGGTCTTCTAAGCTAATACATCCTGAAAGATCGTATCTGATATCCACAAGAATGTTAGAGCAGATACAGGGGTGGGAGTGAATGGCTATTTGAAAACCAAAGGCAGAGCAAGATAATTCATCTTTGGGTCTGTAACATTCCAGCTCTCTACTATGAGTGAAGTTCTATGCCTTTGGGTGGCCCAGTAGAATCTTTTATGTATGTGTGGCTTTAGGAACCTAGTCCACAGTTCTCTCTGTTAGCCAAGTATCATATTCTGAGTATTTGAAGGCCAAATGTGGTGATATGAAGTTCAGCAGGTAAAAAACTTCTTAAGGTCTAAAGTTGAGCAGACAGAAGAGCAGTCATAATTAGTCATTCTAATTATTAAGAAATTAAATAGTTGACAAAAAATTGAAATCATATTTAACCACGAAACACTGATTCTTAAGAAGTAAATGTCACTGGTGTTGTCATTGGAAGTGTGTTGGTTTTGAATGATTGAGATTTTAAAGAGTAGGAACTGGAGAGATGGCTCAGCAGTTCAAAGTACTGACTACTCTAGAGGTCCTGAGTTCAATTCCCAGCAACCATATGATGTCTCACAACCATTTGTAATGGGATCCATTACCCTCTTCCAGTGTACATGAAGATAGCTACAGTATAATCATATAAAATAAATAAATGAATAAATAAATAAATAAACCTTTTTGCAAGACAGGAAGGAAACTCTTTCTTTAAAAAAGGGGGGGGGGGGCTGGTGAGATGGCTCAGTGGTTAAGAGCACTGACTGCTCTTCCAGAGGTTCTGAGTTCAAATCCCAGCAACCACGTGGTGGCTCACAACCATCTGTAATGAGATCTGATGCCCTCTTCTGGTGTGTCTGAAGACAGCTACAGTGTCCTTATACATAATAAATAAATATTTAAAAAAATAAAAATAAAATAAATTTATTGAGTAAAAGAGTACACTTCAAAATGTGAAAGGATTTAAAGACCATAAAAGAGAGATAATTAGGATAAATTCTATCAGAGGACTTTGAGTTCTGTTACTTGGAGTCCTTAGTTGTACCTGGGTTGGCTGAGTATCACCCAAAATTTCCAAAGTCTACTTGGTCGGATCCTCCTAAGTTGGTGTGAGTTCAGAGTGAGAAATATGGACATAAGGTTTTATCTACTGAAGAGTCCCAGAACAGAAGGTACTTGAAAGCACTCACTAAGGTTCTTTGCACAGAGGCCAAGAGGAAGCTTTGGCCTAATTTCTCTTCTAATTGCAAAATCACCTGGTTTTAATATTTATTCCTTTAGCTTTGTTGTTTATGGGGGGTGCTGTTTTATTATTATTATTATTATTATTTTGGTTTGGAGGTTGTTTGTTTGTCCATCTTCCCAGAAGCTCACTATAGAAAAATGCAATAACAATTCTCAATTTTTAATTACCACTTTTTTTAGTGTAATGCTTAGTTATCCTTATTTAAGTAATATTTTCTTTTAACAGATAGTGTTCAACAGTTCCTTTCTCAATTTTCTTCAGATATGCTGTCATTATATGAACATAAATATTTTTTTTCTAAAAGGGCCAAATCTTAGATCTAGAAAAGCTAATGCAACTGTATTTGACTTAGGAAACAAAAGTATTTATTTATTTACTTATGACTTTTAAAAAGTTTGTATATTTGATTATTTAACCACCAGTTGATAGAATTATGAGACAGATTTTAAAATCAGACTTCAATATTTGTCTACTCATTTTGCTATACCCGTAGATGAGGCCTTACTCGTTACTCATCGGAGAAGCTTTGTCTTATAGTAGATTAGACCTATAGAGAGATCCATTATGGAATAACATCCAGACAGTGAGGAATTTTGAGGCATTCAGTCCTAAATAAGATGTCTTCATTAAATCCCTTCCCTCTGGATTCAAAGAATTCTATAGAAGAGGAGACAGAAAGACTGTATAATCCATAAAAAAAAATTGATGCCAAGGAAACTATCTTCCAGAAACAACAGGACTAATGTACATATGTATTCACAGAGACTGTGGCAACATGCCCAGGGCCTACAGAGGTTCAAGCAAGATAGGGCTCCCAGTGCTTTGAGAGAGACTGGACATGAGCTCTCGTCTCTACCAAGAAGCCATCACCAATTCACAACTGCCAGAAAAAAAAGTAGTTTTCTGCAATGGAATCTCAAAGGGTATACAACCAGACTTCAGGGAAGTTCCCATGTCTAGATAGTCAATAAAAAAAAATACCTCAATAGTACATTTGGAGGCAATTTTGTCTCATATCATTTTGTTTGGGCTTTTTCATCTATTATTCTGGTTTCTGATTTTTGTTGTTTTATAATTTTTCCGTGTGTACATGTGTGTGTGCCTGTGTTTTTCTTGTGTTCTTGTATCTTTTTTTTATTTTTTTATTTGCCTGTTATTGTATAAAAAGAAAGGGAAAGAAAAAGTATGGAATTGGGTGGTTAGGAAGGTTTAAGAAGAAATGAGGCATAGAAAGTTATGATCAGAATGTATAATATTAAAAAAAAATTTGTCAATAAAAGTATAATAAGTATTTATCTACTAAAGTAAGTTTGATGATTACTGTTATATGCCTAAGTAGAAATAATTCTTTCTAATAGAAACTTCCTTACTGGTAGGGAGGTGGCTTTAACCAGAAGGAAATTATAAAGCCTTTGCACCTGGATAAAAGCCAATCGCTGTGGCTTAAATGTCCATTTGGTGAAGAGATGAAACATTAAATCCTAGTTCTTCATGGAAGTTTTTTCTGCAAACACTGCTAAGATCGGATCAGCGCTTTAAGAGTCTTGTTGTAAACAGAGTTGGGCTTCAGATCCACATCAGTGTGTTGAATTTTGGCCTTAGGAATTTTGAATAACCTTTCATCACATCCAACTCAGTCAATCCACACCATCTTTCCTTCAGGTTTAACTTTTGCAAATATTCATATGACATATGTTAACCTTCTAGTTTTGTCCTTATCATCTGTTTCCATTTTGAGACAATCATTTACTTTTAGGACAAAACTAAATTACAACCTAAAGTCCTTTCTCATACAGAAAACTTTCTCTTTTTTTCCCCTCTTTAATAATCTTTATCAAAAAAATATATGCTATATCTATAGACATCTATATTTCTTTTTATCATTTTGTGATTCCTTTTGGTCTCATTTTATTTCAACAAAATTTTAGAGAACACTTTTTTAATGAAAAATTAGTATTTTAGAATGCACGTGCTGGAAAATGCAAATACAAACAAAACATGTTCATAGTCACGATGATAATTCTGTTTTCTTTCATCAAAAATGTTACTCATCATTAGTTACTCATCCGTGACTTAAGTCTTACTATAATAGGCACTCAGAAAATACCTCTTTTAAAGAAAGCACTGATTTCTCATTTGAGTTCCACAAAGCAAGTAAAAGCTTGATGAAATCTGAAGTATCTGTCTGTGTCTGCTACTGTTCTTAATTCTTTGGGTCATCTGTTTACTTCTGTAGTAAACATTATAATCAAAAAGTACTGCCTACTCAAATTGTCTCACCTTTGAAATTCATAGCATACATATAAACTATTACTTCAAATATGCTGAAAAGCAGCGAGGAATCTAATTCATACTTACAGTGAAATGACACCAGCTGAGGTCAGTTGTCCACCCATTGCTTTTTGTAACCCTCTAAGCAGGCAATGAAAACTTGAATTGAAAATGACATTTTTCCTTTCTTTTCATTTTTCTTCAGTCACAAATTCTAGAATGAACATTTAAATATCTATATTTCAGGCTTAACTAATATAAGGACCTTAAAAACAGGGTTTTTTTTTTTTCAAAAAAAAACAGGTACAGGGCACCTACCAGTAGACAGACATTATTCTCTATATACTAATGCCACAGTTACAAATTTAAAAATTTATAAAGTATTTATATTCACATTAATACACACATGTTAAATCAGGTATAATAATAAAAATAATATTAATATAATGATAGTAATTATAATAATAATAATCTTAGTTAAAATAAGTTAAAACAGAAAAGTAAAAATGAACCCACTTCACATTCACAAGTCAATGCTTTTGAAAAATTCTGTATTAAAGATTAAAGTTTTGCCCCATACTGCTTCAATCACAAAATGACACTTTAAAACTGGTGATGTAAATTCAGCTATCTCTGATGAACACATCCAAGACAATTACATTAAATCAGAGTGTAGCTGGTAGAAGCATGATAAAGCATTGCAGTCTTGGGCAGAGCATCCTTTAAAAGACAGCATGGGCTCAGGAGGCGAATATGCTGTGGAGGTCTGTACAGCATCACTCTTAGAAGCTAGTAGGCAAAGAAGGAGAGCTCTTTGAAAAATGCAAATTCTCTCCTAACTTCTATTAAGTCTCCTTTTTGGCAATTTCAATCAATACTTAGAAAATGCATCCTAGTCCCTCTCCCCATCAGCCTCCTTTATATCTCCTCCCTACTTCTGTCAAGCCCATTCCTTCCCGCACACCCCTTTCTCACATTCATGGCTGTGATGGTTTGGATATGATTGGCGCAGGGAGTGACACTATTAGAAGGTGTGGGTATGGGCTTTAAGACTCTCGTCCTAGGTTTCTAGAAGCCAGTCTTCTCCTGTCAGCTTACAGATGAAGAGGTAGAACTCTCAGCTTCACCTGCACCAGGCCTGCCTGGATTCTGCCATGCTCCCACCTTGATGATGTCTTAGTGTTGTTTATTTGTTTGTTTGTTTGTTTGTTTGCTTGTTTCATATATTTATTTGTTATTTTTGGTTTGTTTGCTCTTATAGTCCATTGATGTTTTTTAACTAGGGATGTGTATGTGGATTTGGGTTTGGGATTATCCACTGGAATCTGGTATTCTCACTAGTACCAGCACAATGGAAGACAATGACGATGGTTCCTTGAAAATCATTATTAGCCAATGCTTCCCTAGGAAGACAGGACCTGAGAATTCGAAATAAATGTTATAAAACTCTCATGTTTTAGACCAACAATGTGATTTGAAATTCTTCAGTAAATCCAAAAGTGTTTAGTCACAACATTTTTCAAAAGTATACATAATATCACCAGTCATTCTCTTTCTAGAAGTTTTATCAAAACAGACACCACATACTTTATTTTTTTGTAAAGAGTTTTGCTCTTCTGGGACATTACTAGATATGTGAGTATAAGGTTAGGATGATAAAGATGGAAGAAGAAGCAAAGTTAGAGAGGAGGGGACAGGGAAGTCAAATTCTTCCTAATTCATCTTAATTTTGACAATCTACAATTTTTTTTATCAATTTCCTAATTTTTTAAACCATATCATATCTTGTTCTTTATTTTAATGGTTTCTAAAACTCTTTTTTTTTCAAAAATTAGCAATTCCCTTTTAAAGATGCTTTTTCATGTTACAGTTAAGTTATTCAGGGATTTGAAATAACTTTATTGAATTTGTTTTCTTAGATGCCTTCAAATTCTGGTTAATGTATGTTGCCAGCTTTTAATCTTTAATTCTGGCATACAAGCCATAGGACACGCTCTGTTTTGTTTTATTAAACACTGTTGGCTTTATAAAACCAATGTTAGAATACAAAACACTGCCCACTATTTCCAAGAATTTTCACATTGAATGAACATAATTATGAAACCTAAAACAAGCTGGAATATCAAAAGGCAGTTCTTCTTCACAAATTTCCTCATTCCTTCAGTCCATCTTCCATTTTCTTCCAAACTAAGGTCTTCTCAAAGCCAGCTAACAGAATTTGTGTGGGGAGCATATTTACTTCCTGCTTAAGAAAAATTTCTCCCTTAGACCTCCCTCCAAAATTCTTCCTCCCACTCTGTCTCACTTGTATCCCTTGTGTGTGTTTTCCTGGTTCAGCCAGTTAATTTCTTCTTACCTAGAAGGAGGGCTTGCTGCCTTGGGTTTTTTTTATATGGTTACTGTACTTCCTGAGGGAGTATCTATTGGCATCCTCTCCCTGTAGAGTTGATAAGAGCAAGAGTCTCTTATCTTGGGCATCTTTATAATCAAGAGCTCATATGTATTTCTAGGCTGCAATTTGCAATAAAGACCACAGAAAAACAATGAATTGGAGAAATAGCAGGGCAGAACAGCAAGATACTGCAAAGAAATACTCTGAACACAAATGCTTTGAACACAAAGATAAATAAATGAACAAATAAAAGGGTATGCAACAACCTCAGAATAAACTAATGAGCTCTCTGGCAAATCAAGGGATCTCTGAGCCACAGAAAAATCTGTCTCCCAAGAAGACAATATGCTTGATTAGGAATGCAGGACTCAAAATATCTGGCTGCAGTCCAGTTGATTAGACAGCTCAAAGTGAATCATGTTAAAGAGCAAAATTGGCCAACATGAAACAAATCTTACTTCCAAAACTATATGTCTATTTTTGAGTTTAATATGAGTGACTGAGGGCCAGAAACATGGGTTTAGTTTTCCCAAATAACAGGTTTTGATGTGAAAGTTATTTCATAAATTTTATAGCTATAGAACAAAGGAAAGTCATAAAGTATTTTTCAAATACAACATTGGTGAGTATATCTTGTATGTGGTTACAGCAAATTGGATATCCACTCTCATGTTCTGATAACATTGTAAGATGTGATTTGGTGGCAGGTTACTAGTTTAATATATTCTGAAAGATTTTACCTAAAAATTTCAACGATATCACCTCAGACACAGAAAGTCATCAAGGAATGGCTATACTTACAGGAGCATAAATGAGACAAAGACAGCCTTATCATCAAAGACCACCAAGCTGGCAGTTAAATAATTTGAAAATATGCTTTCCAAATGACTCAGTTGCTCTAAGTATTTTCCAGACAGCTTGGCTGATTTTTGTTTTTTTCCAAGCAGTTTTTCTTCTGTGAGAGTCTTCTTTGTAGCTTGGCTTGTCAAAGAGTGACTCTCAATACTTAGTATTGTTTACTCTTGGGAGGGAGGGAGCATAGTGAATCTGGTCAGTTTCAGAAACTTTCTAATCTGTTTTTGAATGGCTTACCTTCTGTTGTAGGAGCTTTCCTGAAGGACAGAATGTTTTGTTCATGAAGAAAACTGCCGCACAAAAATGTAAAATAAAGGAAGTCACAAATCACCTCAGTTTCAAATACATTGATGGGTGCATCATGTAGGCAGTTACAGCAAAGTGTGAAGGCTTTCCTATGAGTCTCATGACATTCTGAGGTTGGTGGAATATTTAATACATTTAGAAAGAGTTTACCTGAAAAATCTAAAAGCTGTCAGGTCAGACAAGACAATTGGTAATGAATCGCAATGAATTTGTTGTTGTGGGACAAAAAAAAATATTGCCCAAGATAATTTGACTCTAGCTCTGAAAACATTGAAACTCCAAAACCATGACATTTTAACCTATCCTATAGAGTATTTAGCATAAGGCTTTTGTTTGGGAAAGCTCAGTTATCAGGAGTGACTCATATCATCATTGAAGATAGAAGGTCATTTGGGCATCTCTGAACTTGAGTTTCCATGTAGCAATGTGCCTTTTTCCCATGTCTTTTACAAGTTTGTCTGACACCAACATAGATGTATTCTCTTACAGTTTTGATTTCATTGGGGTTGTACAAGTGATATGACCATAGAGTTCAAATTTTTTCTAAATCAGAGATCTGAAATAGAATTCAGTGGATGATAGTAAAGTGATGACCTGACCGGCATTCATTCCCTCCAGAGGAGAGAAACCATGTCCTTAACTTTTCTTCGCTACACCTTTTTGATTTCAGCCCTCTCTCTCTCTTTTGCTCTCATCCTTTCAACCAGCAGCTTCAACCCAGCAGCACCCTATTTCTTTCCACTGGTCACTTTGCCTTTGTTTGTAATAGTTAAATCTCACATCAAAACCTTTGCAATTGCATTTGGGGCTATGGTAATTTAAACAAGAACTACCCTTAGGTTCGTATATGAGAATATCTTATGCTCGGTTGGTAAAAATGGTTGGAAAGGGCTAGGAAACTTGGCCATTTGGGGATGGTATATATAACTTGGAGTGGGCTTTGAAGTTTCAAAAGTCCATGCCATTTCCCGTTGTTCCAGTTACACCTAGTGGTCTATGAGGGCCATTTCTATTCAAACCATCACAGGAAGACAACTCATACTCAAAAGTAGAACAGACATTGAAGTGTAATTTCAACTGTTTGAAAACTAAATAAACCACCAATCTTAACTGACTTAAACACTCCCTTTGTGTTGAATTTAAAAAACTCTGCCATTTCAACACATGCGTTTGGATTGTATATTAGTTATATTCCACTGGCTTTGTTCTAGATGTTACTTCTGATCTGTGAGTTTAATGATAACAGCTGCTTAAGTTACTTTTCAGGGGTTTGAAGGGTGCTTCTGTCTAACTTTTATCTCTTAGGACGCACCTTTTGGTGTTAGAAGGCCCTATGCTCAGATGTATTAACCCAGCCATTTTCTGAACAGGTGGCCAATAAAAAGCTATAAGGTTTATTATACATTAACTTATCACTGACTAATTCTCCTCCTGTCATCTTTTCATATGTCTTAAATCATCTGATTCCTTTATTGCTCAAATATTCTGAAACCCTATTATATTAGAGGTGACTCTCCAGAGAACAAAATACAAATATTGAATACATACTGCAAGTAGATTTATCCAATCCATGAGGTTTGATGTCTTAACCAACCCAATCTGGAGCTGAGGTCCTAGAGGATTTTTAGAGAGTTAGTAGCTTTTAGTCCACACTAGAAGTCAAGAGAAGCTTGCTTTTGGTGTCATCTAAGGATGGCAAAAGCAGGGCCTTTCCAAGACAGATACAACGTAATCACCAGCAGGAAGTAAAGATGGGCAGAGACAAATAGTATTGGGTCCACCACAGAAGTTAGTTACCTCTCTAGGGAAGTGTATTTTCCCCTCTCCTACAGTTAATTCTTCCAGAAAAAATCCTGACACACTCACAGAGAGGCAAGATTTAGGTGTAATCAAATTGACAACCATCACACACCTGTCTTCTGGGAGATGGATTTGAACCTGAGCACCCAAGTCCCTCTGCTTGGCTGCCTTGGAAAACTCTTTTTGTTTCGCAGTAGATGAAATAGATACTTCTATGTACACATGCATTTATACTCTCCTAATTTACTAACAAATTTCACATACATGCCCACACAGACACACACAAATACACACACACACACACACAAACACACACACACACCATGTCCTTTTAAAAATTGCTTTGATTATTTTTTCAAAATAAGTATCAATTTTTAAATTTTAAAATGATACTAAATATCCAGTCATTTAGCCTGTACCCTTTTCTAACAAGTACTTTATAGAGAAAATGAAGCAGGAACCACTTGAGCCTGGGACTCTCTTCAATCAGGAGAACATGAGAATATTCACACAACAAACAAACAAACAAACAAACAAGAATTTTAATATATGTTTCTAACATACATATATTTGATTGTTCTCATATATCAAAATTTTAAAACAACAGTATGTGGACCAAGGATCTGAGTGTGTTTACATTTAATTTGTTTTTTCAGTGATTTTGTTGTCCTCAGGCAAATGCTACAGGACAAGAGTCAGTGCTCTGAATTTATGCGCTCTCTGTTCTTGAGCTTGGAGACATTATTTGACAGAAACGTAAACTGTGTGTGCTATGCTTCCGTTTTTTGCAGAATAAATTATTATCCATTTCTGAGTTTGAGGATAGGCTTCTCTACCAAAAAAACCCAAACAAACAAACAAAAAACAACATTTCCTGTGATAAAATTAACCAACAAAGTAACCTATATCATGTAATTCCCTGGTGCAAATATTTGGATATTTAGTACATTCATGACAAGTTCAAATAATCAGGGATTAAATAATTGCATGCATTTCAAGTTAGAGTAGAGGTAAGCTGAAAGAATAAAAAAAGGGTTGGTGATCCTGAGTGAGGACCCAGTACATAGTGAAGCACTGACCAGTTTCCATATGTAAGTGGTGGTTATTTTTTTTCCATTTTATAGCTACTTGTTGAGCTATAAAATGAGCTACATTCTCATGGGTTTTATATGTTCTATAAATGGTATATGTAACTCGTAGTGAGCTTGGCAAAACATAAAAGAGGGGAAAGACCTCCGTTCCTAAGTATTTCTTGAAATCTCAATTCTGATTCAATGCTCTGTTTCCTGGAGTTCAGTGCCTATCCCAGTGAAATGCTCACTATTTCACTCAAATAGCTGAGCCGATGGTACTGAAGTTATGAGTGCAAAAACAGAGAAAAAGAATTATTTCTAGTAAAAGGATGACAATGTTGTAGGGTCATCTATGCATAACACAAATGTAAGAATCACGGAGCAGCTACAAATACAGTATCCCAGAGCAGATGGCCTGTTCCGTGTGTCTAGTGTTTTTATTTTCTCTGCCTATTATTATGAAATAAAGTGGAAAGTATAGACAAGACACTGAGTGTTGTGTTGGCAAAGTCATTTTTAAGCCCATGTCAGTCAAGTTCCAGGAGATGGCCTTAGGTCACAGGTTTAGCCAAAACCTTCTTAAGCTCAAATAATTATTTTATAAAGTCTCTAATCCACAGTTAATTTTAGAGACCTTACTATCTAGTAAGTTCCCTGGTTTATCCAATGCCAGAGATATGTGCCATAACTTAGTCCAAAGAAACAAATAGAAAAGTGATGAGAAAATATGTGATGAGCCAGAGACATCAGAGGTGGTGAAGTATAGCTGAATAGAGAATAGTAAGCAAGCAGAAATTAGTCCACACATGCAGAAAGTTAGTTTAATATATGCTCAGGCACAAGCAAGAGCTAATTTTTTACAATTGATTTAAGCCTTAACCCTCCATATGAGCAAAAGTTATATTATATTATATTATATTATGTTATGTTATATTATACTATATTATATTATATTATATTATACAAAATTATAGTCCTGCACTGTAAAGGCATACATACCACAGGGTTAACGTAACCATGCTGAGGGAGGCAGGGACTCAAGAGGTGGGGCACAAGATCTATGAACCATCCCCCATCCCGAGTGAGATTCTGAGTTCCCATTAGCCATCCAGGATCTTAAAATCATACATCGCAAAAAAAGAACAAAAAGTCATCTTATTCTTTCTAGGCTACTGTAACAAAATTCTAAAACTTATGAACAACAACAACAAAAAATCTTTCCCAAAGGTATGGAGGCCAGAATTCCTCCATCAGAGTTCAGCACTGTCAGGTGGTAGCAGACTCCAGACTTCACGTGAAAGAAACTGGCAGGAGACACTGGGACTGTATGTCACTGATAGAGTGCTTGTTTAGTGTGCATGATGTTATGGGATCCATCCCTAGCACCACAAATGGGCTTCCCCTTCACGACCCTCTTCATCCCAAAGACCCCATGTCCTCACTCTTTGCCACTGCCCTTAAAAGTTCAGCATGTGTGCTTTAGGGGCAGCAAACGTTTGGCCCGCTACAGAAAATTTCATTCTGACCTGCAGTTAATTTTTTTTAAATTAAACTCATTTTAATTTGAATTATTCGTATTAGTAAGATGCTCAGCTACTCCTGTAAGGAAGAAAATTTTCCTTGTCAGAGACTTCATCTTGAATAGAGTCACGGACAGAAGTGCAGTCTGATGAGGTTGGTTTCGATGACAGCAGATGTTGTAGTTTCTGCCTTTACTGCTGTAAGAACATACGTCATAGGCTAAAGAAATAGCTCGGTGGCTAACAGTGCACACTACTCTGGCAAAAGGGCATCTCTATGTCTAGCTCCCACATCAGAGGACTTACAACCGCCTGCACCTCTAGCACCATAGATCTGACACTCTCTTCTGGTCTCCTCCAGGTGCCTATATTCATGAACATATACCTTCTTCCCACACTTGTACATAATTGTTTTTTTTTTATTGAAAATCAAATCTGAAAACAAGACAGCCATATGAAGAGTTGGAGGTAATCATGTAGCTATCATCTTAATATTTTATCTTTTCTCTCTGTCTCTCTGTATGTACGTACGTATGTATGTATGTATGTATGTATGTATATACATGTTATATATTATATTATGTTAAATTATACATATATGTGTATAATTTAGCTTTATTATGTTAAATTATACATACATATGTATAATTTAGCTTGTCACAGAAAAGAAAATGATGAAATGTTCTCTACTGAGGACCCCATGTTAAATTACTAGCACTAGCATATGATGAAAATACCCGACTTCAGTCTAGAAGTAGGCCTAGTTGGTACCAATCACCTTGCCAAAAGCTAGTTTTTCATCTGTAAGGGAAAGAGGAAAAGAAACAGTTTTTTACTTGTGTAACCATTCCCAGAAATAAACTTTTCTAAAACCTAAACATCAGAAATACATTTGTCTGTCAGGCTTGTGGTTTCAAGGGAAGAAAAGATCCTCTCAGCCAACAAAGTAAATTTGAAGAAGGACAGGTGGACTGCTTGGGAAACAAAACGGAGAGGCATTGTAACTGTCTCCCGAGTTTCCTTTAGCTACATGTGTAACGCTTTGTTTGAAGAGCATATTATTACATAATTATCCGAGAAAGTTCAGGGCACGATGTGCCCATTCAGAGAGTAAGAGTAAGGTGGTATGTCAAGTATGTTGTGCAGCCTGTGTTTTTTCCTTCTAGACATCAATTGAACCAGTTTTGAATGTGCAAACAACTGTGAGTCTGCAAAACACAGCTGTTTGGGAATTGGCCTCTGTGTGTTATGTAACAGCTGTTGAGAAATTGCACATTTAACCCCAAAAGCATCTATGAAAGAGAAAACAATTCAATTTTTTCAAAAAAAAAGTCAATGTCATGGATCTGGTTTGCCCGCTATTTTACACATATTCAATGCTGTTAAAAGTGGGTATCCATATACCTGTTGTCTATTGTTCATTTTAATTAGTACAGGACACATTTGAACAGTATTGATATGTCCCAGGAAGATGAAAATATTTCTCATAAGAAAAAGTTCGCTAAAGCTTTTCATAAGAAAAAGTTTGCTATTCCCTGTTAAGATGACTAAAAGGTTAACCACAATTTCCATGTGTGTAACTATTCACTGAAAAACCCCAAACTGAATTTGACCCTATGTGGGGATCCATACTATCGATATCAAGGTAGGTCTGGAAAAGAGGAATAACATCTTGGGGTGCTTTGCCTGAGGTAAATTCCAGCCTCATCCCGAGAGGTCTGTGACCATAAGCTGTATTCCTCTTTGTATTTACAAAATGAGAAACTCAGTTAAGGTGAAAAGAAATATACTCCCAGGTCTCTGTTCCTCCTCCTAGCTAAGTTTCCATGCAGGGGAGGTGGTAATTTCACTACAAAGAAGTTATCACTGATTCTCATTAACCAGAGCATCCTAAGAATGTTATCTTGTTCCTTCCGTATCTTGTGCTGGAGCTTCAATACAAAGAAGCATTGTATTTAAAATGAAAAAATGCTATGAAAAATGCTAGAATTAAAAATTGTCCTTTACCAAGTTCCCAGCTCAAAACATTCAGAATTCAAACTCTTAGGGGGTGATATTTACATTCTTTCCTTCCACACTGCTTAGAGTATGATTCACAAGTGCAGGCACTTCCCGAATCAGACATTACTTTCGCTTTAAATGAATTTTCACACATAACTTCGGCATAACGCTCCTTGAGGGTTTGTGAGTGGCAAGGAACTCTGACAAGTCCCACACAGTTTTCTGTTCCCACCAAAAAGGACAAAATTTGGAGATTCTGATATAACATGAGTTTGGTGGATTTTTATTTTTTTTAAAGCTGGAGAAGATAGAGTGAGTCTAGAAAAAGGGCATTTCTCCCTAAGATCACCCTGATCTGCTGGCATAAGGATGGATTTACTGGTTGCCATGTCAGGCAGATTTGTGGTAACAGAGGTCTCTTTAGACTCCTCTTCATTTAGATGTCTTGTTCCGGAGTCTGTTAGAGAAGAAAAAGTTACATAGTAGCATAACAAAGCAGGAAAAGGCAAGGGGAAAATAAAAGAAAGAAAGAAAGAAAGAAAGAAAGAAAGAAAGAAAGAAAGAAAGAAAGAAAGAAAAACTGGCTTCCAGTGTCTGGAGCAGCTGCACACACACCCTTAGTACAGGTTTGGCTTGGTAAATTAATTCATCTGTAAATAGTGAGCAGTCTCCAGATGGAACTTCAGGGCTGAGGTGCATGTTCCTTAAGGATTTACATTTAAAGGCAAAGGCTCCCAGCTCTAGGTGTTACAAGTGAGTAGTGCCCTTCATGCCCTGCCCTGAGTCTGCCCATCCAATCATATCCCAATATGCAAATTACCCTTAGTGCATGCAGATAAAAAGGAGCAAGTGCTCTTTCAGAACCAATTTGCTGAGCCTGTCACCTGTGTTCCAGGAGCCAAACCAGCAATGTCTTCCCCTGCACAACCTGCAGTCCCTGCCCCGCTGGCAGACTTGAAGATTCAACACACCAAGGTGAGTCACTTGTAAGCTGGGCTTTCCCTGGGGCCCTCCTTAAAGCCCAGGTCAATTGAAGCCTCTGTAAAAGCTCTTGGCAAACACGAAGACAAAAAGCTTGCAAAGTTAGTAGCCTGATTCAGAAGTGAGTTCCAAACCGTATCAGTCAATATCTCATAAGTTTATCTCTTGACGTATATCCAAGCGAAAGAGTTTTTCTTCTTCATATTCAAGGTTCTTGGGACAGAGTGCAGTGAACCATAGTGAGTGAGCAGTTCTATTAACTCTGTGCAGTGGGCACTTATGGTAAGGCAGACAAACAGGAAAACTTACTGAAAGGAGACAGACATGTAGGAATGATTTTTTTTTCATTCCTTCATTCTCTTCCTTCCATCCTTCCGTCCTTCCTTCCTTCCTTTCTTCCGTTCTTTCTAAAGGAGAAATAGCACACTGAAACAGTATTATATGACCATCTGTTTGATAACACAGTGTTAAGGTTGGAGGACTCGACTCTCACCATTCCATGGAAGCTATTGCCAAAACCCGCAAATGCACTTGAGTTATTTATTTTGAGATAGAAACTACATTTATTTATTTCTCCAGAAAAATTTGTTGCTTTTGGAGAACACATGTGATTGTTAGCTGATAAATATTTAGAGACCCAAGACTTCAAATTTTTCAGGCAGGGAGAGTCAGAGAAAATGATCAGGCTGGGGTTGTCCTGAGATGCTCTCTGAATTTTAACTCCCCCATAGTTTCATGCCTAGTTTGTCACACATCCTACGGTTTGAGATTTAAGATCTCTCTCTCTCTCTCTCTCTCTCTCTCTCTCTCTCTCTCTCTCTCT
>JANHMN010000003.1:147623283-147638491 GCA_030674055.1 Rhabdomys pumilio
TCTCTCTCTCTCTCTCTCTCTCTCTCTCTCTCTCTCTCTCTCTCTCTCACACACACACACACACACACACACACACACACACATTAGAAAAGCCACTTACATTAGCTGGGTGGTATTATGCAGTGAGTAAAGATAGAGATAAACTTTTCAACGCCAGGGAGAGCTATGTTGATTTCTATATTTGCTAATGAAAACCAAGAGTATTAACCTAAATAATGAGGGGCCAAATGCCATCTCTTCTACATTTATTTCCTTCTGCACATACACTTGTGTGGCTTTGAAACACTGAAGCCCTTTGCATTTTCCTAAGCACCTGAAGCGAGGGAGCTGCCTGGCTTATGGGCTCTTTCCTTGGGACAAGTTCTACAGAGAGAATTGAGCCTTGGTTCTGGCTGATAAGCTGATAAGCAACTAGAAATACAGTGAGCCTCGTTGCCCAAGTTTTGAGAAGAATGAAAATGAAAATGCCTTTTGATTTAGGTTTTCTCTTTCTACTTTCTTTCCTTTTTCTCCCTCCCTATCAAGTTGGTAGCAAACTGCGGGGAGTGCACAATCTCCCTCCGACAGCTCACAGATGTAAAAAGTATGTGCAAACCAAATGTGAAACTGCCAGCCTCACTTCTCATTTGAGAAAGATTTCTGTCAAAATCTGTACACCCGATGTTTCCTGAAGATTGGAGTTCCTGACATTGCTTATATCATTACATTTTAATCCCCAAGAAGAGTTTCATCTATATGATCCCCGCTGGAAATGGATTTGGGTAGTTGGGATGCCCCACCATTCTTTACTTTATTTGTATTTGTTATTTGTATTCTTTACGCATTTTGCCAAGCCTTTGTGCTTGTGTGGACATGAATCTCAAAGAAGTTTTTAAAGTTAAATATTTACCCACTGAGTCAAGTTTAATTTAATACTTATTAGGAAAGCATGCAAATGAAAGTACTTGAAAAAAGGTATTCCTTTAAGTCCCATGTACAAACACAGGACCAGTAATCCCTTAACACAGACAGATGTTTGCAGATGGAAACCTCTTCGGTTTCAATGCAAAGACATTAGATGATGGGCCCAAGTATTTAAGAGCCAAGAATGGATTTGTTTGGTGTTCGCATACTTCTCTAGTTAATAATAAGCAATGCTACTTGGTGCATGTTGGTATTCCACCTATCTTCTATATACATCTGCTCTACTTGGTAAGTACTATACTGTTTGATGTGCTGGCTACAGCATTTTCACACTTGGGAGGACACCAGTTATGTATGCAATTAAATCTCAATAGGGAGCTTTCTCTATGCCTGTGAACTTTTCTTTTACTATGTCCCACTGATTTGTCTCCCTAGATGGCTTGAAAGCAATGACTGTAAACTCAGCTCCTAGTTGCAAACCACAAAAGTCAGGGATTCAAGGTATTTGTCAACTTACCTTTTCTGACCACCATCTCAATTTCTGCATTATTTTTGCTACTGATATTTTTAATTTCATTATTGTGTAAATCGAGTTAGTATTTTGGGGGGGGCTAGACAAAAATAAACAATAACTAAAATAAAAAGAATATCAACTATTGTCAAATGCCTGCACCTGCATAATCATATTCTTCAGAGTGTTTCTCTCCAACTGAAGAACTCACTGATGTATCTTTTTAGGAGTTACTCTCCAGTTTAGTTCCTCGTTGATGCCGTAGATAAATTATCTTGTAAGGCAATGCAAAAGTCCCCACCACATCCCTTTCTTCATTACCCACTTAGGAGTTCTGAGTAAATGCCACACGTCACCTCCATCCTTGCTATGGAGCTTTTGCAAGAAGAGCTCCTCTGAAAGTTACAGGACCCCTTACCAATTCTATCACCTCCACCTGCCTCTGCCTTCCTCCAATTAATACAGGATAATAAGGAGTCCCATTTCCTGAGGAGGTGCAAACTGTCTCCACATTAATTTGATAAGAAATAGTTGAGGCAGGCCCTGGCTCATGGGGAGTGTCTAACATTAGCAATCCTGAACCTATGTATTACTTTGAATGTTTTTAAAGTTCTGTTCCCACAGGTTCAATCTCCTCGCGTCTTCTCATACATTTTCTGTCACTCTGTCTCAGTAGTATTGATCCATCTGACCATTAGGGTAAAGTTTCAAGGTTTACCCAAGCTTTCAGGGTTCAAAGATTTTTCCCGTGTAGGATTTTTCTCACTCCAATTTTTCTTTCTCCTTTCACATGCCTTACCTTGAAAATAGATAATTAAGAAACTCAAGAAGACAAATGTTTCCACAAAGGTTCAGATTGTTAATATTTAGGATAATTATTGAATTTAACCCTTTGATTTAAACTTCTTTCATACACAGAAGACATTTACGTCTCCCAGTGATATTTCTTACACAAGGTAAATAATCACAACCAAAGAGCTTTACGATAACTTCATTTATTGACTCACAGCAGCCTTATCAGAGCTCGGCTTTCTTTTATATAGGCAAAGGAACAAAGGGGCCACATAACATAAACTTGCACAGCTTGTACATAACAAGTCAAGACCTTGAATGCTGGTTGCCTGTCACCACGTGCTAACATGGCCTCTTCCATGACTTATGAGCATAGAATTTGCCTACTGTGGTATTTTCATTGTGATTTTTGCTTGCCCATTCCTGAATCCTGGAGGATGGTGATTGAACTGTTCTGAATGCTTCTCTCGGGCCATAGGAAGATACGGGCCACCAGTTTTGAAAGAAAGGAGAGGATAGAGAGGGCAGATGCAATTTTGTTATCTGAACTAAAAACAAAACAAAGCAAAACAAAACAAAAAAACAAACAAAACAAACAAACAAAAAAACCAAAATAGGTCTAGGCAAGGAGAGACTGTAAGAAAGGAGTCGAGACACAGGTGCCCACTTTCCATGTAAACTGCATTACTTCAAGTCCTGTGGGTTAAATGTCTGGTTTCGTTAATCTCTGTCTCTCTGTCTCTTTGTCTCTGTCTCTCTGTCTCTCTGTCTCTGTCTCTCTCATCTCCCGTCTCTCTTCATGTGTGGTGTGTGTACATACTTTTGTACAAAGAATTATAAATAATTGAAATTTCTGTTCTAGACACAAGTTGTAATCTTGAGATTTTTAGTTACCCTCACCTTTGCTATGTTTCTTAAAATTCTTACAGTTTACAAACCCGGAGCACTTGAGATTTCAAGTAATATTCCCTGCTTTACTTAATTTTTCCCATTCTCTCTTCCTGTCTTCAATTTCCCCTTTTTTCTTTGCTTAATGAATTTGTTGTATGATTGTCCTTCAATATTCAAATATTAGTTATTTGTTAGTTCAACGATAATAGAATGTACTATCTATTAGAATGTTAATATAACTATTGTCTCAAGAAATTATGTTCTTAATGGATTTATAGAGCAGCAAACAAGCAGCTAGAATACACTAAACAGAAAATTCTGGAGCTTGCTTACAGGAAGAAAGCTGAAAGTATATGTAATTCTGGAGCTTGCTTACAGGAAGAAAGCTGAAAGTATATGACAAAGGGATAAATGTTGGCTCTGAGGATGCCTTTTTGGACCACATTGGCTAATGGATTCTGAGGGAAATCTTGAAGACGCTTAAAGGAGAACAGGACTACCTTTGAGATATAGCTATCTGTGCCATGGCTGCCTTTATTTGGAGAAATCATTTCTAACTCCCAACTAAAACTATATTTTCTCAGGGCTTGGAAGCAGTTGAACAAATAGGTAAATTTTGTGAGATATAGTTGTTTAACTACACAGACCTGAATTCAATTTCCAGAGTTCATACATATTTCATACCGTAACCTTGGCCAAGTTTCTAATCTATTTGTATTTAAGTTTTTCTGTCTATGAATTAGCGTTGAATAAAGATGCTACCTGGAAAAATGGATATAAGAATTAAATCCCTAATTTGTGAAAAGTAGAATGTCTAACACTTGTTATGTGGTACATTCTTGAACTATTTTTTCCAAGATGAATCCTAGAATCCTAATGTTCAGTTTTCAATGCTGGTGAAATCTGTACTTTATTACTTAACACTGTGCAAAACTGATTTCAACTGTTTAATCAATAACAGGGATTAATAACTAACTAGAAGAAAGGAAATAGAAAATATTACTATAGTCCCGTTTACAAACTCAGGAAGCTAAGCTCAGAGAACATGTTGACTTTTTCAAGAGTACCCAGCTATTAACATACAAAACCAGAGTATAGAGATTATGGATTATACAATTTCAGGTGACAGGTTTCTATATGGCATCCTATTCTCCCTGACTTCTAATAATAATGGCATTTCAATCTCATTCAAGAATATCTCCTCAACACAAGTCCTAACGTATATAGCACAGACCATTTGAAAGTTATTGTCCTCATTTCTTAAAACTTGTATGTTTAGTTGGCTTTTCAAACATAGACAATACCTATTAAATTTTTCACTTACTCTTTTCAGAATAAGAGGGCTATGTGAAAAGCAATCTGGGGTACTCGTTTGAAAAGCAATCCAACTCCAGTTAATATTTCTGCTACACTGTCTTCGTAGAAGAAAAAGAACCTAATACTATTAAAGAGGAAATATACAAAGAAAATTTTAATACTTCTATAGATTAATTCTGATTCAGAACATATGAGATGCACTGATGTCATTTCGTCGTCTATTGGACTTAGTGATGATGTACCCCAATGTAGCATTGCCTTTTTGTGTCCTTGAATGGTAAGGCTTTAATACAATGGCAAATGACTATGCAGTTACATTACTAGTTGAAGAATGATGTAAAGCAGAAACATTACAAAGTCTGTGTTTCTCCCAATTCATTTTGATCAATCTGATTTTGTTTCCACACCCTGGGCTGCAGATAGTTTCCTACCATATATTATTTACTGTTGTGTTTCCTCTCCCTTTTCAGTCTTAATTCACAACATTTTGTTTTGCTTCCTCAAGGCTTAGCTGAAGAGCAGTTGTGGGAAGCCTATCCTTGATTATTTTTAATGTTTAATGTTTAAAACACCACTTGACAAGTTCCATCTTCTAATGTTTACTCCACCCTGTCTTTCATCTTCTTCTTTCAACCTTTCGTATAGTCTTGGTACATTTTCAGATTGTTAAAGATGAGAAAATGTACGCTTCATAGTATCTGTCGTTCTATGTATGTTATCATTGCCACCTATAAATGTCCAAGCTGTGTCCCTGGCTTTCAGAGATGACAATGCACACAGGTGATCTGGTGAGAAATGACTTTAGCCTTTTTTCACAGTTAGAATATCTTAAAACACTTTGTGCTTTGAAAATTTAATATGTATACAATTTTGGCAACTTTGAAACTACTGACTTGCATTATAAGGACCTTGAGCTGATAGCTGAGTTGTGTAGAGATAATTTGAATTTAGAAGACTTTGTTGGAGGGAGTTAAGAACTGATAGGCTACAAAATGTTATCAACAGATAATAAGAAAAGTCATTTCTATGTCTATTAACAAACCTATTTTACTCTAAATCAGAAATATTTTGAAGAAATTTCTTATGTAGTAGAAGGAGAAAATTTTATATGATCTGAAGAGAAACCAGAATGTAGAAAATTTTTATTTAGAATCGTTTTTCATCAAATATATGAAGACTTAACTGATAACTTTTACACTAGTCACTAAGCAGTAATCACTGATTTTTATAACAATTATGATCTGGGACACTAACATATGCCTGGAGAACAGGACAGAAGTATGTACATCATTTTTAATTTGATATATGGAAAGTACAAAAACAGAAGCCAAGTTTAAGCTCCCTATAAACCCTTATTGTTTTATCAGATGAAAACAATAATAAAATATAAATCCTTGAATTCTAACATTACAGTTGCTACCTTTAAAATTCCAGTGGTTTCTGTAACTTAGTGTTGATATTTATTGTACATAGTATTCTAAAGCATCCCAAGTGTATTTATAATTAGAATATAGTTAATGGTTTAATGTGTCAAAAATACTTTATTTTAATAGTATCAACACTGTCCCATAAATTGACAACAGCAAAAGGCAAATGGAATGTATTGTTCTGTCCATGATAGACATTTAATAGGCCTAAAATAGGTTTAATAATTACTTTAACAAACATTCATTCCACTAGATTATCCATCTAATATAATTATAAGAAGGGTGGCTATTCTTACTAATAGCTAGAGGGTAATAAAAAAACAACTCCAAGAAACTTAAATAGGAGAGAGACAGCAAAAGAGAACAGAGAGAAAAAAGGGAGAAAAATTAATTCATTATAAGTAATAACTAAGAAGGAAAGAATGTTATATAATCTATGTTGAGTTCTGTCTTAATCCTGAAGTGTCTGATGGGCAATGCATGTAATTTAGTACTAGGGGACTAACGAGTTGTACTTTGTGGGCTATGCTGCTATTTGCTAGTCTATAACCTTGTGCCTCACTGTTGGGTTGCTAAAGTAGCTTCTGGGAGAATTCTCTAGACCTGATTACTCTAGTTCATTCCGGTATTGGCTGCTGGAATTATTTCCTAACTAACCTTTTGGGTCTTCTCACTGGGCATCAGAGTCTGCTAGATGCTGACTTCATTTCTACTTGATTCTAGTGGAGCCCTTTATGTGTTGTAAGTATCCTAAGACTGGTCCATGCTTTGTTCATAATTTGTCTATATTGTCCCAATCCCACACCCCTCTCTTTCACAAGTCTTGTCATGAAATTTATTGATGGAAATACTACTTTGGTTATTTGACTCTTCAGTCTACTGGCTGATGTTGATCAGAAATCCACTCATTTTAGATTATGAACCTCCAGGATCAAGGCTACACAATATACTTTCTAATTTTTTCATGGTATCTTCCATTCATATTTAGTCATTATTTTACCAAATGCTTTTCTGATCAAAGTTGTGACCATTTGTGCATGGCATAGCCAAGGCAAGTTATGATCCATCAGTGCCAGGGCCGGTAGCTTACTTCAATGAGACATCATGAAATTGGGCCTATGAATAGGTCATGGATCAGGGAGGGACTTACTGGTCACTGTGACTCTATGGTGAACTATTGACTACTAATGGGTTCTGGGGGCTGGGGGTGAGGTAGTCATCATTTTACTTGTATATTCAATGGTGATCCCACGAGACTTCTGATGGATATTTCCAAACCCTTGGACACACAGTTGATCCTCACTAAATTCACATTTCAAATAAGGAAACAATGAAATACCATGAAAGTCATGAATGTGAGAAAGGGCGCACAGAGACTTTGGGAGGATTAATGGAGATTGGGAAAGATTAGAGAAGTAAACCACTGCACTAATCAGGGTACATTTTGTACTCATATAAAATTGCCAGAGAAAGCAACTCAATAAACAATTTAAAGTGGTCATTCAGGATTTGGTTATATAAAACTAAACTAAACAGACACTGAATTCACAGCTATCTTTAATATTAAAGGTTAAATCTGAATCATGGAGAGCCCGGGGTACTCACAGTTTGTCTCTCCAGTTTTCTGAAACATAGCAGATAAACTTCAATAATTCTAGTTTGACTCATTTCTCAGGCATCTACTACCTTTAACTTGAAGGAGCAGTGTTCAGTTTAGCTGCATGATTCTAACATCAAAACAAGAAGAAATGTAACGACTCTTGAACCAAAAGAGATCATGGGCCAGAAGTCACTCATGGCAGGCATATCACTAAGAACTCAATGAGCTAAGGATGTAAACTTAGGCAGGAACTAGTTGGTTAACCTAACAGCATAACAAAATGCAGTTAGTGTTGAGCTATTTCTAAGTGAAGTTACAGTTGTCAAAATAGGGCATGGAATTATGAGTCTATCTACATATTGAGAGATATTTGATCTCTTAGTTTACCCATCAAAAATCTGAAGTATAATGCAATTCCTATGGCAGAAAAAAAAGGTAGAATTATTGAAAGTGAGTGAATTCTATGCTAATTTTTAAGGCTGACTATTAGGACTGACTGGTTTCCGCCTCATAGGTTGGTTGTGTCTCTAACTTTAATACAGAACAGAGCCTACTAATTTTGTAGTAGGTGATTGGTGGGTTACTTTGGAACAAAAGAAATTACATTCAGTTGGAGCAACTGATGAACGTGTCATGAGGAGATGCTGCTAAAACTAGCTTGAAGTATAACAAGAAAATTGTAAGGGTCCAGCTGAGAAACTTATGAAGGAAAGTGAAGCAGAGGGGGACATGTTTACTAAGGAAGTGAATGGGGGACTGTATTGGCTGAGCTCAGTGACTGTGGGACCAAAGGTCAGGGTGAAAAACCACCTGGTACACTTTTTTTTTTTTTTTACTTTAGTATACATAAATGAGTGTATATGTTTATTACATGATAAATACAGCAAATAGTGGACATTTTGAGACAGGGCAAGACACGCAAGCTGTAGATGTGTTATGGTACTTCAACACTAGTTTAAAAATCCTCTAACTTGTGGCATATTTAAGTGTTTTTATTTGCTTTCTCTTTATCATCACAGATCTTCATAAACAATGAATGGCATGATTCAGTGAGTGGCAAGAAATTTCCTGTCCTTAACCCTGCAACTGAGGAGGTCATTTGTCATGTGGAAGAAGGGGACAAGGTAAGTTTCCCAACATCTGCAGCTCCACTTTACAACAGAAGTGTTTGTTTCTCACTGTTATGAGCTCAAAACCCACCTCAAGTTCAAAGAAAAACATGAAAACATGGCTGCTCTAGCACTGGCTAAATGTTCGGTTGACCAGTGTTTGTTTTTTTTTTGTTGTTGTTTTGTTTGTTTTTGTTGTTGTTGTTTTTGTTTTGTTTTATTTTTTTGTTGTTTTTTTTGTTTTTTTTTTGTTTTATTTTTTTTGTTGTTTTTTTTTTGTTTTGTTTTGTTTTGGTTTTTTTTGGTCAGGGACATGGCTCAATGTATAAAATACTTACTGTACAAGTTTGAGGGTTTGAGTTTGAACTTTATCATCCACACAAAAGCCATTTATTTATAATATCCCTAGCTTATATGTAATAGTCAACAAATATGGATTAAACGAAATTCAATTTCTATTTCAATTAAAAACATTTATTTTTAGATTGAGAGGATTCTTTCTAGATCCTACACCCTGAAAAATATTACACAAATGAAATGATGAACATTTAACATTATGAAGCTTATTAAAAAACACTGCAACTTATTTTATAATAAGCGAGTACAAAATGATGCTCTGGTTAATCAATACTCTTTCAATTATCATATTTAATAATAGGGTTTAACTGCAGTGAACAACGTTTTGAAGAACAAGTCAGTGGTAAATGTATAATTATAAGGGAGAAGAAAATTTAAAATGTGCAAGTTCAGAAAACTGAGATTTCATATTCAAGTTATAGGATAATAACATTAATTATACTTGAAAATGATAATGTTTCTAGTACTTTTTCCATGTATCCAAAAGAAATTTTATACTTAGATTAATTAATATATCATCTTTAAAGTAACTTATTTGATATACAAAGACGTATTCACCAAGGAGGACATACCAAAATAATACAGAGCAGTGTTCACTACAAAGATTTATAAACTTTAAAGGAAGTTGCCAGACAATAAACATGATGTAAATTTGCATCAACCATGGAATATGTTTGAACAGTAATCTACATTCTAGTAACCCAGTGATTATAGCCAAGAAATCCTCTTCTGTAACGCTGACATAACATAACTTATGTGAAGAAAGATAATTGTAACAATACAGAAAATAAGTAAAGAATATTTTGAATCACAAACTTATTGTAGAATGTCTCATAGAGTTTTTTGTTTTTAATATTCACAATTATAAATTATAGTACTATCTCACGTAACTAATTTGACAAAATTAAATAAAATAATTTAAAAGATTCAGAAAAAAAATGACAGGATTTGTGGCAATGTCTATAAGCTCAGAGTGAGGGCAGCAGAGACATCGGATCCACCAGGCTTACTGACCAGCTGATCTTGCTAATCAGTGAGCACCAGATTCAGAGGGACACTGTGTATCAAAGTATATCATAAAAAGACATTAAAGAAGACACCCAACATGTACATCTAGGTGCCATGTGAATATATAAACAAAAATACCAACAGCCAACAGTACCCTGAACCCACAAGTCATAAAGTTAGTATTTATCAATCATGTTCAGTTTGAATGATAGCATGACTCACCTCACATTGGTCACACTGTAGCTAACAAAAGGGGCAAAAGAAGATTCTGTTTTCTGGCTGAATTTACAGATAAAAATAAAGAAGAAGAATAGCAAAGTTAACTAATATATTCAAGTTGACAGTGTTTTTGGCTCACAAAATCGGCATCACTGTCGTGATAACAGTCAAAGCCTATGGCTGCAGGATGAGTGTTGTGGTGGGTTTACTGTTCCACGGTGTTACTATTTATTATAAAAGTAATAGTGAAATGGCAAATACTGAATAGGAACAAGAACCAGAAAGCCCTCAGAATCTTCATCTGAACACACATGTAAAATATGTATGGGACTCCAGGACTACTTTGAAAAAATTTACCCTTTAGTAGCCATGAGAAAACATTAAGCTTTAAATCTCTGTTAACATAAGATGAAAAAAGATGGAGTCAGCAAACCTAAGGATTATAAAATTCCTGACACTGGCCTTCAGCTAACTGGCAATCGCATGACTCTGTCACTGTCTGCCCCTTTATCAGCTCAGCTTCATTCCCTGTGACCACAAATATTAAGATATTTATGAAGCCACACCGCCATATCTCAGATAGCCACAGATCTTAGGTTTAGAACTTCCGTGGGGTTTGTGGAGGCTGAGAGTTCAGATTACAGTAATATAGGCACAAAGTTAGATCAGGGCCTTCAAGGACAAGGTCTCCAAATGTAACATCGAACAAAAGATCAAGAAATAAACAGAGAACAAGGATGGCCTCTGGAGGCTGCTGTCTTTCATTCTGCACATGCACTAAAGACTTCACCCTGTGTGGGTCTCATCCCTGTGCTTCTCAGTGCTTTGGGGAAAGTCCATCAATAAATACCTTTATAATACTACACAACCTTTATCTATGAGCTCGTATTAGGCCACTTCATCAAAAAGAGAATTTCAACTTCTGCCCAGTGCCTCAATTCTTCCCACAGCTTGACGCCTGTTCACTGCTTCTGTGCTTGACCCCACAGTGGTGCTCCAGAGTGGGTCCTGGCAAGCCACTCCATAGTAAGAGTTCATGGGTTCCCCATTTGTATCACTCTGTTCCTCCTCTTATTTCATTTCATGTAAAATAAGAAAAAAGGAAATTCTTGGAAGGCTAAATAAAATATATAGATAGGTCAAAGAGAACCCCATGATTCCCAGACCAATCATGCATCTTCTTTTAAATAATCAGGTGCTGGTACACTATGCATATCTGGAAACTTTTCTATTCTGGAAAGTTTTAAATTTTTATATAACCCAAACTCCATATATTGGGAATCTAGTATTTATCATTGGTGAATCTTCATGGACTTCTGGAAAGCCAAGCATAGACAGAGATAATTACCATCGATAGCTCTGTGCCATAAGTGATTCAGAAGCCTCCAAGCTGATCCTAGAAGGAAGAGAGAATTTGTTCACTACATTTAAAAATGGAGTAGCGAATGCTTGTTACTTATGTGAGATTTCTAGAGATCCACATTATCATTTTACTATCTCCAGAACGAATGGAAAGAAAGAGAAAAATAAGCCACATATACAGTAAGACATAGACATAGGTAAACTAAGAGCCCATCCACTGTCTATGCCTTCTCCACGTAGATAAAAATTATACTCAAGGCTATGAATCTGTAGATAGCAGTTAACAAAAACTCATATTCTTGATGCTTTAACATTTAAACCTTGAATACTTAGCTTGTATGGGTATCTTGTTTTGGCAATGGGATTGGTGTCATTAGGTAAACAAAATTCTCAGCCTGGGTTCAGTAAAATCTTTGTGAGCCAGTTTGAGACTTTGGTGGGGCAGTCAAGGAGGACTTCCTTCTTCCTAAATTGCATAAGACAAAGCTGGTGACCATCCCAGCAACCTTGTCAGTGAGCACTGATTTGCTCTGTGCTTTGGGACAACTGCCCCTCCCATAGAAGAGATCCAAGAAGTTAATTCATGGCCAACGAAGCTACAGGTCGTGTCACAGTATCAGTCTGATTGGCTGGACAAATGGTTCCTCTAAGGAAATTGTCCGTGATAAGCAAGAGCTTGTTTCATTACCACATTCCTGTATCTGTATCTTGTTTGGAATTACTAAACAACTGCATTTTTAGAATAGTTGATGCTGAAACAATTTGTGAGGAATCTAATGACGAGTGGCTAGCATGGCTTAGTGAAAGGTAAAGTGCACAGTCACAAGAAATCTCATAGGCTGGACTGACTCATTAGGTCACAGGTTAAAGGTTGGTTTTTGAAATTCCCTTCACAGCAAAATGGGGCTGCCAATGGGCTACATCTTGTCTTTCATGGTAATCACAAGGGTGAGGAAGGAACCTGAGCAAACGCATGTTAAAAAGTGAAGCATGCCTATGGGTGGGAAGGGATTTCTTTTCACTTCAGTGGCTCCTTTAGGAACCACTGACTAATTCTAGGGCGTGGGCTAATTGATAATTGGAGGAATAAAACTAAATGGCCATTAAAGTAAGTGCTGCAGACAGGTGTGAGAAAAACTGACCTGGTTACTATGTTCTCCATCTCTAGCTGAAGTTAATATGTGGGTATTGCAGGGGAGATGGAGGGACTTGGACCTTCACCATTTAGTCTTAGAGTTCCTTGCTTTCTGGCTCTCACTGAAACTGCCTGTATGTATTCAGCCTGCAGGCTCTGACTTAAAACTGGAATATCCTTGGCACCAGGATTTGATCATAGAAAATCCCAGTAATCTTGTTATGTTACTAGTTTTAGAAATATATATGAGAAATTCCAGTCCTTGAATTAAAATAAACAAAATGTCTACTTTGAAATAATGAAAACACATTAATAATCTTGTATGAGATTAGTACACTGGGTAATGCAAAAGTTTTGTTATGTAATGAAATCAGTTCAAATATGATTATTATATAAATATTAATAAACATAAATTACATAAAGCATAATGCATGTCTTTATATGATAATATAAAGTGCTAATTATAATATAATGTAATATAATGTGTTAGATTTATAAGACACTAAAAACAATTAATTATGAAATGTGTATTAAATAATAAAGAATAGTAAGACATCTTACAGTGTGTAATTCAGAGAATAATGAGTCTGATACCTAAAGCAGCTTTGTTAAGCCATCTTGCTGAGACAGTAGAGCAGCTATGGAGGTCAGATCTAGAATCGAAATTTGCCTGTACTTTCTGCTGTGTACTTTCAAGCATCAACTACTTACCTACAAAACAAGGTACATGATGCTTAACTGTAATAGGAACGTGGGAGCTATAAAGAGCCTGCCTTTGTGCCTGGAGCCTAAAGCTCCTCCCTCATTTTTAAATCACTTTATTGTGATGAACTCACAAAGAAAAACAATAATACACAGCTGGAGTAAATAAGTCACTCAAACAAAAACTTCCTAAGCCCCAAAAGATGCATCTCAGTGAAGTTCCACACATTTAGAAGGGCCATTCTGAAGCCAGGAATTTCACTTGGGATTTTACACTTTCACAGTCAGCTGTATTTTTTTTTGTGGACTTATCCAACACAAAAGACCATAACAGATGATCCGAGTGTCTTTTGCCTGGGTTCTCTGCTGCCACATTCACTACCATTACTCTTTCTTAGTCTCGTTTATAAATGGTATTCTACATACACACAACTGTCCACATATAAACATTTATTTATACCCTATAGGCTGGGATCTGCACACAAAGAAGAGCATTCTGATTTTTTTCTGAGTTTGAGCAATCTTTGCATAATATTCTCATAATATTTTACATATTAAGTCCATCTTTTTTCCTGCAGGCTTCTTGATTTTATTTTTCTTTACAACTGAATATTCTATTATTTCCATTTATCTATTGATGGACACCTAAGTTACTTCCACTTCCTTGCCATTATAAATAGAAAAGGTTTATGATACTACCTGTAGTAATAATTGTGGCAATAAAGATCTTACCTTCAAAGGATATTAGTCTGGCATCCATATGGAGAGAGTGGGAATGGAAGATAATGAATAGAAGGCTGCTAACAATACACAACAAAGCCTTTGTAGGAGAGAGCAGAAAATACTGGAACACTGCGCTAGAACAGACTGGGATGCTGTATCCACCTTGACATTGATTTGTCTTTTAGGATCACAGTTGCCTCCATCTAGTGAGCATTTAGCATGTCTGTCACATAGAATATGTGAGGCTGTTATTCCTGAACAAGAGGAATGGACTTCAGACAATGTATTTCACTGTAGAATAGAGTGGTCCATCTGCATCCACAGCTTCCACATTTGTAAATTAAACTCGTAGGATTGGAATGGGTAGCTGCTGACATGGATGATATCATGAGGTCTCTCACAGCTGTGAATCTGAGTTCACAGGCTTTCTTAGCCATTATTCTCTAAATAATAAAGTATAGCTACTATACCTAGTATTGTTTTATGGACCAGAAGAAAACTAGACTTAACCTAAAAGGCCTGTGGGTTATATGCAAATTTTATGTAAATTTAGCATCTATGATTTTAGGTTATCTTTCTGGGACTTGGGGAGCAGTTCTTCATGGATACCAAGCAAAGCTCATAAATTTATATGATAAAGTGATATTTGGTTTTATGTTACTCCAATTTGATGAACATTTCAGTACAAAATCTTCATCTCACTGTCCTCTTGTTATCTGACTTATAGTGAGAATGCTTATATAAACAGATGGATGTTTGGATCTCTCAAATCTTACATGGTTAAAAGGAAGAAATCAGAATTCAAAGAGGGGGGTTGTTTCACTGAAAATTCACCATCCTTACTCTCTTTCTGTTACTACAAGATGAAATACATCTGAAAGAAGAGAAGCCATGGCCTAAAGAAATAAACATAAGAATACAATTACTTATGACAGTAAGAGGGTTTCTCAAATGGCAAGGTTTGTTTCAAAACCACTTTTTTTAATCCATCTGTAGAGGAAGGCCTGAGGCTTAATACAGCTCAGATTTGGCAAAGACCAATGACATAACGCTGAGCAGAAAGATCCATGCAGGAGCTGCATCTCATGAGTCTGTCTAACACAGATGTGTGTGTGTGTGTGTGTGTGTGTGTGTGTGTGTGTGTGTGTGTGT
>JANHMN010000003.1:147638501-147695074 GCA_030674055.1 Rhabdomys pumilio
TGTGTGTGTGTGTGTGTGTGTGTGTGTGTGTGTGTGTGTGTGTGTGTTTAAAAGCCATGGTATTTATAGATCATAGAGTAAAGCTCTAATACTTTGAGGGGTTTGCTCTTTCTTCACCATAACAGTGATCTCTTAATTTCTTTAGGAAGAACTTAGAAAATGTGTTTTAAAACAAAAAAATGTCCAATAACAAGCAAAAATATGATCAACATGATGCCTAAGCTATACATTGTTTTCTACAGAACAAAGCAATAACCACATACATAATTACACAAATTCATCATTCTTAAGAAAAAAATGACACTAGTGTGTAAAGAAGCATAGCAAAAGAATATCTGTGTGTAGTTTTAAACATTGACCTGTTCAAACCAGAATGTACATCTAAAAAAGGTTCTTCCTATAACATTCATAAATAGAAACTGTCATCCTCAATTTATACAGTTTGGGGTGATAATTTTACAACTTTTCTAAGACTTGAAAGCAACACACAGTCAATAAAAACTGAACATTTTGATTTAAAATTGAACTGTTTCCAGGCTTATGATTGACAGTACGGTAGTCTCCTGGGATGCTGTTGGGAGTCTCCATTGGCCACACAAACCTATGGGCAAGCCACTGCAGCAGACTGAAATCAACACATGAAACAAGGCATCCAATACTTGTTAAGGAATACAGTCCATATTAGGCAGTTTAGATTAAGCTCTGATGTTTCATATGTGAAGTGCCCTACATGCATTTAACATATGGAATTTTCAGGCTGTAGCTGTCATAAATGTAGCTGAGCATTTGTACTATGAAATGGTTTATTTCCATTTCAGTTTGCAGACATGTAAGTCTTGGATATCTTATCTAATGCTTTCTGAGGAAAAATAATGTTAATTTGGCCTTCTGTGGCTCTTTAAGGTAAAGGTTAAGCTGAGGTTCAGCCAAATATAAGCAATTGAAAACTATAGGGTCATTTTCCTTCCAGCTATTCTAATTTTCAAGAATTTAGTCTCCTAAATAAAGTTGTGATCCACTGGCATGTAGGATTTATGGAGTTCCAGAAAATACCAGTTTTATAGACAAAATGTTTTAAATTAATTGCATTTAAAATATTTGTTTATTTACTATTAATGTGCATGCACACACACACACACACACACACACACACACACACACACACATACACACACACACACACTCACACATGATCGTTCTTTCCAAATATTACAGGACAAATTTGTTCTACATTTTATTGGTAGGAAAGAGAAAGACCTCAGGGAGATTTGGTGAATAACCTAAAGTGACTGGCTGTGGATGAGATTGATTGTGCATCCTATTTCATACCTCTACTGATGGGGAGAAAAGTATTTTGGGCCTAGCTTAGTCAGGATCTCAACTAACAGTTATCCTCTGTGGCCTGTGGAGACTCTACAGCACCTCTAATCTCACAAAGTTCAAATTAAAGTGTAAATAATAACTTGGCTGTTAGTGTAAACATGCGCTCATTCCTTTTGTGTGGGAAGAACAAAAGCAGAATCTGTGGAACTGGTCCCAGAAAGAAGGGGCTATTGTAGTACCCAATTATACTTACTCAAATCAACCCTGGTGTTGGCAGTGATGTTCCTCACAACCCACCTCAATGTTCTGGGTTCCTGAAAGAAAGACACACACACACATACCCACACACCCACCCACCCACCCACCCCCCCACACACACACACTCACACACACACACTCACACAGACACACTCACACACACCCTTTATATTTCGATATACTCAATGGGTGGACCACTTCCTAACCTCCACATGGATGAAGTACCCTCCTTCCATATTTCTGAGTTATTACTAAAATATATATTCCATCTTTGCTACCCTGGACCCAGACCTGCAGCCCTCTTGGCTGCATTCCCTGGTACCTACATGCCATATATCTCTCTGTCTTCTGCGCCCTCAGACCTGGTGGCTCTCTTCCTTCCCAGGCATGGCAGCTATTTCTCTCCTTCTTCTCAGTCCCTTGCCCAGGAATCCTAAAAGTGCCATCTATGTCTCCTTGTCCAGCTATTAGCTGCTGACTTTACTTACCAATCAAAACCAATTGGGTGCAGGGTTTCCTCAATTTCTTAGATGCAGATGAGCAATTTGGGGGACCAGATTAACATAATACAGGCAGCAGTAGACTAAATCCACAAGGGTGTGCATGCTATTTGCTTTTCTTATCTGAATACAAAAGAGTTGACAGAAGCAACTGTAAGGGAGAAGGATTTATGCTGGCAGTTGGAAAGGGTACAATTTGTAGTGAAGGTGAAGGCAGGGAAGAGAGCACAGTGGCAGGAGTGTGGGGCTCAGATTCCTCATGTCTCACTGAACCAACAATCACAGATCTCCAGACACCATTGGATCCCGGTTACAGCCCATGTGCCATGCCATGCCTATCCCTCAGTCCCTATGCCCATAAGGCCTCACTCACAACATCTCAAAACAGTGCTAACCCCTGTGTGACAACTGTTAGAATGTTTGAGCTGGAAGTCGCATCTCACATGGAAACCAGTGCAGTATGTATGATGAGCCCCATTTTTAATTGGGTACAATGTAAAAGAACATTAATTTGCTACTTTAGTCCCAATTTGGTAAAGGAGATAGTCTCCTTTATTTATGAATCAAATAAGCTAATGTGTTTAAATTAACTAGAACATTATTTTAAATAAAATAGTGTCCAGTTTTATTAGGATAAAGTGACATCTATTAAAATATGGCATCGCTAGTCATTTAACTACTTAATAGACAACTGGAACTTACATATTAATCAAGAGAAACTACTATAACAGACTAGATTGTTAATTGTGTAAATGTTCTGGACTTTAGGCTAATGGAGCTTCTGTTTGTAAGAACTGTGTCTAAGTTCATAAGGTTGTTGTGTTGTGCTTGCTCACCTAGTATTTTGAATATCCTGAATGGATTGATCTGTGATTTCCAGGCTGATGTTGACAAAGCTGTGAAGGCCGCGAGACAGGCTTTCCAGATTGGCTCCCCATGGCGCACCATGGATGCTTCAGAGAGGGGATGCCTGCTGAACAAGCTGGCTGACTTAATAGAAAGAGATCGTCTGCTGCTGGCTGTGAGTATTAACCAATGCCAACAACAGATGCATGAGATAGCTCCCCAGAGCACTCAGTTTCAACTGGACAGTCAGTTAGTTTGGTTAAGAGAACACATGGTCAATCATCCTGCCTTTTCTCTAAGTCTTCTCAGAGCCCTTGACATGGTAAATGTTCCTCTAATAAGGTCCTTGATTTCTCAGACTCACTGATCATAGCGTCTTTCCAGAGAATATTTATGAATCTTTTAAAAGTACCAAAATATTGCTCTAAAATAAATTGTAGTATATCAAGCCAAAATAATTTTACAATGGCTCCTTCTCCTCCAAGATATCTGTTCACAATGTCATGTCAAACAGTAGGGATTTTTATTTTCACTGGGTGTAAAAGAATTCACAAACAGAATCTAGGTTTAATGTTGAATAAAATCATGGTTCTGTTTTGGGCACTATGCTTTTTTCATTTCTGTGGATAGATACGTCAGTATAGGATACAGATGAGAACACACTTTCTTGTCTCTTGTGTCCCTGTTTAATGAAGCCAACTGAAAGCAGCATGGTTTCCAGTTAGATTTCAAACTATATTTTGTGATCTTCATATTACTGGAAGCACTACCAATTATTTGTAAATAATCATGCTTTCCTCAAATTTGCTGAAAGTTTCAAAATTGGGGGAAAAATATAATCAGTAGCTATTGCAATAAAACCACAGCATCCTCTGTGTTGTATGGGAAGAAAGCAGATAACATGGCTTCCCTCACTTGTCTGTGGCAGGAAGATTGTTAATGGCCTTTGTCACCTTGAAAGGTTGAAGAGAATAAAAAAACAGACACAGAAAATCCATGGGTATAAATTCTGAGGTAGTGGACAATATAAACTGGAAAAAGAGAGCTTTAGCTATTGGGTGATCACCTCATAGAATGTAGGATTCCAAGGAGACTTGTATAATCAGAGTGAAAAGAGGAGAAAGACAAGACACTACAAGGTCAGAATGTCTGGAAATGTGTAGTCTGATTACTCAAATAGTTGTTACCATGTTGACTACACATCAGAATTATCATTGAAAACTGCTGACGAAAATCCATGGAGAAAGCAGTAGGAACTTCATTTGTATGCATAGATTTTTCTATCTGTGAGAAATATGACAATAGTTAAACAGGCATTGAGAAGTTGCAAACACGGAATCGTCTCTAGAGCTGGGTGACAAGTGCGATCCTGTGAGAACTCTAATTAGATTACAAAGAGATTACGAGTCGTATTCACAGCTGAGTACCTGTGAAATTGTGCCTAGTGCTTAGACATCGCTTAGCTGAAAGGGACTCAGAATATGATAAAAAGAGCACAAGGGTCGGACAACCAGAATCTTACTATCTCCACTACCAGGATCTTGATGTGTGGCCATAAGAAAAGTTATTTGGCTCTGTTTTAAAAGCAGGAGTTTAATCAAGATAATTTGAGATTTCTTATGATTACAAAGCTCTCTTTAATATTCAAATATTGACTACTGAAAATGTTGACCATGTATTTTTTTTAATTTTTTTTATTTTTTATTATTTTTTTGGGGGGGGGGGTTCAAGATGGGGTTTCTTTCTGTAGTCCTGGCTGTCCTGGAACTCACTCTGTAGACCAGGCTGGCCTCGAACTCAGAAATCTGCCTGCTTCTGCCTCCCAAGTGCTGAAATTAAAGGCGTGCACCGCCACTGCCCAGCGACCATGTATTTTTAATTTACTTTTAATTCTTATAAGATTCCATACATTTATAAAATAGATATTGATCATATCCATCCAGAACCCTTTCCTACCAACTCTCTCTACTCTCCCCATGCCACCTACCACCTCTTTTACATTCTTTCTTTACTCTTCTCAGTAAACTTGAGTCCAAATGTGCTTGAGTATATGGTCATTCTTGTTTATTTTAAGTGATTTCATGTGTATAGATGTTTGCCTTGCATATGTGTCTATGTACTATGTGTGTGATTGCTTCTCTCAGAAGGCAGAAAGGAGGCATAATATCACACATAACTAGAGTTATACATGATTGTAAGCTATCGTGCTGGAAATTAAACTGGCTCTTCTGGAACAGCAGCCCATGATGCCCATAGTGGGGGTGGGGGATCAGCCCACTGAGCTATCTCTGCAGCTCCATGGAGCACTTTTATTAATCTAATATTATGGTTGCAATTATTGACTGTGTTTTGTGTTGGTTTTTTTAGACAATGGAGGCAGTTAATGGTGGGAAAGTCTTTGCCAATGCATACTTGTCGGATTTAGGAGGCTGCATAAAAGCATTGAAGTACTGTGCAGGCTGGGCTGACAAGATCCATGGTCAAACAATCCCGAGTGGTAAGTATACTTGGAAAAATAATGGAGATGGTAACAGAGGCCAGGCCACTATCACAATGCTACTTTAAATTCTGATAAATATGTCAAACAGTAAGGCCAACCTTATTTTCTTTTTGATTTTGAATAAACACCTCTCTGAAGAAATAATTTCTATTAAAAGTCAACATTTTTAAAGTTGTATCCATTAATTATGCAGAAAATAAAACTATGTAGAAAATAGGCAGTACTAAGACAATTATCATAGATTCAGTTACAAATTCAAGGGAGTTGTCTAAGTGCTCAAACTGTCCAAAGCCGCCTACTCAAATTAGTGATTTATGCTTTATTTCCATAACAGCATTGATATCCTTCCTATAATATAGTTTTTTTTTTAAAGAAAATATATGGCCCAGAAGGAGGCAGATATACTAATCTATGTCTTTTTAAACTGAGTGTATTTAGAACAAACTAATTTATATTAACATATTTTAAAGACTACAAAGATGAGAGTACTTTTACTAGCTGAGTTAGGAACTGTGCAAGGAAGTGATTGTGTAAGCATTACTCAGTGGTGTGTAGCAGAACAGATGCATGAAAAATATTTCAAGTGAAAAATAATCAATTTGGGAATGGAGTAGAGGCTCAGTTTCATGTCTAAAACTGTAAAGACTTTAGGGACTCAATAATCCACTTCCAGTTCTGTCCCTGATGGGCACTGTCAATCTAACTGGAGTAGTATTCAGTATGGAAGGTGGTCACCAGGAAGTTAGAAGATAAGAATGAGAACATGGAGGAACCATAAAGGAGGCTCTTTTGAGCCTCTTATTCCAGTCTTAGGAAACCAAAAGAAACTCTTTAAAGTACCTGTGGTTTCTGACATGAAAAGTACTTGCTGTGGTAGCAGTAAGCTCCTGTGGAAGCCAGAAAAAAAAACACAGAACAACAAAATTCCCCAGGGTAACCACATCAGAGTAAGGCACAGGACTTGGTCAAATCCAGAAAAGAACGATGTCATTTCAAACTTGTTTTTGTTTGTTTTATTTTTCCCTTAGATTAAAAGACACTGCATTTGCACTTAGTAGACTATGACAACAATACTCACTCACTCACTCACTCACTCACTCACTCACTCACTCACACACAAACCTAACAATTTCAAGGCAGTAGAAACACTGCTTACATTTTTACTATTTTAAACCATTCACCATCTTAAAGGTTCATGACCTTGGGAAATTTGAGACATTGGAAACATTTGCACCTTATAGAGAGATGCTCTCATCTCCCAGCTGCTTTCTGTACCATGAACAGACTGATGTAGAAGACAGCCATTTTGAATACAAGGAATGGAGTTAACTGCTTGTCAGATCTTCTCCCATCTTGCCACACATACCCCAGTTTTTAGAATGGAATTGCAATTTGAGGGCTCCATTGTTTATGTTACTAGCCTTGTAAATAGGATCTTTTGTTTCCCTTTTGCCACTGAGTGTGTGGCTCCTCTCACATCAATCTCATATCATCCTGCCATACCTGCACAACACATGTGCCTTTAATGTATGTCTGCTGTTTTCCAGATGGAGACATTTTCACTTATACAAGACGTGAACCTATTGGGGTGTGTGGCCAAATCATCCCCGTAAGTTCTTTTTCATGACTCCCAATGGGGCAAAGAAATGGCTAATTCTATTGATTTGTTGATGAAGCCCATTCCCATACAAGTGAAGTATATGTGATGGTTATGTGTGAAATTAATTCAACAAGCATGACTGCCTCCCTTGGAGGGTATTTCAGTGTTATTATATGACTGCATGGGATGCTTTGTAAATTGTGCAATGTTCTGGTTTCATGAGCTGTGCTTTATAAGTATATGACGAGGGTTTATCATGGCTCATTTTGCTGGGACTCCATTTCAGTGAGACATAGAGGTACTTGCCGCCTCCAGCACTCTGTCTCCTTGAAACTTCTAACCATAAATAGCAACTGCAGCAAGATTGTTAAAATATTAGAAAATATCTTTTGACTGAAGTGGAAGTAATGAGCATGATAAAAATTGGAAAAGTGTGTGGCGTGCGTCCTTCAGAAATCAGGTCTGCAGGGTCCTGACTCAGTGAGAGAAGATGCACCTAACCCTCAAAAGACTTGAGGCCCCAGGGAGTGGGGAGGCCTGGTGGAGTGGTAGTGGGAAGAGTGGGAGAGGCATCCTCTTGGAGATGGAGTGTTGGGGGAGTTATGGAATGTGGAACAGTCAGAGGGCAGACCAGGAGGGGGTAAAGACTGGACTGTAAAAAAAGATTGAAAAAAAAGAAGAAGAAATCAGGATTGGGTATTCAAAATTCTTCTGTCAGAAAATCAAATTATGAAAGGAATCAGATCTCTTCTAAGCTTGACACTGGCCATATACATCTGATATAATTTTAAAGGCAAAATTAAAACATAGGGAAGCATCCCATTTTTTTTAATGACAATGACTCTTGTTTAATGAAACTGAATGCAACAATGTATTTAACAGAAGTGCTCATTACTTCTAAACTCTCAAACACATCTACATCACTCTAGCAGGGAGTAGCTTGAATAAGTCTAAGCATTAGCTTCTGCTGTTTTGTTCTGTTGCTCTGGGGATCTAACCCTGGGTCTCACACAGGCATGTGCTATCCCCCAGCACTGTTTCTTAATGAATTCAGAAGACATCCATCTAAAGTAGTGAGGACCATTTTCAAGACTCATGGGTAGTGAATGCATAAGCAAGGAAGTGGTCACCTATCTCACTTCTTACAGCTGGCCAGAGGGTTGACCAGGATCTGAACTCAAGCACTCACCTCTGTATGTGAACCTCCTTGGCCTTTAACAGTATTGTTTGCCATGGTCTGAGCCTACCTCTCTGTTGTGCAAAACAATTTGAATATATCCATGGCCTGGTTTCAGTCTTACGAGTTCAAAAAGTAAAAAACAAGTCTCCTGTCATTAAATATACTAAAAGGTATTGTAATTAGGAAAATTCAATAAATGGTCTCTTGGGAAATATAGGGGAGAGAATGTCATATCTTTTTAACATCTAATATGCCTATTTATATACAAAAATATAAAGTTTTTTTTTTGTAGAAAAAGCATTCAAAATATTGACACTTGATAAAATTTGGAAGTGTTTTCTGTTCCCTTCTCTGTGGTGAATCCTGAATATTTATCATGTATTAGTTGCTTTTAGCAGTGACCCTAAGTGAAATGTTTCAGAGGAGTACACAGAACTTATAAGTTTTTATTCAACATCTATCAAGGCAGATTGTTCTAGAAACTGTGGTTTGATAAACTGTAAAGTGTCCATTTTTTCAATTTTACTTTGTAGTGGAATTTTCCATTGCTTATGTTCATTTGGAAGATAGGCCCTGCCCTTAGCTGTGGGAACACCGTGGTTGTCAAACCAGCAGAGCAAACTCCACTCACGGCTCTTCACATGGCATCTTTAATAAAAGAGGTGAGTTTTCCAAGTCTAAACATGCAGGCAGATCCTGGGTCCCCTGTTTACCTTACAGATGTCATTTGCATAGACCATGTGCTTTGGTGTTCACACATGGCTCCTGCTCAGTCATGCAAATGAAAGCAGCAGAGCTAAGGGCTGGGAAGTCTGTCAGTCAGCACAAATGTCTCCCCACTTAAAGAATAACAGGAAGCCCAACTCAGAAGCTTATAGCCAGTCATTCTGTAATCCGTTACTTATATTGTTCAAGTCTCATGAATATAATTCAGGAGGAAATGAAATGTTCTTTCAAATGCTAAAGTATTTGTTGACAACTGCTGCACTTATAGCTGGCCTGGTTGCTTCTGTAATTTCCTTCAGTTATTTAGTTTTAATGTGGCGGAAGATTGAAGGCAACTGTAATTGTATACTCGTTGGAATATTGGGCCATATTATGCAAAGAATAGATCCAGTTGTTCATATCATCTTCAATTTCTTTCCTCTTCACAGTGCAGAGAACATGATGCTTTTATGTGATTAATCAAAATGTGTGATTTCGTCTCTTTAAAACATTATTGATTTTTATCCTTAACATTATACCCAAAACTCAAAGTGACAACTTAGAATTTCAAAATGTAAAACAATATCTTTTAAGGTATATTGTTATTTCAAACTAAAATAGGTAAAAGATTTGTTAAAGTGAGGCTTTTTTTATTCAAATACCAAGAACATTACTATGTCCATCAAGGCTGTCTTTGATGCTGTAGGATACGAGTCAGTCTGGCACATTCATACTTTATAGAGAGGCTTTGCCTATGTGATGTTTTACTGATCAAACCATACCATTCGGGATTTGTAACTTAGCTGATCTCCTGAAAACTCAACAGTGGAAAACTGAAAACGTGACCTCTAGGTTTCTAGGCTTGCTGATGATACCAAATGTCTATGTATTTTATCATACTTTTCTGGATCCTAGGATTTCCCCTTCTATCATTTGCCACAGCTAATCATTAGAACTATGATCCATTGAAAAGGCTTGGGGTTTGGGGGGAAACAAAATGTCCCCTTTGAGTACATTTTCATGTACACTAAGAAATAATACTAAAGAGTAAATATGTAAGTGAAATTTTCTTGGGAGAAAAACTCAGAAGGTTAGACTAAGAACATAGCTTCAGTCATGTACCCACCTCTGTTGTGAATTAAATTCTCCATCTGCTGACTGCTTTATAGGCAGGATTTCCTCCTGGTGTGGTGAATGTTGTCCCTGGTTATGGGCCAACTGCAGGGGCAGCCATCTCCTCTCACATGGATGTCGACAAGGTGGCCTTCACGGGATCAACACAGGTAGGGCCAATCTCTGAACGTCTAATCTTGTATGAGAACAGACATATTTTCTGCAGCTATTCTCAGCCAACACTTTGTAGAACAGAAGTTACTTCAATGATTTGTTACTAATTAAATCCTTGAAAATAGGTTTATCAAGCACAGCTGGTTGAATTTAGGATAAAAGAAGACACCTATTGATAATGCTGGAAGATTACAATGTTTAATGCTTTTATTACTATATATCTCTTAGAAATTTAGACCCTGACTCTGTCAGATGACTGGCAATATGTATAAAATAAATAATATAAATTAGAGCATAACGATTTATATGAATGAATTAAATACAACTTATAGATTAAGAAAATTAAATAGTAGAGTTTCACCCTTAGCATCTCTTTGGGACTACCTACCCAGCATACCCTGAAAGGGAAAGAAAGTCTGCTTCTTTCCATGGCTCTGCTGGAGAGCCTCGGTTATCAGTGTGCCTAGCATCAGTATGGATAGATACAAAGTTGAAAAACAGTCAACAGCCCATGAGCATTAATAAAAGGGGGCAGGCGGAGGGAGAGGAGAAGGCTTGGAAGATAGAATTCTGAATATTTCTTGAGTTTCTATCATAAACAGAAAGAAAATCTAGAACTTAATCCAATTTCCGACAAAGCCAGATTTGAGTTACCCTACATGACCGTCACATTATCAGCTATTCAACCTGAAAAGATACAGACAGTGTGCCTCATTAGCATGTGTGAAAAATAAGCTACCAATACCTGCAAGAAATAAACAGGATTAAGAAGGTTATCAGATATGTCTAGAAGACCAAGGAAAGGAAAACTCACCCCGCAGCTAGATGGGTGCTAGAAATTGCTGACTGAGAAGCAAGAACATTCTCCGTAATAAGTTGAGGTTGATTTAATTTTTCTTATAATCATAGTTAGGTGCCTCAGTATTTCATCAAATACCACAGAGAGTTGAGTTGATAAAACATTAAATTCTATTCTTATTCTATTTTTGACCCTCTAATGTACATTTTCTTTTTTTTTTTTTTATGGATAGTAGAAAGATAGTACATGGTAAAAAAAAAATCTCTGACTGAGATATGATTAAAAACAAAAACAAGCCGGGCAGTGGTGACACACGCCTTTAATCCCAGCACTTGGGAGGCAGAGGCAGATGAATTTCTGAGTTCGAGGCCAGCCTGGTCTACAGAGTGAGTTCCAGGACAACCAGGACTATACAGAGAAACCCTGTCTTGAAAAACAAAAACAAAACAAAACAAAAAAACAAAAAACAAAAAAACAAAAAAAAACAAGAACAACCAAAAAAATCCCTGTGTTCAGCATTTTTCATGGGGGAAAGGAAGATGGAGGGTGCCCATGTCACACTGATAACTTCCATTATGATGGTGCCATGCTATATGTTAATACCCTGGAAAGGAAAGGCAGACAGATAGAATCTTGGATTTCCCTACCCTCTGCTCGTGGGTCCAAAACCTATGTTCATTTCTCTAGTCCGTCCTTGCTCAAGGCTTCTGGTCCTGATCCCAGTGGCAGCATAAGTGCTTAACTGTCTTGACTGACTCTGAGCTATGTACCATTTTGAGGCCACTTTATATGCCTCCCTACCTCCCAATGAGACACAGAAACTAGAAAAATCAGTAACATATGGTCTCAAATTCCAATATAACCCTTTAAGTACTATGCCTTTAAAAGATAAATATCTTTTCCCAAATTATAATTTCTTTATTTGAAGAGCATAGAGACCCTAATATCTGTTTTACTCAGTTTTACATAGTAAAAGTGAGAACCAGTAGAATAAGACATCCAGCACCCCTCTGAGAGCCCGTAAATGGTCTTAGTCACTGTCTCACTTTCCCAGGTTTGAGGTTGTATGTGGACATGGGCTTCTCGCACCTGACCCCCATTGTTCTCACACTCCCTTGGTATTTTTATCTGAAGTTCTCAGGAATCCTGAACTCAACAGTGTTTCCATTTGTGTTCCCGCTGCCTGATATACATAATCACGAGCATGTGCATCCTTGAGGATTTATCTCATTCTCTTGCCTGGCGAGTCTCAAGGCTCCTTTGTTCAAGGTTAGCCACAGGATGGTGTACAATTACTTCTAAATAGCAAAATGATAATAACATGATTTTAGAAGCCCCAGAGAGGAAAAGCATAGGATTTGTCCAACACAAACACTCTGTGAAAACTTAATTATACTTTTTTTCTCCTCATATTTGTTAACTGACGTATATTAAAGGTCCTGAATCATTGTTAATCCACAGACAAATGCATCTCTCATAGTCACAAGCCACATACAAGAAATATTTTCCAAACACTGGATATCTCTGATTCACATGGAATGCAACAGGAAGATGAACAGTTCATATTTTTGCCTTTTTCATAACGCTCTTTGGAAAACTCATGTTTTAGTTTTTCAGAGTAATGGAATGAAATTATGGGATAAAAATTATGTGATTGGTTTCTGAGAAAATTCAAGCAAGCTTCAAATTGTCTGCCTGAATTTGAAATATATATGAAATCTTGATTCCTTACTCATATTTCTTTTTTATTTCAATATACTATTTATTTATTTACTTTATGTATACAAACACTTTAATTATATGTATACCTGTATGCCAGAAGAGGGCATCATATCTTGTAATCCACCGTATGATTGCTGGGACTTCAACTCAAGACCTCTGGAAGAGCAGCCAGGGCTCTCTAGCCCTCCCGCACTTATATTTCTAACCAGCTTTTCTATTCATTTTTTTTGTCATGTGTAGCTTTAGAAAATGCATTCTGGTCATACTACATTAACCAGGACAAAATTTAGCCAAGTTAGAAGTTTTCTACTAAACTGACTAGGGAACACAAAATAATAATATTTGTTATATGGAAAACCAAAATTTCTCAAATGAGAATAGTCATAAAGACTGTACTACAAAGTCTCAGCATGGTGCAACTACACCAACTTGGGAAGAGAAAGAGGAGATTCACAAGGTTGAAGCCAGACTGAGTTACATGAAGATCACTCTCACAAATAAACGACAGAACAAAAAAGAAGGAAGACAGTAGCATGAAAGACAGGCAGGGAAGCTCAATTTGAGGCAGGGCTTCCCTGTGACATTACTGCTTTTTTGTTTATTTCTATTCATCTACTATCAGGAGATAAAGTTAGAATCATAAAATTGTTCATAAAAGGGAAATTTTAGTAAAATGATTATCTTTTCCCTAATGCAGTGTAGAATAATAGCAATAATAACAATGCATTATCAACATAGACATTATCTCAGCACTCTGATGCAAGAGAAGTTTTTCATTAAAATTCAACTTGTAGAATAGCACAAGAGACCCAGAAAATTAAAAATGCAAAACATAACAGCTACCTCTAGTCACCCAGGTAAAGATTTTTTTCTATAGAATGTGATCTTAGTGTACAAGTTATTATGAAAGCTGGATTTAGAGATGGAAAACAAGAAGTGTTATTTAGAAAATAACCTTTAAAGAATCCAAAAGCAGCAAGTAAAATAAAATAAAAGGAATGCCTTATTTAAATGAAGGAGAGAGAATTAAAGAAGATACTAGGATGGCAAGATTCCAGCTAAGGGCAGGAAGAACAGAGTTCAGAACCATTCTCTTTCTGTGCAGTGAAATGTGTAGGAGAAACAGACACATAGCACCAAGGAAATGAGAGCAAAAGGGTATGGCGATCCACTCACAGTGAGCATCCATGGTAAACACACAGGGAAGGAGAAAAGGATAGTCTTTTAGAAAAGATTTTGCAGATATATAGGATACCATTTGGGGAATTGCAGGTGGATTTTCATGTCCTTCTTTGGGAGACCAAGGAAAAAGAATCATGTCCACCTAGAGTCATTAGAGAAGAGCTCAAGGAAAATCTATGCTAAAAGATCTGCCCAAACAAAGGAAGAACAGAGTTCTTTGAATGTCACTAGAGGGACAAGAAGTTGATACATGAGGTGCTCAGGGATATTTCTGATCAAACACAGAGAAGAAGTTCTGATGAAAATGAAAAATAATTCTTATCTGTCCTCTCATGAAAGTCAGTTCTCTAGGTAACTGTGTCTGCTCTCTTGACCATGGGCATTTTCTTGTTTGTCTCATGTTTACATACTTGATGATGGAAGCTTTTACATCTGAATATGCCAAATCTCAAATAGCACCATTTAATGTTTCTTCCAAATGGAATGAAATGGTGGCACACATGTCCTATAAATTGAAAATATTAAATGAATCTATCTACACGAGCACTTGCTAAGCCTCCTTTGCAATGTTTGATTTCAGGTTGGCAAATTAATCAAAGAAGCTGCAGGGAAAAGCAATCTGAAGAGGGTCACCCTGGAACTTGGAGGAAAGAGCCCTTGCATTGTGTTTGCAGATGCTGACTGTGAGTACAAGTCCTTTGGTAGCAACTCACCTTCCTCCTCCTGGTGCCTGATACTGGCACACAGTCACCTAGAGTCTTACAAGTGACCTTCCCTCAAGCTGAAAGGATTTAACTAGAGTCTGTGGTGACTCTGGGATGCTTTAAATTGTTCTATAATGTACATAAATTAAGCACAGATATGATTTTGTCCTGAGTTGGAATAGATTGCTACTTCCCAGTGTCAATTTGAGGTAGTATAAATGGTCTGCGTCTAGGATCTAGGATCTGTTTATGATATTTTCTATCTTTAAATCTGTGGAGTATATGCAATACCTGGGACATTTGGAGCCAGCAGGAGTCTGGCTATCAGAAATTCATTTCATATTTTCTTTCTGTCTTCACTTAACATATGAGGACAGCCAAAAGAATATTAGACCATGCTTATATATTTTTTTTCATTTCCAACTAATGTTAGTAAGTTGAAGTATGTGAAATTATCATTTGGATTTGACTGACATCCATAAAATTTCAAATTATTCTGATTCACTAACAAATGAAATCTTGGGTTACTTCCTAACCAGGCTAATTTCACAGAAATTTATGGTCAAGCACTTCTGTACCTATTCTTTCAATTAGACTAAGAAAATCAAATGATGCACGAAATTTGCTGTTGTCATTGTTGTGATTATTACAGAGATCTTAGAGCTTACTTTCTGTTTACCATTCAATACATGCCAAAGTTCCTAGTTTATCACGCTGGAAAATCTCCTCACTGCAACTGAAGCAGTTTTAATTGGTTCACAGATTGACACCCTATTTCTACAATATTGAATAAAATCTTCCTCATTTATAAAATTGACACATGCACACTTTTGTTTCACTAGAATACCATATTTCCTCCTATAAAAGCCATACACACACTGTAGTGCATAAACTCCACAATGAGTTTGTAGGTATGTATGACACAGGCTTTAGATATATTTTGGAAGTGTCTTGCCTGGAATAAGGCTCATATGGTCTGTGATAATTCTGAATACGAGTAGGTTTTGTTGGTATTTTCAGAAAGATACATTTTTTACATTGATCAAATTATATGAGTTTCTTGAATTCTTTAGTCAATGAATAATTCAGGTTTCATTTTTTATTCAGCTAAAACCTGAATCTAAAAGTAGTCATAAGCAATGTGATCCTTAGAAAGAGTTATAAAATTACCTGTATTGGTATTTGTTCTTATAATCAAATCTACATTCTTAATAAGGTCTGTATTAAAGTTGTATAAGCACCTCTTTCCAGATTATTTTCATTGTTACTATTTCTTTGTAAATAAAAAGATCATTAAGACTATTTTGTCATGGAGCTTCTAAGACTTGGGATATGTTGAATCTGTGATTCTTCTTTTTGCCATATCACCATTTTTTTCATCTGAAAACAAATGGATTTTAAAATTTTACTTTGATTTAGACATGTGTGAGTGTGTGCACACAAATACACATGTATACTTTAAAAAAATATCTCTTCTCTAATGTAAATGTTTTCCTTGCAGTGGACATTGCTGTTGAATTTGCACACCACGGAGTATTCTACCATCAAGGCCAGTGCTGCGTTGCAGCATCCCGGATTTTTGTTGAGGAGTCAATTTATGATGAGTTTGTGAGAAGGAGTGTTGAGCGAGCTAAGAAATATGTTCTTGGAAATCCTCTGAATGCAGGAATAAATCAAGGCCCTCAGGCAAGTATACAACAAAAAGACAATCATTTCTAACACAAGAATAAAGAATCCTACTTAAAGCTAATAGTAAACTTTACCTCTTAATTATGCACTTTGCTAGTGGATATTACTCTTATCTCATTATATAAAGAGATAAATCCCAATAAAAAAAAGAAGTCATTCTGTTTTGTGTTGACCAAATTGTTTATATGTCTAGATATAGTTTAGGAAGCATACTGAGAATTAAACATGGAAAGGTCTTAGGAGATGTCCCAGTGGATAAAGCACTGGACGTGCAAATGTAAAGTTCAGAGTTCAAATTCCAGATCCCTCATAAAAAACTGAATGTGTGTGATAGCCAATATTTAACCCCAAAGTTCAGGATATAAGGTGGAGATTCCCCAAGTCAAGGTGACTGATTAGAGTCACTTTCTAAGTTCTAGGTTCAGAGAGACAGTTTATTTAGATAAATAATAGGAGTGGAAAATGATAGTAAAATGCATCTAATGTCAGCCTCTGACTTCTATACACATTGCACTGTCGTGCATATCACATAAGCAAAAGAAAAAGAAAAATTAGCCAATATTATCAATTGTTTCCTTTCTTCGATCTGTGTGCTTTTGATTCCTATTCCAATTCTTAGACCTCTTGGAAATCCATATATAGTTCTCTCATTTCTCCCTCACAATCAATCTTTCACCTCAGCCATCATTCTGTAAGACTAAACAGGAAAGCATGCCTGAGTACTCTGCAGCATCCTCACTCTCTCTGACATATGATGTTGCAAGTGCTTCTTTAAAGTCCTGTTCTGGCAAACTCCTAACAAGCTTCTTCCTTTAGCTATGAAAAACCAGGCATCCCCCAGTGGCTCTGGGTATTCTTCTGTGTCATTAGGTCTACTGTAAATATGTATGTTTTTGTCTTTGCCACTCAAAAGCCACCTTTTCCTCTTGCACGACTTTTGTTCATGGTCTGCTATGGCCTGTTGTTCAAGATTTTGGTCCTTTGATTCTGAGCTCACTCCTGCCTCTGGATCCTGCTCTACAACAATGATCCTCAACCTGAGGGATTCCCCGACATCCCCACGGGATGTAGACTTTGTCTGGAGACAGGTTAAGTTGTTATAACAAGGTGGGAACTGTGGGCCTATGTGTCTTTCTAAACAGCAGAAGAACAGACACTGCTGAACACCATAAAGTGAACAGGAAAACTTCCAGACAAAGAGATGACTGTCTCCAAGTGCTAGTAGAGCCACTCCTGAATGCTGTGCTCTAGGGATTGGACAATGACCTTGGCATTGTCACTCTTTCAGATTAAGTATGCTACACTGTACCTCTCTGTTGAGTTAGAACCAAACTTCATTGTTGAATTATTTAATAAGTATAAATTAAATTCAATTAGCAAAGATTTAGGGGAAATTGCTACCAAATATATCCTGAGAGAGGTTCTTGACAAAACCCACATTTTAATTGATTATCACATGACTTGACTTTTTGTAAGTGCATAATTTTTTTAAGAAAAGCTGCTCTGAATAAGAACAGGGAGGCACATTAGATCCTTAGAAGCAAAAGCTTGAGACACAAAGTTTTTCTTCTCTACCCTTATGGTGATTTTTTTTCTATCATAAAAAAGATATTATGAGAAGAGAAACAAACTGGGCAACCTTCACCCAGTGAATGAGATGAGTCACTGAAACTATTTAAACAGAGCTTGGGATTCATAAATATCACAATAAAACTAATTAAAGGGAAAATTAAAGCCAAATATATTTATTAGAAAAAAATCTTTACAATTGTCATTTTTGTCATTTTAAAGATGACAAACAAGACATATCAATTTTAGAGACTATTACATTATATAGTATATAATATTTATATATTTTATATGTAATGTAGTATTTATATTGTGCTATATATGAGTATTCATATACATATTTTTTTACTTATAAAATAATGTTTGTATTTGTCTTTGTGGTCTCAAATACATACACAAAAGCTTAAAGTGATCAGTACTTTCATTTGAAAAAAATATGAACTTCCCTTTGCTCAATTTTCTTATCAATTATATAGGAATAGTAGCATCACTCTTGAGGATTCCCTATATAGTAAAGTCTAATAAGTTTTGTGACACAAGCAGCACATGCTTACCTCAATGTGTTGTCATAAATAGCATTAAATACTTCTATACATGATGGCAATTTTATACAATAATAAAAGGTAACAGTTTCACATGAAGTATAGACATTCTCTTCTTAGGAATAAGATATTTATATGTCTATTTTCAATGTTTTAGTTGAGCACTGGTTTCCAGGTATGGATATATGATTTCTACAGACGAACACAATAACTGTTGTGTAATGCTCCATATATTTCTATGTTGCCAATTTCTGTATTTATGTAACTGTACTTAGTTTATGAATTTTTAAGCTTCCTTCCTAAATATTCACAGGAAAAAAAAACACCCAGGAATGATGAGAATGAGCTGAACCTGTGTCCACTGATTTAAACTGTCAGGCTTGAAGTATCTTGGAGGTTGGAAGCCTTGTCTTCATTATGTGCTTATGGTTTTCATTTCTTTTTCTTTTCCCTGTGGTTTCTTTCAACTAGATTGACAAGGAACAACATGATAAAATACTTGATCTCATTGAGAGTGGGAAGAAAGAAGGAGCCAAACTGGAGTGTGGTGGAGGACGCTGGGGGAACAAAGGCTTCTTTGTACAGCCCACAGTTTTCTCCAATGTGACCGATGAGATGCGCATTGCCAAAGAGGAGGTAATGTTTCCACATGGTTCTGTTTATGGGCTTGCAGTGTTCCCTCTGTGTATGAGCTGAGCTGAGCTGAGCTGTGTGTCCCTCTAAAATCTTCAGCTCCTTGACCAACATTACCAGCAAGTGCTTGGTGACAAAGTCTTAAGTGATTGGTGATCCAAGCTAAACAGTAAGGAATCCAAGTGTTCTGTAAAGAGTTTCTGATACAGACAGAAGTGTACAGCAGACTTTATAGGGGCTTTATTTACTGCCTTAAAGGAATAAAAAATGACTTTTTCATTTATAAAAACAGGAATAAATGTACATATGTTGTGTTACATATACCAGACACAGAACAACATATACTGAATGTATATACTCAGTTACACAAAGAATATAAACAACTCAAACTCATATAGACAAATTGAACTGGCTTTGTAGGGGAAGTAAAGATGAGTTCTGGGGACTGCAATCTACGTAGTATCAATAAAGATGGTTCCCAGATAAACAACATATAACTAAAATGAACTAGTTGCAATTAATATGACAAATAATATATATCTTGAATCTGAAGACTTTTACTATATGCAGATATGAGCACATGCCCTAGATAATGAAAGTGTTATGTGAAACACTATGTAAGAAGATACCGTAACTCAACTACACAGATTCATAATTTCCTCATTCAGTGAATTTATACTCATGTCCTTGATATAGCAGAGGACCTAATAGGCTATTTTCTTTACCTCCACAATGTCAACAAATAAAAAGACAGGGGGATTATTCAGTTTTGCAAGAAGAGGAAATAAGCATACATAACAGAATTAAATATTATGTGTGGATCATCCAAAATACTTAGGTTGTCCTCATCAATTCACCCCTCAATTACATTTGCATTTCTGTACCTTTTGGTTAAGTCCTCCTTGATTAGAGCTATTGTTCTTGTAGACTATAATTAACATGCATAGAAAGAATCATAAAGCAGAAAATAATCTTCATTCCAGGAAACATTTATTGTGTTATTATAATGTGCTCACTAGAATTTTGCTCTTTCATAATAAGAGTCTGGAGCCTACACAGTGTCAGCTAAGTTGCTGCAACCCTGAGCAAACCCACTGCAGTTCTCTTCCACCTGTTTTCCATTTCCAATGCTCACAATGTTAGGCTTCTCAGTTATGCGGGCATGATGGGGTTTAGAACCCCAGGATTTGCCCTCAGTCTGTAGGGAGTGGCCATAACACTGCCATAACGCTCAAATACATTTGGAACCGGCAAAACATATGACAACTCTGAGACTTTTGACAACCCATGTTCACATTTCTCAGGACCGTATACTAACATCCAAGAAACCCCTCTTTTATTTAATTTTGATAAACATCTTATCAAAGATCCAGAGGTAAATATTTATGAGTAAATTCATTTGTTTCTTCTAACCTGTGGGGATGAGATATAAAGTTGTGTGGGGACTTTCCTGGCTAGATTCCCACAGAAATAAAGACTGACTCATACTGGAATAATCAAGCTTTGATAAAGTCATTGCCAAGGACCTCAGGCTTTGGTTAGTGTGCGGTGGTTTCAGAGTTAGATTTCTAGTAATGAATCATTTGTTTGTTAAAGTGTTTTCACGTATATCATGTACTTAGTGATTTAATGTTTGGTCCTTACATTTTGGGCAGCTCAGTTACAACATCTGTGAAAAAAAATAAAACACTGTCATAAAGATTGGCATATGCTCCACAGAGAATGTCACTCGTGATCCCAGCCTGTTTCCGTGTTTACTGTCTCTGTGGCTATCTGTTCTGATTATTACCAATAGGTTTAACATGAGAGACAGTGCCTTGTACAATGTACCAATGTACAATGTTTTCTAGGGAAACATATACTTAAAATATACAGTTAACTCATTTTTGGTGTCATTCTGTATAGATATTTGGACCAGTGCAACAAATCATGAAGTTTAAATCCATAGATGATGTGATCAAGAGAGCAAACACTACTACCTATGGTCTAGCAGCAGGACTCTTCACTAAAGACCTGGATAGGGCAATCACTGTGTCTTCTGCTCTGCAGGCCGGAGTAGTATGGTAAGTGCTGCTGCAGTGAGATGTGCCCTTCCTATATCAGCCAGATGGGCAAGTGGAGTTAACCTCCTCCAGCGTTGAGTACTCATTTGAAATTATCTGACCTACTAGAAAAGTGTCTAGATTTTTAATGCCAAATTAATTTTATTTATTTTTGTCAAATTACTTGTCTAAAAACAATTTATAAATGCTTACTTTGTGCATTGTTAAGAGGTCCAAGGTAATTTCAAGGTACTTAGTACTATTTTTGAACAATGGCCGTAAAAGGAGAATTATTGTTTTCTTCCAGTTTAATCGTGTTAGATGTTTTAGCGCCTCATGTATGCTGGAAGTTATTATTGTTGTTGATGTCATTATAATGTTCTATAACAAACATTAAACCCAGTGACTCTCACATCCTAGGCAATGCTGGATCCCTCACCCCTATCTCCAGCTTTATTATATATTTAAAATGTTAGACATGAACTGGTCACCTTCCTGCACCAGGCTCAAGGGTTGTTGGGATCCCAGACAAGGTGCTATAAAGCTTTTATATTAGATTCTTACTCTAGGATATTTTTTTCTGTTAGAGATCTAATTTCTTTTAGAAACACATAACAAATTTTGCAAAGCAATTCTCTCTCACCTTAGGCCTAGTTTATTCTTTGACTTTTATAATTTACCATAGAAGACTCTCAGGCTGTGCCTCTCAAAGTGAGGCTTTGTCCAGCCTGCCATATTCCTGGACTCGTTCTTCAGCAGCCCCTATCTCATCAAGCCTCCCTTGCCTCAGTCCCAGCTACAGCACAAGCTATTTTCATTCTCTTACCTAGTCCAGCTGAAGAAAATGAGGCACAGGAAAACATCCTCAGGGACACAGCCAGGCAGTTCTGGGTACTATTGATAGGCTTGGTTTCCTTCTAGCAAAGTTAGAGTCATCAGTTAGTTACTCTTAATGTGTCAATGTATATCTTATAGTCATCATTTAAGCTTCCTTGAAAACTACTATTGACTAACCCAAACCTTATCTATGATAAAACCAGGAACTTGCTAAGGTTACATAACTTATGGACACCATGCAGTGAATAGCACAATGAGAGCCAGGCCTTCATCACACTGAGTAAGGTCTCTTATGTACATTCAGACACACAAACACACACATTAAAAAATAAGTGAATAAATTAAATAAGTAAATATGTACATAAATACACCTTTTACAAAAGTAGAATTGGAGCTGGAGAATTGGCTCATCAGTTAAGAGAACTTGCTGATCTTTGCAGAGGACCCAAACTCAGCTCCTAGGACTCAAATTGCGCAACTCACACCACCTGGAACTGATAACCTGATAGCCCGATTCCAGGTGGCCTGACGTAGTTTTTTGGCTTCTACAGGTATCTCCCTCACAAGTGGTATATGTGCATGCATCCAGAAATATTCGCATGCACATAAAAACAATAGAGATATTCAACAAATAATATCTATGCAAATGTTCCACAATCTGAAGATATCAAAACTGAAGCACTCATGGTCTTCAGAACTTCAGATAAGGGATACTCAACCTGTAACATCTGAGAGCTTGACTACATGTAGGCTGAATCTGGGTAATGACTCAGCTAGGAAGAGCGAGCTTGGTGAGCAGTCAGAAAAACCTCTGATCCTATTCGCTGCAGCCATGTAAAAACACTGGTGATGGCTGTAACTCCATTACTGGGATGACAGAAGCAAGGGTTTCCCAGGAATTTGCTGGCCAACCTATCCAATTGAATTGGTGAATTTCAGACTCAGTGGGAGACTGTGTTCTTAGAAAATAAGATTGAGGGATGATCTGTCTTTTTCAGGACAAAGCCCTTGATATGTTAGCCAAATACAAACAGACATGTAGACACATATGGCAATGCCAAATAGACGCAATAGGATGTATTTATTTAAAAGAAGGAGTGGAAAGAATATATATGAACACAGTACTCCAATGAAATTCTCAAAGGATTAAAATTAACTTAAAAATAATTTGAAAATAAATCATGAATTTTGTGTTATCCATGATGAGTACACGAATGAAGTAAAAATTTAATTAATGAAATATTAAAACTGCAATTGTGGAAGACATCCAATTTCCCTCTGGCATCCAAGTACAAACACATGCACAGAAAAACCTATACTTGCATACATTCCACAAGATAGGTAAATCAATGAGTTAACAAATAAATACATGTAACGTGATTTTGAATATAGAAACTGTTATTCAAACATCTTAATAATAATATATCTTGAGACTGACTCAACATAGATCTTGTATAGTTTTTAAACATCCATATAATGCTATACACTTATCATTAAGCACAAGAATAAAAAGTTTCTTGCCTCTTGTTTTGATTATTGTTATTTTCTGATACTTATTGAAAATTTTTTATCATAAAGTAGATATGATTACTGACTAATATAGATCTTTCCTGTAATAACCATACTAATAAATTCAAATATACTATTTCACATATATCTATCACCTAAAATTACTGAAGGCTTACTATATATCATGTACTTCAAATAACATGTTTCCTGCATCGTCTGGCGGAGTGCAACAGCCCCATAAAATACCATTTTCTCTAATATTAAAATAATTCTTTGCAGCCTGCAAAGTGCAGTATAGTCAACATTCCCCTCTTGCCTTGATTTTTTTGTTGAGCCTCTCTTTAATTCTATGCACATTTTAATAATGTATTTCTATATAAAACATTTAGTATTTTTTAATCTAATTAAAATTGCTAATCAGGCCTAATTTCTGTCAACAATTTGTGTGAGCAATATATCAAGCAATTAATAAAATGTGTGGACTGTGTATTATGGTTCTCATTGCAAATGCTAAAAAATATTGATTTTAACCTGGTAAATGCATAAGCAGAATAATACAGCGGACAAACCCCAGCCTCCAGAAAAATAAACACATCTTGACATGGCACACTCCCTCTGTTCTAATTCAGACAAATCTTGCTTGATGACTGTTCACACTTATAGTGGTCCCATTGATTTATTTCTAGGTAATATGTGTGTTTGCTTTCTTCATTGTAAGCTACAGCACTGGGTTTTTTTCTTTAATCCCAATGAGTATATCACATTGAATGCTGGAGTTTTTAAGGAGATCTCTGGTTCTTTTTAGACCCAGTCAATTTTGGATTATGAGATGAGGAAAATATCTATAATGTCCTTCTCTTTTTTTCTTTAAGGGTAAACTGCTATATGATGTTGTCAGCCCAGTGCCCTTTCGGTGGATTCAAGATGTCTGGAAATGGACGAGAACTGTGAGTAAAACTTCATATTACAAACATATTTTTATAAAAAAGATTGCCACTACCAGAAGAATGCTATATACTCAATACCTTATGTAAAGTATGCCTGTGTTCTTCCAAGAATTTATCTTACTACATAATAACGTTTTAAATTTGAAAGTATTTCTAACAGAAGGAATATACTTTATTAAGTTGTTACTGTCCATAAAGGACCATGCTAACCACCCCACCTTGGTAGCTAATTGTTGCCTACTCTTTAGGATTACTTATGGTATAAGCGACTAGAACTCATTTGGGAAACATATTCAGAAAGTAACGGGATAACCTGGTAATCTAGAGACCATCTAAATAAATATAGAAACATTCTAGGTATTTTAATATAGCACTTAAATGAATTAATGTTGCTGTATCCCAAATTAACATGTTTCTGGTGACATCTATTAAAAAACTGGTGCATCTATTAAACAAGGCGCTTGCTGCAAAATGTCTCCAGAGAATTACTGAAGTGACTATTGCTAATAGACCACAAGAATTAGATTGTACTAAACTTAGAGTTAACCTTAGTATTTGGAAGATAGAGTCAGGGAGAATCTCTGTAATTTCAAAGCTAGCATGGTCTCTGCTGTGAGTTCAAGGCATCCAGAATGACATAGTGAGATAAACCCTGTAGGATTATACTGTGAAATCCTGTTTAAAAAAAAATCATCAACAACAGTTTTAAATCACATGGAAACATGGTCCCCAAAATTAGAGATATGAAATTCCCAACGTGTTCAGTGGAGCACAAGCCTTGAGTTCTGAATCTGTGATCAGTGCTGACACTGGAAGAGGTTAAGTGGCCAAAATCAAGCGCTATGTAATCTACTCAGTTCTCAGTTGATTACTTAATAACATTTGGAAATGTTCCAATCTCAATTACTCTCCATAACTCACGGGGTATTTTTTTTCAGCCAAAAACAAAACAAAAGCATAACAAAACAATAGCAAAAAAAAAATAGCAAATGAAACAAGGAGATATTCTTAAACACTTCGTTTAAACATCTAGTCTAAAACAAGGACTCGAATGAATTTATTTTTTGCTTGACTCTAATTGCCACTTTCAGCAGCTTCCCTGAGACTTTGTTACTTTCCAGCCTCAGAAGGAAAGGTAGACATGACTTGCTTCTACTTCCCACATATTACACGGTCTGTGATGAGGAGCTTGAGCAGCACACAAACGTTTTAGTGGAAATGCAGTCACAGACCTTATTCAGGGCTGTTGCATGAGAATGAGTAGCAATTGAGAAAAATCCAGTTGATTTGGGCAGTGAAAACTCAAAAGCATGGAACTGGTAAAGCATGGAGTCCTTGAGCTAGTGAGAAGTGTAAGCAAATGTGCCTGTGATCTGTCTTGGAAACTGTACATGCACAAGATTCCAAAGACTGTCAGCCTTAATGAAACCATAACTACACATGATTCTCCAGTGAATGCCCTTGCAGCTCTAAATACAGCGGAAACCAACTTGGTCAAGACCATAGCTTAATTTATCTACTTTACTGAGATAAAAAGTTATTAAAATACTATCTTTTAATAAAATTTAGAAAGCTGAGGAGAAACGTATTAACTACAGTAAAAAAAAAACCATTTTCATTGAAGTGTTCAAAAAGTATTTTCAACCTTAATAACGCACAGAATAATCAATATGAGGAGATTGTTTGTAGGGAGAATATGACATCTTCTGCATACACAGGAGAAGGACATCGAGAGCAGCATTGCTAAAGACCTAGCATTGCTAAAGACTTTAGCTCCTCTGAAAACCTGTGTGTACATAGGTGTTTTGATGTTGAGAACAGCCCTATGTGCATGTAACTTTATGTACTCGCAAATCAATGCAGAGTATAAATGATCCTGCTCGTTAAGTCATTCACAACATGGAAAGAAACCATCGTTTTTAAAAATCGGTGTGGGACAAACCCCTCATTAAAGTTACTGTTGTATATGCAGATGAAGTTTTCTCAGCTGCTGTTCACTTGCGGATGACTTGAAGGTTTTCCTAAGTGTGTTATAACAAGCTGCTTACTAGAGAAAGCCAATCCCTGCTACAATCCCCAAAACTTGAATCAGGAAAATCTTTAGTTTCTCTCCTCCCTAAAATTATATACAATCAATCTAAAAGATAGAAAACTCCACCGAGAAAGATTCAATGGTTGTTTTGCCCTGAATTAAAAGATCCTGCTAAAAATATAGCTTAGGAACACAATGAGTGAAAGTGGATCGTGGTCATTCTCTACCTGCTCACAACTACGACTTCTGTGACTAGGCAGACGGTTCATGCAGACTTCAGTGCAGCTGGTGGCTTATCCTGCTGCTCTTTAATGTCCATCCGGTGCAACATGACCTACATCTCCCTTAGTTATTTGTCTGATAAAATTGGATAAGGTTGAGTTACGATTTGGGTTATTAGTAATATTGTCAAGTACATTAATGTAAATGATATTTTCTGTGAAAATGAATAGGATGCATAATTATTTAAAATAAAATACATGTTTTTAAAAGATTGTTGTCCACTTGGAAGTGTATATTTGGGCATAAAGCTTATGGTCAGCAACAATATATGAACTACTGTGTATTCAGGAAATATGTTACTGTGTACCTGGTCAGATAAGTAAGAAAAATGTGCACCAAATCATCAGGGATCATATTTGATTTACACTGCAGTCCACCATCATATTTATTGGCAATTTTCTTCCCTCTTTAGGGGTGAACATGGTCTTTATGAATACACTGAGCTCAAGACAGTCGCAATGAAGATATCTCAGAAGAACTCTTAAAGGCAGCAGAGTGAAGAGAAACTCTGAGCAGTGGCTACACATCTCCTATAGTAACCAGCATAGTGGTGTTTTACTATAATTTCTTCTTCAGCTGATTTCTTAAACAAAAAGAATTCATCAGTGTTACTGTCACTCACAAAAAACACGTGGTTTAATCTGACAGAATCATTCAGCTTCTAATATGTGACCCCAATTCTTATCCAAGAATAAAAGGATAGATTTAGGTGCAAGCGCTCTGTAACTCTGTCATGACCAGGTGCTTTCTATTGTAGCTACTTATCTAAAGTACTCATTTGGTGAGGAGGACCAGTTGTGATTTAAGTTGTGTCTCTCAGTGGCTCCTTGAAGTACCTACCATGCATGATAACTGCAGAGTCAGCTGCTCTGTTCCCCAGGTGTGGAATATTATTTAGAATGTCATGCCTGCTTGTTAAATGAAATGCCTAGCTGTAATTAGAGTGCAAAGCTTAATAAAGGCACCCTTGCATGATTCTGTTGGTCTATAATTATTTGAAAATCGCCTCGGCTTATGGTAATAAACTCTACTGGTCACTCAAAAGCACTATTAAATTCAGTGAATACATGCATTTCAAAAAAAAAATCCTATCTACTCCTCCTCAATGGGGTTGGAAAAATGTACTTTTAGAGTGATTCTTGAAATAATTGGTGTACATTTGAGTAACTGATATGCATTACTGAATTCCTTCAAGGTTCTGAGAAGACATGCTATAAACTATAACCCTTAATAACTGTTATCTCAAGATGGTACACTTCAGGAAAACAAACATATATATTTAGGGGGAGGTGTTGTTTCCCTAATTGTTTCTTGATTTGGTCAATAAAGAAGGACAGAGCTTGAGCCGAGCAATGGTGGCACATGCCATTAATCCCAGTACTTGGGAGGCAGAGACAGGTGGATTTCTGAGGCCAGCCTGGTCTACAGAGTCAGTTCCAGGACAGCCAGGGCTATACAGAGAAACCTTGTCTTGAAAAACAAAACAAAATAGAAGGAGGAGGAGGAGGAGGAGGAGGAGGAAGAGGAGGAGGAGGAGGAGGAGGAGGAGGCAAGAGCTAATTGCTGGGCAAAAGAGAAAAGGTGGGACTTCCAGGCCCAGGAGGAGGAAGAGCAAACGCAGGAAGAGAGGAGGGGCTCTTCAAGCCAGGCTTTGGAATGAGTAGGATGCAACAACCATGTCTTAGGGCAACCAGAACCAGTGGCCTCTGCCACCAGCCAATGGCTGATATAGGATAGCTGATACGTTTAAGGTTAGAGATTTTCTTGCCAAGCAATTGTATTATCCAGCTTTTTTACTGACCAAATCAAGAACCAATTTGGGAAACAACACCTCCCCCTACACATACTTTCTGGTGTACCAAAAGAATGACGTGCATAATGGAAATGAGGCTTTTTGAACCCCTGTGTTTGGCAATGTGGAAAGAGATCGAGATGAAGTTTGAGGGAACTGGGAATAACTTCCTGAAGGAATAAACTAGATATGAACCTTAACAATAAGTCAATCAGTCTTCAGTGCATAAAAAGAAAGAAATATAATTTTTTTTAGAACTATTCATTGTGAAAAGAGTGTAGACATTGTATACACCATAATCTTCTGCCCTTACAAGCTTCACACTGAACATTTATAGACTCAGAGAAATCCTTCTGCTAGATTTTGTTTTATGATGACATTTTCCCAAATTTATTTTAGCAATGAGCTTGTCTTTCTGTGTGCCTCAATTAACTCAAAGAAGCCTTGTTGGAAGATGCTGCTTCCACAATGGCGGGCTACAGTGGTGCTAGCGGAGGTGGTGGATGCTCTGAAGATCAAAGGATCCTCTGGGGTGATGTCCCCTGTGTAAACCTCACAGCCCATACTCCTATTATGTCTCCAAGAGGACCTTCTCATTTTGGCCTGGGGTCCCACAGGGAAAGAAAGATGGGCTCAAATAAAAACAAGAGATATTTTTTGACTATGTATTCTAAAATGTTCTCAGTTCAGTGCCTTAAAATTTAAGGTTGGAAGTCTCTAGACCAGCGCTTTCCGGATTCTAATTACAAATAAAACAGCTTATCATTGCCATGCAGCAGACACCCTGACAGTGACGCTATGATGCTAAGATAGCTGCCCTCACATAGCAGTATGGGCATGAACAAAAGTCTGTGGCTCCGGAGGCCTGAAGCAATTGCAACTCCAATTTTGAGATTCTCAGGCTTATGTGAACTTAATAGTTTTACCATTGTTAAAATGATGCTGTAAGATTTGCAACATATTTACTGCTATTTTGAAATCTGGAGGAACAGCAATCTGGAAAAAACTGAAAGACATTTGATCACTGAAAGCAAAATAATTAGAATTACAAAGGAAGTTTTCATTTTCTTAAATGAAAAAAAAATCAATCTTCACGAGATGTATTTGAGGCATGTGTCATCAGGAGCCAGGCATGTGAATACCGTGGCAATGTACCTCACCAGACACTTCTCATATATCACAGAGCAGGCTGAGCACAGAACGAGACAAAATCCAGAAGCAAGTTTCGATATTTGAAAATTAGACCTTCCTTATGTAAATAAAATATTACAGGATTAAACAAAATCTTGCTGCTTTGTATTCGCTTTTCCTAAGTGTCTGAACTTTGGGTGCCATTAGTTGTATGAAGACTACACCAGCAATAATTCTTAAAACCTTGAAAAGTTACAGGTTTTCTTATTAACTCATGTGTGAGCAATTTTATAAAGGATTTAGCTTTGCTGCTGTAAACATGACTTTGTCACCCACAGAGTCTGTGCAACAGAAAGATTTTCTTCTCCACACATACCAAGCTAAGAGGCAGAAATTGAAATTTACTATCGAGGTAGGGGAAGATCAGACCTCATATGCAAGTTATTATATTTTTAGCCCTGGAGAAATTTTTCTCTTTTCCTTTTTGTATCTTTTTTTAACCTCTCTCATCCTTTTTAAAAGACAGTGCTTATGGAACTATTTTTGAAATAGTCAGATGGAAATGTATGAAGGCAGTGAACTATTGTTTCTTAGTCTCAACACAAAACAGAACTGACTTAATGCCAAGATCTTAGCTGTTTTTTCCTGTATTTCAAAAAAAAAAAAAAGAGCCTTTTGTTCTAGGCAATATGCTTCTTCTTCCCATATTCCCTGCTTATTTTATTATTATTTTTATCTCATGAATCCAGTAGCCTATTTTTCAAGGTGTGGAATAGTTCATTGTTGAAATTCATCCATCCTAAAGCAGTTTAGAACTTGCTTTAGGCAACGGTCTGAACCAGGTCTTCAATTCTGGTATATCCCAGACAAGAAAAAAAATGGTTCTCAACCATAGCCATGTAGGAATCTCCAATCACTGGACTCTAGGATTGTTTCACCCCATGTGGTATTTACACTAAGGCAAGAGCAGAGCTCTGAACCTGCACCTTGGCTCCGTGTGTTTGGAGGTTTTTTGAGAATGTGCCGCATGTATCTGATTTTCACAGAAGGCTGACAGATCACTCTGTTGTCACCCAGGTATTAGAATTTTTGTTTGACTTCATGTTGCAATGCTATTTACTCAAAGATTCATCAGCCTTAAGAAAATATTGAAAGTCACAGTACTGACTTAAGCTAGAAATTAATGTTTTTAACTTATTTTTAAACAATTTCAAGCGTGTAAAGGAGAGACCAGAGTGGTGAAAAGAACTGTCCTGCATCATTTACTTACTACTTTTAAATGTTTTCCAGTCTTGATTCTACCAGTCCCATTCTCTATACAGAGACCCATTTCCATTTAGGAACAGTTTGTAGATACCAGAAATTTAGCTCAAACTGCCATTTTGGTCCACAAAATCTAGCTGTCCTTTCAGAAAATTACAACAGAATCTTACACTGAAGTGATCTGACAATAACAGAGTACTAACATGTAATGCCTAGGCCTTCACCAATGTTGCATAATTATTCATTAACCCTTTATGAAAGACATAGGATAGAAATTGAAGAAGACTATGTATTGCATTTATCTACCATGAGTTATTTTTGTTTCACTCTTCATTCTTGATAGGAACACAACTTTAAAGCATACCTAATTCAGTCAGAAGCTGAGTAACTCAGAAGTTACTAAGAGAAAAAAGGCAAAAGTGATGGACGGTTTGAAGATGAAAACTGTGTAAATTAGATGTTTGATTATTTGCTGTTATTTGGACAGCAAAATTTACGTTAAAATGAAAAACATGTTTTTTCTTTTTTTCCTCCTTGGTCTATTATAGAGAAAGCTGTATTCTCTAGAGGATATCAGTGTCTGCACTTTGTATATTCATAATAGAAGTCTCTCTTATTTTACTCTTCAGCTTAATCATTTGAACTCCTTAGACACAGGGAACTAGTGATGAAGGACATAGCTCTCACCTCAAATGAACAAAAGAGATGGTACATTCTGGGCTGAATGGCGGCATTGGCTAGTGCTCAGAGACACCAAATCAGTTCCCTACAAAACAGCTTTTAATAAGATAGAAATTTCATTAGCTTATTTATTATAGTAAAAGAACAAAGGTAGGCATAAAAAACACACTTTTCAAACAAACTGATGGGTACAAAATGTAGGTAAGTTATCGAAAGTGAGAAAAACTCTGCTATCTCCTGTTCTTAGCTCTTTGGTTAGTGAACAATGAAAGTCTGTTCTTTTCTTTTATTATTCTTTTTTTATTTATTTACGTTTGAAATGTTATTCCTTCTTGATTTCCCCTCCTCAACCCCCTTACCCCATTTCCCCTCCTCCCTTCTTCTGTGAGGGAGCTCCCCCACCCACCCATCCATTCCTGCCTCACCACCCCTACACTGGACCATCAAGCCTCCATAGGACCAAGGGCCTCCACTTACATTGATGCCAGATAAGGCCATCCTCTGCTACATATGGAGCTGGAGCCATGGCTCCCTTTAAATGTATTCCTTGGTTGGCGATTTACTCCCTGGGAACTCAGGGGGTTCGGTTAATTGATACTGTTGTTTCTATGGGTTTGCAAACTCCTTCAGCTCCTTCAGTCTTTCCTCTAACTCCTCCACTGAGATCCATGTGCTCATTCTGATGATTGGCTGCAAGCATCCGCATTTGTATTGGTCAGGCTCTGCCAGAGCCTCTCAGGAGGTAGCTATACCCTGCTCCTGCCCGCAAGCACTTTTTGGCATCAGCAATAGTGTCTGGGTTCGGTGTCTGCAGATGGGATTGCTCCCTAGGTAGGTCAGACTCTGGATGCCCGTTCCTTCAGTCTCTGTTCCACTAGTTGTCCCTGCACTTCCCTTAGACAGGAACAATTCTGTATTAATATTTTTGAGATGGGTAGGTAGCCCCATCCCTCAACCAGGGCCTGTGCCTACCCTCTGGATATGCCAGCCCAGGCTACTCTACCCAACAAAACTCCCAATTACAGTAGATGGAGAAAACAAAATATTCCATGACAAAACCAAATTTACACAAAATCTTCCCACAAATCCAGTACTTCAAAGGATAGTTGATGGAAAACTCCAACACAAGGAGGGAAACTACAACCCAGAAAAAGTAAGAAAGTAATCTTCTTACAACAAGCCCAAAAGAAGAGAGCCACAGAAACATAAATCTGCCTCCAACAACAAAACTAACAGGAAGCAACAATCATTGGTTCTTAATATCTCTTAACATCAATGGACTCAATTCTCCAATAAAAAGACATAGACTAACAGACTGTATACATAAACAGAACCTAGGATTATGCTGCATACAAGAAAGACTCCTCAGTGACAAAGAAAGACACTACCTCAGAGTAAAAGGCTGGAAAAATTTTTCTGTCCAAATGATCCCAAATAACTAATGGGAGTAGCTATTCTAATATCGAATAAAATTGACTTTGAATGAAAAGTTATCAAAAAAAAAAAGATAAGGAAAGACACTTCATACTCATCAAAGGAAAAATCTACCAAGATGAACTCTCAATTCTGAACATCTATGCCCCAAATGCAAGGGCACCCACATTTGTAAAAGAAACATTACTAAAGCTCAGAACACACATTGAGCCTCACACAACAATAGAGAGAGACTTCAACACCACACTCTCACTAATGGACAGACCATGGAAACAGAAACTAAACAGTGACACAGTGAAACTAACAGAAATTATGATAGAACATTTCTCCATACAACAAGAGGAAGTCTGTTCCTACATTCCAAAGGACTTACCCAATGTTTGCCAGGATATTAGGTCATGTTCAGAGGATGGCAAAATTGGCTATTGGGCCTAAAGATAGTCCCAGATAATTTGTCTATGGACTTGAAACTTTCCAGTTTCTCAATATCACTGACATTCTAATCAGTCAGTCACTCTTTGACTTGGATTCTTTCCAGGCATTCTTCAGATCACTGACTTTAGTGACATGATGGGAGGCTATCACTTAGCTATAGGAAAGTTTTATTGTCCTTTCATAGTGAAGTTATAGACCAGGGCAGCTGTTGATAATCAGGAGGACCTTAGATCTCAACTGCATGGCTTAAATGAACTCTTCTGAACTCATTGAACATGGGATTAAAGAAACATTTTCTCATATTGCTAAGCTACTATTTATGTTTTGTTAAAATGGATTAATAATAAAGTCACACTTGAATTGTTCTAGCAAATGATAGCCTTTGCATAGCAAGAACTCCAGATTGCAAATGCTTAATGATTTTTAGTGTATACACTGATGTATTTAATAAAAATCTAGACCTGACAGTTACTTTACAGAAGCAATAGTTACTCAGAGATGGCAAACCTTCCTCACAAGCTTGGTATTGTATCTTTTTTTTTTTTTTTTTTTTTTTTTTTTTTTTTTTTGATTTAACTTGCTCATTTTCTCAGCCTTCCTTTAAGTGGTTAGGCAAATTCAATTAAACCCCACTGGAATTGTGTTGTATTTCCTGGTTCTTTTCAATCGACTTTTTTCTTAATTATTATCCTCAGATAAAAGGTAAGATGAACTATCAAAGAAAGAACGGGGTGGAGAGGAATGTGAGCCCCAAAGTTGGCTGAGCACACTTTGTTCTAATTAGATGAAGTTCACTACCTTTCACCACAGTCATGGAGATTAATCTTTAAGCTAATAGAGACAAGAGGAGGAAGTGAACAGTGAAAGAGGAGGCTCCTTTCAAGTGCAGGTAGTAGCAGCAGTGATGCTAGTCAGCTATTGTTTAATTCAGACACTCAGACACATTGATTCAATGGCAGAGAATTAAAGACTGAAAGACAGGTGGCTTAGTATTTTGCCCACTATGATGTCATCACTCATATGACATGGAACCCTGTATGTCAGACCTAGAAAGGAGCCTGATGTTCGTGTAGCTCAGTAACCAGTAACTTTCCTTTACAGAATCATGGATAAGTCAAGAAACATGCAAGTTACCAAATGATGTGGGGCAGAATTGATAAGACCCCAGTTAGCTCTACTAGTTTCTTTGTCCCATGGAACCCTGGAAATACTTGAATAAATATGCAGATCCAGCCACATTTTATTTGTTTGTATTTTATCTTTATATTTTAGTCATTTGTCTAGGAAAGGAAAAAGTTTTATAATGTCCACATTTTTGTTTTACCTCTATGTATTTATTAATTAGTACTCATTGATTTGTGTCTAAAAAAGAAAGGCTTAAGTATAAACATTAGTCCATAAGTAATGCAATTAATTCCCAATGTTTCCATGGCACTCCTGATAATTTAGTTATAAAAATTAAAGACACCATTCAATTTATTACATGGTTAATAAAGAGTCAAAATAGAGTAGATTCTGAGCATTGCAGTAAAATGTTAGCCCATGTGAACTGGGTAGCAAGTAATATTCAGTAGTTATTTACTTTGCACAATAATGAAAGACCCTGCATATACAAAGCTTTTTTTTTTCAGTCTCTTAGAGAAAAACATGAATGCATATCAAACTGTTTAATCATAAACTGGAAAGCACAAAGCGTCTTGTGCTTGATAGTAGAGCAATTTACAACTCTTCTCATGGGAGAAAATGGGTTGTTTTGTTGCTGTTCTTGTTGATTCTATGGGAGATGAATCATAGTTAGCTTTATATACTGAGTACAATCCAAGCATGTGCAGGTAAGACAGAAAGCAAGTTCTAACCTGGAAGTGAGGAATAAAATTAGGATGGTGCATTTTATAAAATAATTAATGTCCTACACTTCTGGACTTTAATGTTAAATGGTCAGTTTGGGAAGACCAAAAAAGTCTTGTCTTCAAAGCCAAATCATAAAGTTTAAAAACTGAGGGAGTAAAGAGCACTTTAAAATTAATGGAAATGTATTGAAGTCAGATTTTATTATATTATTGCTCTCATGTAATTGCAGATTCACATTTATTTATCTTAAACAATGGAGGGGCAACCACATCACTTTACCTAGTTACCTCAAGTGTAACAACTTGCAGAACTCTGGCAGAATTTTATAAGTGAGACACTGAAGTCCTCACAGCCTAGGAGCAGAACAGCCCTAGTATCACATGGATCCCTAGTGCTGGTTTTCAGGGACTCAGCCTGTCCCTCATGTTCACATTCGAATGAGGGCAGCAAAAGTAACCATATTGTTTTGCACTTGCACTAAAGTTTCCTGAAAGACCACTGGAGTTCTTCAGGTTACAGAAATAAATACGTTTTTTGGATTGAGATCTGTGATGGTTTGTATATGCTTGGGCCAGAGAGTGGCACTATTAGGAGGTGTGGCCCTGTTGGAGTAGGTGTGTCACTGTGGGTGTGGGCTCTAAGCTCCTAACCCTAGCTGCCTGGAACTCAGTCTTCCACTAGTTGCATTTAGATAAAGATGTAGAGCTCTCAGCTCTTCCTGTACCATGCCTGCCTGGATGCTGCCATGTTCCCACCTTGATGATACTGAATTGAACTTCTGAAGCTATAAGCCAGCCCCAATTAAATGTTGTCTTTTATTAGACTTGCATTGGTCATGGTGTCTGTTCATAGCAGTAAAACCCTGACAAAGACAAGATCCGAGTTTTTCAACAAATCTGCTTAATTATTAATGCTCTTTAGTGGTAAATAAAAAGATAATAAACTACTGGCTGTCATGGCAGACAACTCTAGAGAAATATGAAAGAAAGTTTTCAGCTTTTTCTAGTGCTCCTTTCCATAAAGGACCACAGTGAGATAGCCATGACTTCTTTTGTCACTGGCCTGAAGAATCAAAGAATCTCTGTGTCCTTCATTTTAAACATTGATCCCCAAGTCTTTCAAAGATCAAAGAAGTGGTTATGGTGATTGCTATGATTTTCTAAAATGATTAGATTCCTCTGTGATGACTTCCCAAAGTAAAACTATTTTACTTTGTTGCATCTCCTCCTACAAAAAAAAGAGAATGCAATTTTTTAAGCAAAGAAACTTAAAGAAAAATGTAAAGAGGGTATAATAAAGTCCTTAGGGTTAATAATAATTTTATACAACAATTATGACTAGTGGGCAAAATCAATGAAGGTTTTGGGCAAGTAAGGAATCAGGCACCAGACATTTGCATGCAGGTACTGAAAGGGAAGAAATAAATGGAATCAATCAGGTATACTGACAGCACTTCCCCACCATTCATTTACTTAACAGAAGTGAGATCATTTGTGGAAAGCTTTTTGCAACCATGTTGGTGAGAATTTATGTGTGTAACTTCTGGCATTTCTAGGAGACACAAACTCTCAGCAAACTTCCTATTCCTTTTGTACTTGCAATCGTTTCTCCTCCTCTTCGGTAATGATCCCTCAGCCTTAGGTTTGAGAGTTATTTTGTAAATGAATCAGGTGGGACTGGGCTCCACAACTCTGCATTTTGATCAGTTATGGTTGTCCATAATGCTCTGCACCTGTTGCAAAGAGAAGTCTCCTTGGTGACAGTTGAGAACTACTCTTATCTGTGGGTATAAGAATAAACATTAAGAATGCAGCTAGGGACTGATTTAGTGGTTGTACATTCTCCTCCATGATCCATGACTTCATTAACCCCTGGATATTTGGCTAGATTTTCACTACCAGGTATTGGTCTGGTTGTTTGAGTGTTAAGTTCAATTAGAGAACTGTTGATTACTGCCAAATTATACATGTCACTATGGCACACTTAAGATTACAGTGCCAGGGAGAGAATTCTTAATGTCTGAGAGATGTAGTGGCTTATCCAAGTTCACACAGAAATGGAGCAACAGGCAAAGGTTATACCGAACCCTAGTTGTATCACCTTGGGCTGCTAGACAGTATTCTCACACCTCTCATTGCCATAGAAAAAGCCGGTGCATGTGACCATGTGTAGAAAAGAATGGTTCACGTCAAGCAATGGGAACTAGGGAGACTGCAGAAAAGAGAATATGGCATTGTTCAGAGGCAGGTGGAAGGTGAGGTTTTAAAGGAGGAGTTCATGGGAAAGTAGCAGCTAATGCCACACCCAAGCTGCTATGAGGGTGTGTCCCTTATTTCCAAAGGGTTGGCCAGTTTTTATGTACTCTACTTACTGTTCATACACTTGAGCTTTGTCCTCCTAATGTCTGGCTTTCTTCTATGTTTATACTAAACACAGTGCAGAGCAGGATGAGAAGAGACAGCACAAGCACGGAAGGTATACGATGGAAAGAACGATCTGTGCCATTGGTTTCTCGCTTTGTTCATGAACCTACTCTCAGGTACCTTTGCATCTAATGGAAGGATGAAGGCGTCACAAGCACACACTTATAGTGAGGGGATCAAATGCCACACAGATTTCTGAGCAAACAAACAATGGAATTTTAAAGGAAACACATTATTATTGAGCCAAGAGTGTTTCCCCAATTAAGAATTAACAACTCCCATGTGGGTCCCTCGACAAGTGAAACTGGGCTGTCTCTGACTGTTGTAGGTGTTTGCATCCCTTTCCTATAGCTGGGCTGCAATGACTGGCCTCAGTGGAGGAGGATGAGCTTAGTCCTGCTGTGACCTGATTAATTAGGGTCTGTAGGTATCCATGGGGGGTCCCCTTTTCTGAAAAAATGAGAGGGATGAATGGGGCAAGGGATACAAGAGTAGGATTGGGAGGAGATGATGGAGGGGGGACTGTGATCAAGCTGTAACATGAATAAATAAAAAGATTTACAATCCTGAACGTCCTGGAGGTAAAAGTTGCAACCCGGCAGACTAGGAAACAGTGGAGAAGCATGTCCCAACCTGTCTCCTTCAGAAAAGACTAGGGAGAGATAGCAATGTTTACTTATGAGCTGCCTGTGGAAGGAGTGCGTGTTCCAAAGGTCAGAAGGAAAAACAAAAGGCAAAAGTGCTTTGTCACTCTGAGATGCAGAGATTTCTGACCTCTGAGTGGGGCAATAGGTGAAAAGTGACTGGGGAAGACTGGTAAGGAACAGCAGGTCACTCTCTGCAGTGACACGTTGTCACTTTTTCTTACTTTAGCTATTGTGAGTCAGATTTGATAAGGAACAAAATACTAGGTGTGATTTTTTTTCCAATAGATTGATGATGAAAATTAAATGAGCATTTTCGAAACATCCAGTGGGACCATGCCTTTATGTCTAAGGTCTGTTAGAAGCAGCACCGTGTAAGCAGCTGTGACATCGGGGTGCCCAGCAGCTACATGAGATGCACTGAAATCACTTGTATAAGTCATTCATTTCAGTTAAACTCCCAGGGCATGTTTTCTGTGGCAGGCTGTTTGTCATAGTGAGAGGTTAGAATAAACTGACCATGAAGTTTGACTCCTCCCACCAGAAATTGATAAAGAAGCTGTCTATGCAGGCTTAAGTTTATGAATGGGAAGACAGTTCATATACATTTAGTTCAAAGCTAACACTGTACAGATATAGAGGCTCTTTGAGGTTCTGTAGACTGGCAGTTGTTATTTAAGGAGTGAGCACCTATATTGTATTCACATTGCATAACATATTATAAACAGTCAAGACAGGATTCCAAGTGTGGCGGAGGATGTGTCCACATCCTACATGTAAAAATAAAATTTCAATTCCTATAAGGAATTGACAACTGGTTTATTATATTAGCTACAGTGTAAAACTATATAAAATGAGTGACATCTGAGAGTTATGAAAATGGCTATATACTAATTTCATCTACAGAGACTAAAATGTTCTTCATACACATAACATTTAATAATATTTAGATGTCAAGTGCCATTTTTTTATATATAATGGCATACCTTTCTTCAAGGTCCAAATAAGAACTTAAGTCGAGTAAAGACAGGTAAATGCAACTAAACTCATCAGTTAAGTCTAGCATTTTCTTCTCCTCTTCCTCTTTCCCTGACTTCATCTTTATCTCCCCCCACACACTTGACTGAGCCTATTTCTCATTTATTTAGCTTGAAATCTAATAAGGAGATAGTCTTGGTGGAGGATGGAGAAACAGTTTGCAGTTGTAAAATTCTCAGAAGTTTGAAACTATTGTGATCTGGCTTTATGTACTTTGCGTTGTACGGGGGGTATCATTTTTTCTTCAGACATTTCCAATGCTGGGGTTCATGTTGCTCAGTTTGAAATGTCGTATTGACATACCATAGATTTAGCTGGAAAGAGTCTTAATGAGAATTATCTATACAAGAATGTTATAGTTTGAAATATTAACCAGTGGATTATATATAAATCCCTGGTCTTCAGCTTATGGTGCTATTTAAGGATGCTGCTAGACCTGGGTGGTGAAACGGGGGCATTATTACTGGCTCAAGTAGTCAGCCTTCATTCTTGTCCATTTCTCTGATTCCTGATTTGCAAACAAGTAAAGAACCACCTCCTCATTCGCATCCACAGAATGAGCAGATACTACTGTCACAGATTCCTAGACATACTGCACTGGAATCCACTGATGGATCCTTTTTAATTTTTAATTTTTATTTATTTTTTGTTGTCTCTCTCTAGCTTCTCTGACTTTCTAAAATAAACTAAATACTGGCCAAGGAATATCCTAGACATTCAGCACCAGATTGGGACCTTTGAGACATCCAGCTTCATGAGCTAAGTAAGTACCAGATTCTCAGTCTCTCTGATAGGCAAACATTCATTGTTGGAGTACCCAGGCTCTATCCTATAGGCCATTCACATAAATCATTGCATAATATCTATGCATTGTATAAGTTATGACATTAGAGAATTTTTGCTTAATATGACTGTATGAAGAGTCTATAAACTTAAATAACCATAATGATACAGATACATATGTATACAGAAAATTCCTTGTACTGAAAAATATACTAAAATCAAGACAATTCTTTAGAGGCTGAATTAGAAAGCCCCTATAGGAAACTTCCAATGATTGATTCTGAATATGTAGCCCTCAAGTATTATTTTTCATTCACAGAAAAATTAAATTTAAGAACATAGATGTTTTTGCTCATTCGGTCATCTTCTCTTCTTTACCAATCCCTATCTGTCAATACAGTAATTATTGAGCCCTGACCTGCACCTAGATTCTCACTGTGCCAAGTTCCTTTGCTTCTTTGACCTTTGTTAATCGTGGACACTGGGCTTATCATTGCAGAATGTGACTTACAGATCAGAGTTCAATGCTCTGAGAAACATGCTATCTAGTTTATATATATGAGGTGCAAGGACTTTGTTTTCTTCTTGTTTATATCTCTGAGGTTGTTGCTTCCCCCAAGGGGCTGTTAACCCCCTCAGCTCCTTCAGTCCCTTCTCCAACTCCTCCATTGGGGACCCTGTGCTCAATCCAATTGTTGGTTGTGATCATTCGCCTCTGTATTTGTCAGGCTCTGGCAGAGCCTCTCATAAGACAGCCATATCAGGTTACGGTCAGCAAGCACTTTTTTTAAAATTTTATTTATTTATTTATTTCTGTGACAACTTTACTTATATGTTATACACAAATCAAATATCACATGGAGAAGCCAAAATATATAAGCCAGCAGTATTGTTCACACCAGTAGTTTGAGACAATTTTATATTGAGGAATGCTTACAACTTAAAAGGCTCTTTCTACTAGTTGTATATGATCTAGAAAAGGCCCATTACTTAATGTTAGCAGAAAAGCACCTAGCTTCAACTTATAAAACCTTTGTTCCACTGTATCTGAATCAATCGTCTTAATGATATGTTATCTGACAAACAGTGAGAAATCAACTAAAGTCCAATTTAAAAGTTTGAGACTTGCAGGATAGTTATCACCACCACCCCATGCCCGCTGAAAAGGTGAAATTTTTTAGTTAATTTTTTACATATATAAGGGTCTATATGAGTACCTGAAGGTCAGAAGATGGCACCTAACAGATTCCATTATACATAGCTGTGAGAGTTCATGCAGTTGCTAGGAATTAAACTCAAGACCTCTGAAAGAGCAGCCAGTGCTCTTAAACCCAAAGCCATTTTTTTCTTTTCTTTTCTTTCTTTTTCTTTTTTTTCCCTTTTTGTTTTCTTGTATATTTTATTTATTTAAATTTCAGATGTTATCCCCTTTCCTCATTACCCCTCTGAAACCTCCTATTTCATTCCCCTCCTCCTGCTTATATGAGGGTGTGTCCCCAACCACCCACCCACCCCCACCTCGAATTCCCCCACACTGGGGCATCCAGTCTTCACAAGACCAAGGACCTCTTCTCCCACTGGGGGCTGGAACAATGGCTCAGTGGTTAAGAGCACTGACTGCTCTTCCAGAGGTCTCTAGTTCAATTCCCTGCAACCATATGGTGGCTTACAGCCATCTATAATGAGATATGATGCTCTTTTCTGGTGTTTCTGAAGAGAGTGACATTGTACTCACATAAAATAAATAAATAAATCTTAAACTCTCCTAGAGATGTCTTCTCAACCAGCAAACATTTCTTGGCATCCAAAATAGCATCTGGGTTTGGTGACTGTATATTGGATGAATCCCCAACTGGGACAGTCTCCAGATGGCCTTTTCTTTAGTATCTGCTTCAAACTTTGTCTCCATATTTCTTCCTGTGAGTATTTTGTTCCCCCTTCTAAGAAGCACTGAAGCATCCACACTTTGGTCTTCCTTCTTGAGCTTCATATGATGTAAATTGTATCTTGGGTATTCTGAACTTTTGGGCTAATATCCACTTATCAGTGAGTGCATACCATGTGTGTTCTTTTGTGATTGGGTTACCACACTCAGGATGATATTTTCAAGTTCCAGCCTGAGAATTTCATGAAGTCATTGTTTTTAATAGCTGAGTAGTATTTCATTGTGTAAATGTACCACATTTTCTGTATCCATTAATCTGTTGAGGGACATCTGAGTTGTTTCCAGCTTCTGGCTATTATAAATATGGCTGCTAAAAACATAGTGGAGCATGTGTCCTTATTACATGTTGAGCATCTTCTGAGAACATACCCAGGAGTGGTATAGCTGGGTCCTCAGGTAGTACTATGTCCAACTTTCTGAGAAACCACCAAACTGATTTCCAGAGTGGTTGTACCAGCTTGCAATCCCACCAACAATGGAGGAGTTTTCCTCTTCCTTCACATCCTTGCCAGCATCTGTTGTCACCTGAGTTTTTGATCTTAGCCATTCTGACTGCTGTGAGGTAGAATCTCAGGGTTGTTTTGATTTGCATTTCCCTGATGACTAAGGATGTTGAACATTTCTTTAGGTGTTTTTCAGCCATTTGAGTTTCCTCAGTTGAGAATTCTCCATTTAGTTCTGATTTCCACATTTTAATAGAGTTATTTGGTTCTCTAGAGTCTAATTTCTTGACTTCTTTGTATATATTAGATATTAGCCCTCTATCAGATGTAGAATTGGTAAAGATCTTTTCCTAATCTGTTGGTTGCTGTTTTGTCCTATTGAGTGTGTCCTTTGCCTTACAAATACTTTGCAATTTTATGAGATGCTCTTTGTCAATTCTTGATCTTAGAGCACAAGCCATTGGTGTTCTGTTCAGGAAATTTTCTTATGTGCCCATGTGTCTGAGGCTTTTCCCTACTTTCTCTTCTATTAGATTCAGTGCACCTGGATTTATGTGGAGGTCCTTGATCCACTTAGAGTTGGGCTCTGTACAGGGAGATAAGAATATATCAATTTGCATTCTTCTACATGCTGCCTGCCAGTTGAAGCAGCATTTGTTGAAAATGCTGTCTTTTTCCCACTGGATGGTTTTAGCTTCTTTGTCAAAGATCAAGTGACCATAGGTGTATGGGTTCATTTCTGGGTCTTCAATTCTATTCCATTGATCTATCTGCTTGTCACTGTACCAATACCATGCAATTTGTTTCACTATTGTTCTGCAGTAGAGCTTGAAGTCAGGAATGGTGATTCCCCCAGAAGTTCTTTTATTGTTGAGAATAGTTTTTGCTATCCTGAGATTTTTGTGATTCCAAATAAATTTGAGAATTGCTCTTTCTTACTCAATGAAGAATTGAGTTGGAATTTTGATGGGGATTGCATTGAATCTGTAGACTGCTTTTAGCAAGATGCCATTTTTACTATATTAATTCTGCCAATCCATGAGCATGGGAGATCTTCTGAGGTCTTCTTCGATTTTGTTCTTCTGAGACTTGAAGTTCTTGTCATAAAGTTCTTTTACTTGTTTGGTTAGAGTCACACCAAGATATTTTATATTGTTTGTGACTATTGTGAAGTGTGGACGAGAAACCCAAGTGAAGGAAATCATAGCTTCTTCCCTTCAGAGTGGCTGCTGGCATGAGAGCACCCATGCCTTCATATAAGACAATTTAACATCATATTGAGCTTTGGGAACATACTAAATGCTTTGTTTGACTCCCAATTTGTCTTATTTTCTTTTGCTTTGCATTTCGGCATTGTGTTTCTAATAAAAGAGTCAGTACAAGAGAGTAGAACAAGACAGAGAACTTTGTTCTTGACATTCGCCACTGAAATTTCAAAGTTGCAATAATAATAGTGAATATTTATTAAATTCTGACTAGTTCAGCATTCATGTGCTTAATCTTTTCAGTACAGTGCAAGGACAAAATTGGTCCCTTGTTCACTGAAGACCTTGGCTGAGGATTTGGCAGAATGGGAATCTGCCCACTATCGAAGATGTTCTGACTTCTAGAGGAGGTAAAATCCAGTCTCTTTGATGACATGTGAAGTCTTTCATAATATCCAAAAGAGAGAGGAATAGTGATAAATTCAAGACAGAATTCAAGCTGAAGTCCTTCTAACTGTAAAGCATGTGCTCTGATTTTTGTACCACAAGCATTCTAGATTTCCTCAGTACAATTGTGCTGAACTCTGACTTCAGTACAGAGTAGTCTCTCAACACACACAGTTCTCCAAGACAGCTTTGGTCTTTTACTATGGAATTCTTGAAAGAATGGTTTAAAACATAACTTTGCATGCACTTTCTTTATCTTTAGACTGGACACTGGAGGCATGGTCACAGTGATGCTGATGCCTGTGAATTCACCCCTTAGTAAGAGCTCTCAGATCAGAATGATAGAATGCTAATTGAAAACTGAACTAGAAAAAAAATAAGGTCACACCCTTGAACACATGAGCTGAATAGCAATGAGACCTATTAGCTTGTGGAGTTGATACTTAAGACTATGTGAGTCCTTGGTGAAGCAGTGGCTGAGCATGGCAGGATGGTTATCAGTGTCTCTGATTTCTAGTCACTGCATGCTCATAACACTTATTAGCTACTATGACAACCAAACTGTCTCTAGGCACTGCTGAGCCATGTCACCCCCCAGAGGAGCATCAGTGTCTAGAGGCATACATTGCTCAGCAAAGTAAAGCAAGCAAGCAAATAGACTACTAAGGATGGGTTGGGATTTTAATAAGGGAATATTTGCAGACCAATTGCTTTAGAAAACCCATCTTGTTCCAGGCTTTATATCTTGAGCCGTACAAAAGGGAATGATTTCGATTTAATAGATATGGTCATTGAGAGAAAAAAGCTGAGCCGACAAGAGTCTGAGGTACAGACTAGGAGAGCTGACACTTGAATGAATCCTACCTGTCTGCTCGATTGATCAGTCCCTGAGACAGGGAAACTGTTTCTAACAAGTTTCTCTGCTTGCTCGTATTCTCTACACATCCCCAGGTTGAATCTCGGACTATCAAGAGAAAAAAAAAAAAAAAAGAAAACTTTTATGTTTTATACCCAGTTATATCCATTCATGAATACTGTAGTTAATCTTCATGGGCCTCATTGCTGCAGCTTATTTTGAATGATTTAGTTTGTGAGCCTTGCCTAAGTGCCCAAAAGAAATATCTATTAAATCTGAAGGTTGAAATAGGGTTTGAAACTTGATTCATCTTACCTCTGGCAATCAAGCTGCTTTCTACGTAAGGCCAAAAGGAAATCTCTAAACATAAGAAAATGGTTCAGTGATGACAAAATACAGCCAATTATTTCTGTTAAACTATGTTTGTATAACATATGTAAATAAAAATAAAACAAAGAAGTGTCAAGGGTATGGGAGGTAGAGCATAATAGGTGCTGTGTTCATTTTAACAAAAGAAAATATCACCCTGAGTGAGGTAACCCAGTCACAAAAGAACACACATGGTTTGCACTCACTGATAATTGGATATTAGTCTAAAAGCTCTCAATACCCAAGATACAACTCACAGACCACATGAAGCTCATGAAGAAAGAAGACCGAAGTATGGGTGCTTTGGTTCTTCTTAGAAGGAGTAACACAATACTCAAGTGGTCAAGGAGGGGGATGTCAAAACATTTGAAGAAAGAAAAGGGAAAGGGGAAATGAGTTAATTATAATTTAAAAAGTCAAATAAACAATTTAATAAAACAAACAAAAAAAGCAGTTTCCAGAAGCTCTGCAGTAGCGAGATGTTGGATAGTCATTTGCTTGTTTCACTCAGTCTCCTTTTCGCATGTCCATGTTAATACATGATAATAATTACAGAAGAGGTTATGAATTGAGAAGTTTAGAGGAGGAGCTGGGAAGAGAAATGGGGAAGTAAAGTACACTACTCTGGTATGAAATTCTCAAAAGATATTAAAATGTATGCTAAATAAGACTCCAGACATAGACAAAGCACCATGTAGGAAGAGAGAACCAAGAAATAAACTACACAGCTGGGGTACAGTGACTTTCAACAAGGATTTCAAGACCACTGAGAGCAGACATGACAGTCTTTTCTCTGCCTGGCATCAGGACTGAAGACTATTCCATGAAAGTCTTTGCTATAGAAGGCATCAAGGCCACTAAAGAATATGCCATGATAGTCTTTGCTATACACGACATCAAGAAGACCATTGAAGAAAAACATGACAGTCTGCTATACACCGCATCAAGAAGGCCAGCTAAGTATATCAAAATAAGAGCTGAGCAGATGCTTGATGCTATTTAAAATTTCCGTTCCCTAGAAGCAGAAATGAATGGTCTACTGCCATGAGAAGATGAAAAACGAGAGTGTTATCCTAGCTGTCTAAGCACCACCTATGAACTACTCTATAACACGGTCTTTACAGAAAATTCATAGGAAAAACAACTGAGATGACCTGACATTCCAGCTAAGGAATGGATAAGTTGGCGACATTCTTATGATGGGAGTGATATGGAACTGAAAATTCCAATTATTGCTGCCCTTATATCTCCTTCTACTACTTGTTGCTAATACGTGTAGTTCCTTGACAGGACTTGTCATGGTGTGAGCTAACCAGAAATCACTTTGTAGATTGAGCTGTGTAGGGATTTTGGACCCTTAAAATACATTGTAAACTGTGTTTAAGAGAGGCAGATTAGTGGACTGAGGGCAACTGACATGTAATTATCTCAAGGTATTGCTTCTACATTCCTTGTGAAAGCTCCATTTTATCTTATTTTTAGTGTTTCAGCCAGGTGGAGTCAGAAGACATATTATTAAGGTGTTAACCTTCAAATGTTTGGTTAATGTTTCTTTGTCTTCTTGCAGGCTGAGAACATTGAAATCACCAAAAAGTGCTTCTCCTCACCAGTGGTCTGGCTTGGTTGTTGTTTTTGTTTTGTTTTGTTTTGTTTTGTTTTGTTTTGTTTTGTGTTTTGCTATCAACATTTCTTTTTAACTGTTATATCAATGTGTCCCCATCTGTGTCTGTGACTGAGAATGCATCCACTGTAAATAAGAGGTCTCTCCAGATAGTATGGAGTGGCTGCTGTTCAACGCCCCTAACAGCCAGGATACCTGACTATGGGCAGCCTTCCACTCTGCCACATCGCCAGCTATGTGTTCCGTGAATGGTAGAATTGGAAATTTTTCATGTATTGCTAATAGCATTGAAGAAATAAATAATTTAATAAATATTTGCTACTATTAGTACAATAATTACATTCCAGGTGAAAAGAAAAAAGAAGAGAAGAGAATCTCTACCTTGTCCTTTTCTCTTGTGGTATCATTTATTTAACACCAAAGAATGCCAAGAGAAGAAAAAAAAATAAAGAGAACAAAAAAGAAAATCAAAAGAAAGCCAGACCCAAACAGAACCATTTATAAAACATTTTCTGCCATATTCCCAAGAGAGTAAAATGAATTTAAGCTTTGTTCAGGTGTGGTGCTTTGCTCTCATAACCTCCTTGGCAAGAAGAGACCTTGATTCCCCTTCATTCTTTTTGGGGCCAGGCTTAATAGAATTGAATTATCCCAGAAATTTCTTTGTCTTTTCATGGGACAAAGAAAAGAGAAGTGGAAATATCTACTCTTTTCAGATCATACTCTAAAAGAATAGACTCATCAAAATAAAAGTATATAATATTTTTAAAGTTACAAAAATGTTACAGTATCCTACATAACAAAAGCTTTTGTCTACTTACTTGATATTTAATGATTAGTATTAAAATAGTATATCATTAAAATTAATATTATTAACCAAATAAAAAGCCTTATTTTAAAAAATGAAAAGAACATCATAATTGTTGTTAACTCCTGACCCTGTCCAATTTGTGGGTCATAGATGAAGATGTTCAACCATGGAGTAGTGATATTTTTTCAAGTGCATAGCAACAAAATGGCACATAGCAACACAATGGCACATAGCAACACAATGGTACATAGCAACACAATGGCACATAGCAACACAATGGCACATAGCAATGCAATGATGCATAGAACACAATGGTACGTAGATACACAATGGCACATAGCAACACAATGGAGATAAAATAGAATTCAGATTTGGACAGGCTTATAGGTCCACATGTGAAATAGAGTGGTAATTTAGGATTCATTGTTAACTGAGAGAGAGAGACGGGGGGATGGAAAGAAAAGAATATAGGTTTTTAGTAGTAAGACTCAGATATATTAATAAAATTTGAAGGATTTCACTGGCTCATCCACCACTCCCAGCTACCTTGAGTTCTTAAGACTGACTATCAGCACCATGTATAGAGAGTGAAATCTTACATTCATAGCTCTCACTGGACGTGGTCCCCAATTATGGCCTTCTTAGCTTCCATTTTCTTTTTGCTGCTCTTTCTTCATGCCATCTCTCCAACCATTTACCTCCCTTCCTTTCTTTTCTCCTTTCTTCCCTGACCCTTCCTTCATAATTATCTGCTTTTTTTTTCACAACTATAGAACTTCTTCAAATGCTAGGAACGCAAATGGAGAGAAATCCCTGCCCTCCTGTCAATTTCACACAATAAACACTATGCATTAAAAGTGGTAGAAATAGGAATAATTATGCCCTAATTGTATTTTGAGAGAAAAGTTTTACTTTAACAGGAAGGGTGATAGGTAGGAGGAGCTAAGGGGGAAGGAGTACAAAGAGAAAGAGATGGAGTAAGGAGAGGAGAAGATGAAGTAGAGGAGAAGCTAGGTGATGAGAGAGAGAAAGAGAGAGAAAGAGAGAGGGGGTATGGAGGCAGATGTTCACGTGTCTCCACCAGTCAAAGATAGTTTATATATCTAGGTTGGGTATTAGGTTACACTTCTGATTGAGCATTGCCATACTTATAAAGCCTTTGATTAACATTTAAAAAATTGTATAAGAGCAAAAAGGAAAAGGGGGCATAGGATAGGGGTTTTCTAGGGAGGGGAAATGGGGAAAGGGGATGGCATCTGAAATGTAAATAAAATATCCAAAAAAATGTTTATGTTTATAAACAATAAACATAACCTTTTCAAAAAAAAGTGAGTCACATTTAAAAAAAAAAGTTACTTGAGCAAAGACAATCTTAGCTTTCTATCACTGTGACAAAAGGACAAAAGATGCAGGGAAGTCATCTTAAAGGAGTGCACGAGTTTTTGCCTCCCGTTCAGATCTACCAGTCAATGGCTAACAGGTTCAATTGCTGATTAGGTAATGGTTCAGAACATCAGAGTGGAGCACAAGGGGGAATGAGGCCTGTTCTCCTCATGGTATCCAAAAACCAAAGAATGACAAGAAAGGAACAGGAGCCCAAGATCTCCTTCAGAGATATAACCCAGTGACCACACTTCCTCCTGCTAGGTCTTACCACGTAAAGTTTCACCCCCCACCCCATAACAACACAGGCTGTTCCCCAAGCATTCAGAACAAATGCTTTGGGAGAACATTTCAGATCCATGTCATGACAAGGCAACGGAAGCAGATAAGAATTATGAAAGTTGAAAAAGAAAAGAGATAGCAGAAGGATGTAGGAGTGACATGGTGATTTTATTTGGGTTTTCACAATTGGTTTTTGGAGAACATTGAGATTGGAAGTAGATCCAGTGTTTGTGTCATCTATTCTTCAGTGGAGATTGTCAATGTCAAAAGGCAATTAAGGTGAGAATTAATTTTATCCATTCATATTCAGAAACATTATACTTTAAAGGAGTAACACAGAGCCAGCATATTTTGAATTTGATTTCCCATAAACAGAACTGCTTCCTCCAAGGCATTAAGTCTATTCTGAAGACCCCTGTCAATTGTCTCTTGTAACAATAGTGCAACTGAAACATTTTTTTGATAACTGATATACATGATAAGCAGTATGAACTTTCCTAACCAAAGATGTGGTGGATAGTGCAAAACTAGAGATCACTCCAATTAATGCCGTGATTCCCAATATTAAAGATGCCACAAATCTTTTTGATCTTTTAAGCATAGAGTGGCTTGATAAAGATCCTCAATTCCAGGATTAGTAAACCAAGAGCCAGTAACATTAGCAGGCAATAAAACATAAGGTGGCTGAAATGGAGTGTGACATAAACATCCTTAGAAGAAGGCCCAATGCAATTGGACAAAACATAAAGAACCGGCTGTGTAAACCTGTAAGGAAGTGTGCTGTTGCTTTGTGCTTGGTTCTGCTCTAAGGAAATGGGGGCTGGAACTGTTGATCCAAGACTCATAGAGTTTATGTAAATTTAAGAATTCTTGATAATTATTAACAATGATCAAAGCCTTAATGATATAGCTTTAAATAAAAGTCTGTGTTTAGACTCTCTGAATGAATCAGGATTAAGATGAAGATTAAAGAGTAAATAATTGTCAGGGAACAGAGAGAGTAGCTGAACTAGCAGCTTGAGTCTACCACTAACTCTGAGTCATTACTGAATCAGCATCGTTCTCATTCCCACCTTTCTCAGGACCCTCCTCACTCTGATGCAGGATCTCTTGGCAAGAGGACAGCCATGCTAGGCTCCTGTCTGCATCCACAACATGGCATCAGTAATCATGTTAAGGGTTTGTTGCCGGTGCATGGGATGGATCCCAAGTTGGGCCAACCACTGGATGGCCTTTCCTTCAGTCTCTGCTCCATTTTTGTCTTTGCATTTCCTTTAGACAAGAACAATTCTGGGTCAAAAATTTTGAAGATGGGTGGGTGGGCCATCCCCCCCACTGGGGGTCATGTCTATCTACTGAATGTAGTCTCTTCAGGCTCCATCTTCCCACTGTTGGGCATTTCAGTTAAGATCACCCACATTGAGTCCTGGGAGCATCCTCCCTCCCGGATCTATGGAACTTCCTAAAGGTTCCTAGCCAGCTTCATATTTCCATTCATTCTTCTGGCCCTTTGTGCCTCTCTCCTGTCTCCTCCACACCTGATCCTTCCTCACTTCCCCTTCCCTTCCCCACTCCCACTCAGGTCTCTCCCTCCCACTGCCTCTTGTGATTATTTTGTTCCCCCTATCAAGTTGGATTGAGGAATCCTCACTTGGGTCTTCCTTCTTTTAAAACTCCATATAGTCTATGAGTTGTATCATGGGTATTCTGTATTTTTTTGTCTAATATCCATTTATCAGTGGGTATATACCATGCATGTCCTTTTGGGTCTGGGTTACCTTGCTCAGGATGATATTTTCTAGTTCCATCCATTTGCCTGAAGAATTCATGATCTTCTCATTTCTAATAGCTGAGTAGTATTCCATTATGTAAATGAGCCGCATTTTCTGTATCCATTTCTCAGTTGAGGGACATCTGGCTTGTTTCTAGCTTCTGGCTATTACAAATAAGTCTACTATGAACATGGTGGAGCATGTATCCTTGTGGAATGGTGAAGCATCTTTTGGGTATATACTCAGGAGTGGTATAGCTGGGTCTTCAAATAGAACTATTCCCAATTTTCTGAGAAACCACCAGATTGATTTCCAGAGTGGTTGTCCCAGTTTGCAACCTCACCAGCAGTGGAAGTATTCCTCTTTCTCCACATCCACGTCAGCATATTCTGTCACTTAAGCTTTTGATCTTAGTCATTCTGATTGGTGTAAGGTGAAATCTCAGGGTCATTTTGATTTGTGAGAGAAAGGTCAATATGATAATGTTTAAAAACATTCCTCATAAAAGCCACAGTTTGTTAACTTTTAGTGAATGACTGCACTGCTCACTGCTATGAAGCATGCCTTACAGGCAGAGCTACGTGCTCTGTTAACTATTAGCATCAATTAAATTCTTACACTAATTATCTTGTACAATCCTCTTAAGTGTGAGGTACTGATCTTCATTTCACTGATCAGACAAGGAAAAGAAAACCTGTAATTATTCTTTTATCAAAAATAGCACCCTTTGCCCCGATAGGAAAAAAATTAAAAAAAAAAAAAATAGGGCTGGCTCTGGTAAGAAGTCTTTGTTACCAGAATCAAATCTTTTATGTGAGCTGGGTTTAATGATGTGATACCTCCTTGTGTAATGGTGGTATGTTTCTGATCTGATTATTCTTGTCTGTCTGCTGCCTCTGCGATGAGTAACCCAAGAGCTGATATTCAGTGGCCTGGACTCTCCCTCAGTCTCTGCTTCCTGATGGCTGGAGTCCACACTTCTGTATTATCCCCAGCTTTAGTGAGTTTAGGAAGAGAAAATGGGAAAATGGGACTCGTGGTAATCCCACACAGGAATTTTACATATAAGGTTTTTTTAGAAATGTCATCCATTATTTGTAAATGATCCAGACACTAAGATATAGATTTACTTGGTATGTTTTGTTTCTTACTGAATTCAGGAAAAGGGTTAGGAGAATGTAAAATTACATATATCTTCATGTCTCAATTTGCCTTGTGCTTAGTCCAGCATGTGAAAAAGAACAAGGAACAGGATGAAAACTGAGAAAATAAACACCTGATAATAGGTTAGGCGAACAGGCCATTGGGCACACCAAAAATCCGTATAACTGGAAGAGGAGAGAAAAGAGACAGATGGGTAGCCTTCTGGGTGAAATGCACTGTTGACTTGGATCTTGAAGTCAGAAACAATCCTGCCCCTTTAATTAAGTGCATTTCTTCCTCCACATCAGTCTGTGCATACAACACCTAGCCTCTCCCTTGACTCTTTATTTCCCCACTGTTTAGTTTCACACTGTTTTTTTTCTTATTAATCATAATTTCACTATTAGAAAATGTCAACTCTAAAGATGTTTCCCTAGCTTCTCTACATTTTGTCAAGGCCTGTTTTGCTTAAAAATTGGCATTGCCTTATTTGTTTGGAGAGATGAACTCAATATATATTTTCTTTTTAGAAGTTATCAGAGAACCTTCATGATTTTAAAATGCTCCGGAGACTCCATAATCATATGTCTCAGCCTCAGATGAAGCTGTACACTCAGAAAATCATTGTTTTAATAAAGGAACACAGGGACCTTTGGAGTTCTTAGTTCAAAGGATAAGAAAGATGGTGGTGTACCATTACTCTCCTTCATGAAGGTGTGCTCCAGAGAAAGCTAAAAACATTCTCCCATGGCTCTTTTTTTTTCTTTTCCATGCCTGATTTTTCTCAGTAGATCTGGTTGCCAGAGAAGATTATTAAGAACAGAACAGATTTACCACTTATCTGAGAGATCAGGTCTTTAACAAATGAAGAGAATAAAAGTATACTATTTCTATAATCTTAAAAGTGCCACTGACTTTTCAGAAAATACTAATACAAAAGAACCAAATTATGTTCTGTTAGCTATGTCTTAAGGATGAGGGCAAGAAAACTATGTGTTCTCTGGAAGTCAATAGCACAGACCCATAGGGTGCTGGAAGTGTTCTGTTCCTGGATTGTGAGGATTTCAGTATTTTACTTGTGAAATTCTGCTACAGTTTGGTAAATCATTAGAATTGGAGAAAAACAGGTAAAATGTCTGAGGTTCCCATTCTATTATTTAAGATAAATACATATAAAGCTAAAATTATTTAAGAGCAAAAATAGAATCTATTCAGCCTTAGTGAATCTTTTTTTTATTGTTAGCTTCCTCATTGTCTCCCTAGGTCTTATGGCTTAGTTTTAAATATAAGAATCTTACTTCTTTCCTCACAACTTTGCATCTAGCATGAGGTGGCAACGAACAGGACATATATCATGTAAAATATACCTTCCTGCTTTGATTCCTCATACCTAGAATAGAGCTGGCTTTCTCCTTGTTGCAGATGCTTCAGTTGCACTTGAGGCCAAGACCAGCCCATGTGATTCCTATGTAATGAAATCAAACAAAATCCCTTTTCATCTATCCAATTAATTGCAGATTTTTCTTATAAGCAATCACAAAATACAATGTCCACTCTATATTATAAACAAATAGTTTTATATGCATTTTTCTTCTTTTAAGATATACTGAAGCACTGAACACACAAGATCTTTATTTTTACATTAACTGAATAATCTCTCTGAGTATCAATCACTATCAAGTGCACCTAGGCCAAGGACTTCACACCCTGCATTTTCTCTTTGGTCCTCAGTATTCCCTCCATGGCCTTTTAACTCTAAACTGACCATTCAATAAACCCTGGATCTAGGCAACAAAGAAGGCCCCAGATGAGGAACAGGATTGTACCTCCTCAAAGGACCACCATGATCCTTGATGGCCCCCAAGACCATGTGGGTGTCAGTGGTCGGTGCTGCTGCCTCAGGTCATGATGAAACCCGAGATCCATGTGGATGTATGTAGTCTATGCTTCTGACTATACTGTTGATGATGTGATCAGGTTTTGCTACCTGGGATGAAGATGGGGAATCATGTTGATGTGAATGGCCTGTGTAACCACAAAGTTACTAATGACCATGCTCCATGAGTGTATAGATAACATAAATTAGACTCTGATTTTTTTTGTTTGTTTTAGTTTTGTTTTTGGAGGGAAGATCACAATGTGGGGAAAGACATGGAAGAACTGATGGAAGAAATAGCAAGTGTCTGTGATCCGGGTGCATAATGTGAAATTACCAAAGACTCAATAAAAATATTGTTGAAGGAAAAAAAAAAAAAAACAGGTCAAACAAACTTCTAAACTGGGGCGAAATCACTTCAGAGTGATACAACATCAGTCTTTTAGGAACATCTCTGTAATCAGAAATGAGAATGAGAATATAAACACTACATTCTCATAGAAACTATGCTAACACATTATGCTAAGGTACGTGTTTGAACACTGCCTGTTCTTTCCTGTAGCTCCTTCACAGAGCGGTACATTGAAATTAGTAGTCATTGAGAAATCTTCATCCATAGCCATGGAAAAGAACAATTTCCTCTGGAATAATAAGAATCTAAAGACAAGTTTTTAGGCATGATCTAGAGTTTCCTCCATTCCCAACATGAACTCTGACTTTATTCTCCTACATGTGTTCTCCACAGCCCACAGAATGTCAGGCTGGTCATAGAACTGGGCTTTTCTCGTTAGTGTTAATGTAATCAGGATATTTTGTTGAATAGTCCCACAGTTCAAGTTGCACAACAGAAACTTTTCACACCTTCCTTCGGTCCCTAACTCTTTCTAGGGAATTTAGCCACTACCTCTAATTTCCTGCTAGACAGTATTTGACCATTAAAGTGGTAAAGCATACGGAATCTCCATGGACAGATTCCGTATCACATAAAAATTGTAGCTCGGTTAATTCAGTGTACTGCAACAATGCAACACAATAGCAAGTTTGAGGCTGTATTTATACATGGACAAGTACACAGATATAGGTTTGAATCAGTATCAATAATAACAACAACACAAAATACAAACTAAAGCAAAATAAAACAAACAAACAAACAAAAAAACATACAGCTGTTGGCTCAGTGGGTAAAGGAGCTGATTTCAGGAGACTTTTCACCTGAAAAGAAAATCAGATCCTCAGAATCTATTAATACAAGGTAAACAGAGTCTGGCTAGCTGGACTAGACAATTCAGTATACCTTTGACTCAAGTGAGAGACTCTGCTTCAATATATCATGTGAAGAATAGAAGAGGAAGACATGAGATGTCAATTTGTGGGCTCAGAAAGCATACAAAGCATACAAGCAACAAGTACAAGCAGTGTATCCTCACCAAAGCATGTGTGTGCACACACAGACATTAGCATGCACTTTGATGTCCATGAAGGCCACACATATATACTTAAGTCATAACACCCTTTCCAAACCATCAAGAGAAGTGTTTCATTTTATTTTGTCATTCCTTTAATTATAGAAAGATATACCTAAACACTATACCTTAAGTTGGATGAATTTTATATTGATAGCAAGAAATGGAGATGCCCTTCCAATTTTTGTCCAACTATTTTGAGATAAATCCACAAATGTGTACCTTGATAAGTAATGAGGGTAAGAAAAATAAAGAAAAGAAAAAAATCTCATGAGACCAGCTATTTTAAAACTCTATATCTTGGTCTGATGTTGCCTGTCTGACCAGTATGCTTTAGTTCTGGCAGAGTTTAAGCTTCCCAGAGAGAGAATCTATTTTTTCCTGTCATTATGTGTGTATATTGAGATCATATATATGATGACTAAACTAAGTTCTTGCTCAACACTGCTTACCTAAGGCTTGAGAAGAAATTCTCTAACTTTACAAAGTTTTAAAATTTACTGCTGGTATGGATTTGAACCAAGTAGTGGAACATAAATAATTTTTAGAGACATAGTATGACACAGTCTGAAGCAGATACTTTCTGTTTAATCCTGTAATGTCTTATTTATATAAGAAAGATTTAATTTCTGAGTGTTCAGACATGCTTCTGGCTCTTGTCTCGCTCTGTGCTCAGCCTTCTCTATGATATATGAAAATGTCTAGGTGCAGTTACGCTGTGATCTATTCCAGCGTACTGTCTTACACTGTGATCTATTCCCACACGCTGTGTTCTGCTGTGATCTATTCCCACA
>JANHMN010000003.1:147695084-147724620 GCA_030674055.1 Rhabdomys pumilio
TGTGATCTATTCCCACACCCTGTGTTCCACTGTGATCTATTCCCACAGTATGGACCCACAGCTTAAACATACCACTCAGTTTTAGGAAAATGAAACCTTCTGTATTTGGACAATTTTCAGTCTTGTACTTTGTGATTCCTTCAGTTTATAAAATAGCAATCCTTCCTAAGTCTTACAATGCAAATAAAATCGCAATTCTTGCAGGTTTCTTCTGTTGTGAAGGTTGACATTGCAATTCCTCCAGGACTCAGGAGACTCCGTCTTCCACTATCTTCACACCTACTGGGGACACGGTGGGTAGTAGAGCGTCAGAACATCAGTGTCACAAGCTGTCTGCAATGTGGAAATTACATACTGTTTTACTATACAATCTCAGTCTGGAAATTGCTAGTCAAAAATTCCTAGTCTTAATTTTAACTCAGTGAATGAAGAACATTTTAGAACACATACACCAGTGCACAATGTCTCTTCACTTGATCCCACCTTGCTTTTCATGTGGAAGCAGCCCTGAATTAAAAAAAAATAAATAAATAAAACTTAAAGAAGTGTGTAATAGGAGTATGTGCTGGGAGGACGCCACCCCAGAGACTTCTTTAATTTAAATGTGCTCCCTCCTCCAGCTTCAATGCTTCTCACAGTAAGAACAGCACCTTCCAACACTGCTTTTTGAATGTGCATTGGTGTTAAATGGGGCAAGCGGGAAGGCAAGTTTTGTTTCGTTAAAATAAATATCATGAGGTAACAAAACTAAGCAGGTTATGAGACTTCTCAAAGCGCACAATATGTTTTCACTCAGTGTAACTTAAAACTACAAGGAAAGTGTGTAAACTACCTCAGATACAGTTCTGTGAATTGTCCTGAGAAATATCAAATGTTTGCTTGCCTTCTGTACACTGAAGAATCAACTCATCGTAAAATTCATAACCAGTCGAATTTCCTTCATGAAGCCATTTTCAGTTTCCTCAGACATCATCTCAATTTCTTTGCATGTTACTGCACTCGGGTTTTCTGCAAATTTCTTGTTCATTACACGTTTCCTTCTTTTTATTGGCTGGAGTATTTTTCCCCTTGAATCACCTTGAGACAATGGACCATTTACTACTGACTATTTAATGTAATACCTCTGAACAGATCTGTGCAAGACTTTGATACATGTTTATAAAAGACTAATACAGTAATTATCATTCCTGTACAGGTTTTTGTTTTGTTTATGGTTTTTACTTTTAGGATTTCTCTATCAAATGAAAAGGGTCATTACCCTTTTGAGAATCTAATCAGTCAATTAGACTTTTATTTGTAATTCTTATGATCAGTTGAATACTACTTTGCAGTCATAGGATAATTTATTATCATGACATAAACTTACACCTAAAATATTCAAGCTTAAACAATGTAAATTTGTGTTTATTCAGATTACAGTGACATTCTTTTTTCTTATTACCTTTTTATTATTTATTCACTTTACATCGGGCCCCCACCTTGGCACATCAGGTCTCTTTAAGGTTCAGTGCTTCCTCTCCCACTGAGGCCAGACAAGTCAGCCCAGCTAGAAGAACATATCTTATGTATAGGCAACAGCTTTGGAATAGCCCCACTCCAGTTGTTTGGGACCCACATGAAGACCAAGCTGCATGTCTGCTATATATGTGTGGGGAGGCCTAGGTCCAGCCAGTATATGTTCTTTGGTTGGTAATTCAGTCTCTGAGAGCCCTGAGGATCCATGTTAGTTGACTCCATTAGTCTTCCTGTGGAGTTCATATCCCCTTTGGGGCTGTAATCCTTCTTCTGTTCTTCCTGAAGCTCCATTCACTGTTTGGCTGTGGACAAACATGACATTCTAATAAACATCTTGAGACCCAGCAAAGATCTAACCAGTGGAAACACACCAACCTTTTCAGCAGTTAATATACATGTTGAATAACCCAAGGAGTCATAAAGAGACAGATGCTAAAGAGCAACTGGTCCCCTTTATCAAATGAATATTCTGAACAAGTGACTGCCATGGAAAGCACCTGATATCCAAATCTATCTCTGTAATCAGATATTGGACTGTGGTCACATGTGATTTTCAAAAATAAGGTAAGTTTTCCTTTGTGTATTATTATTGTGACTGATTTATTTAAGTTTTAGCAGCAAAAACAAAAAACAGAATTAATCTGAGCTTTACACTGATTATATATTAATCATTTCATGAGATTCTTAGCCATTGAAGAAGGGTAGCCCTCCACTCATGTGAATTCCTTATATGTTTTAAAATATCTTCATTGTCCTTGTTCTAAGTTTTGTGAATGGACAAAGACAATACTCTCCTATAGAGACAAGGACCTGCAAACATCACAGCATGCAGCTGTGCTAATGAATGACTGGACTGAATTGTTTGTCTTGCATACCTGGCCAGGGACAACAGAAAGTATTTGCTGAAACACAGCCCTTTGTGAAGGATCTAGCTGACTATCTAGTCACCCAAAAATCCCCAGGCAGAGACACCTCTTTAGCAATGCTTTCATTATATGCTCTGTTAATTTCCATAGAAATAGTTTGACTTTACCATTATTCTAGTTGACTGCAAAAATTTCCCAAAAGACAATGTAATTCAATCTGTCAAGAGGGAATCTGAATTGAGTAATTACCTCCATCAGATTGGCCTGTGCTCCCTAGCATCATCCTATTAGTACATCCTGTTTTATATTCAGGACTTAATAGTGGCATTATCTTAGCGAATACTTGAAGTTGGAAAATTGATTTTAAACACACTGACGATTTATCTTAGTCAGTGCTCTATTGCTGAGAAGAGACCGCATGAACAAGGTAATTTATAAAAGGAAGTATTTAATTAGGAGATTACTTATAGTTTCAGAGACTTAGTCCATTATCATCATGACAGGAACCATGGTGGCAGACAGGCTTGGTTCTGGAGAAGTCGTTGAAAGATACATCCTGATCTGAAAGCAAACACACACACACACACACACACACACACACACACACACAGAGAGAGAGAGAGAGAGAGAGAGAGAGAGGAAGAGAGAGAGAGAGACAGAAGACAGAGAGATAGAAAACTATAGAGGGACAGAGACAGAGATGAGACAGAGATAGAGACAGACAGACAGAGGCTGGTCCTTGCATAGCTTTTGAAACCTCAGATCCCACCCACAATGACACACTTCCTCCAAGAAGGCCACACCTCCTAATCTTTATAATTCCTTCAAACAGTTCTACTTCCTGGTGATCAAGCACTCAAATATATGAGCCTATAGAAACCATTCTCATTCAAACCACAAGATTGTAAAGAAATTAGTGATGATTGCCTCCTATTTTCAGTCTTCATATATCACTCCCTTGTGCCTTCATTATAATGTTTGGCAAAACTGAATTCACCAAAATCATAATTTATTTTCTATTTTTGTTATCTCCAGGAAAAAAACACATCATCAGGGTCCAGTAAATTAATAGCATTTCAATATATTCTGACCTTTGTAAAAGCTTTTTACAAAGCAATTAGATCTGTCAAGGACTTCTCTAATACTGGATATAGCAAAGAAAAGAAGGCCATTTTGTTTGGAGTGAGTCTTCTCTTGGTGACAGCTATTAAACTAGAGGTTAAACATCCCATAGGCCTCTTCACTCCCATAATCATTCCAAGTGGAATGTTGACAATTCTGTTCTAAACTCAAAGAAAATTTCAGCTCAGAAATCAGACCAAGCTCTTGAAACACTGTATGGCTACCCATTGTTGGAGTCAGGAGTCAACCACAGGTTGGTTAGACTTGTCATATCTTTTGTGTCTATGCATTTTGAAAGTTGATGTTGGTCCCCATTTGTGGCCATAACAACATTCTAAACATATGCATCCAAGCCAGTTTTATCTCATTCATAGTGTTATATTCTAGATTTTTTTAGCTTTGAAATTACTCCCCAACCTTAAATCTATGCCAATTTGCAAACTCTACAAAGAACAAATACTTTAGGCCCATATCATCCCAGTATCTTTTGTCTGTAACTGACCACTGCATGAAACTAAAAAATTATGATTAAGATACAGGTCAGCAGGCTGCAGATCTTTGCAGGATGTGGGGAGCCGACAGAAGGCGGCTATCATCTGCCTTCTTGAGCCATATATCCTGACCAGAGACTTGATTACAATAGCCTACAACAGCTGAGCACACTCTGATAACATCTTGTTTTAGATACCCAGGATCTTCCCTTGGGTGTGTGAGACTTAAAGGTGTGTGACTTAAGGGCGAGATTTAGAGATCAGATTTAGAGACAAGACCTAAGGGCATGACTTAAAGGTGTGGCTTAGAAGTGAGACATATAAAAAGTGAGAGGCAGATAGAAGAAATTATTACAGCAACAGATTATTAGGCACTTGGCACTTGGAGGAAGAATTTGGAATTAGACATTAGACACTTGGATTAGGTATTAGGCACTTAACACTTAGAGAAAGAACTTGGAACTGGAAACTTGGAACTTGGAGGCACTAAGGACTAGGAACTAGGGTCTAGGAATTCAAAACTTGAGACTTGGACTAGGAAGAGAGACTGAAGAATAAAAGGGATTGAATCACACTCTGTCTGGTCTCCATTCTTCACTCTCTCTCTTGCTGAACCCAGACCCTTGGACTGGAGCAGCTTGGGGCAGTGCAGGCTCTAACAACTTAGCCCCCAAGGCTTTTGGCAGTGTGGGTTCCAACATTGACAGAGCGGTCCCAGACATTTTTGCCCTCAAACATGGGGTAGCTAGGGCCGCAACAGCAGGGGACATAATTTTCTGAGGAATTAGAACAGGAAGAATGAAATTACAATAATTACGTTGAATCCCATTCCAGTTTGTCACTACCTTCTTAGAGAGTCATGTTCCTTGAATTAATTAATATCCCTTTCCTTCCTTAAATTGTATTCAATTTAGAAGTCCTGTCCAGCCAGTCACATGGCTCAGCAATAGAGGAACCTAAGGACTGGAGTTGAATCTCAGGATCCTATAGGATGTCAAGAGAGAACAGACTCCCATCTTACTTAGGATTTCTATTGCTGTGATAAAGCACCATAACAAAAATCAACTTGGGAAAGAGAGAGGCTTTTTTTGTTTTGTTTTGTTTTGTTTTGTTTTGTTTTGTAGCTTGAAGCTCATTATTCAGGGAAATCAAGGCAGGAACTAATTCAGAGGTCATGGAGGAGTGCTGCTTACTTGCTTGCTCCTCAAGGCTTGGCTCAACCTGATTTTTTATATGACTCATAACTACCTAGCCAATGTGCGTGAACTTTTCTTCTGTTTAATAGATTCATAGAAAAGCACCTATTACACTACATTGAAACCCACACATTGAAACCCACGCTGGATGCATTGTAAAAGCATTATCTCCTCTTTTTATGAGGATTGAGCATGAAGTCTAAGAAATTTGGGGCAAATCCATTGTCTCTCAGCCATATCTGTAGCTTTTCCATCTTTAAATTTGAATGTTTGAGAACACAGTTTAATTTATTAGTTTGAGAAAGGTGTGTAACATTAGCGTAGTTATCAGAGATTCATTCAATTGAAGAAGATTGGCTTGTTTTATAGCCATAATAGAACAATAGTCCTGGCATAGAGAATTGTTCATGTGACACGGTGTTTAAGATGGTATAAGAACCTCAACACTGGAAATAACTGAAGTACAAAGGCAAATTCCTCCAGGGCAACTCAAAGTGCTCAAGGAAAATCTCAGCCCACTGTGATTGTTCACAACCTCAAACTACCTAACCTTTCACCACAGACGATTCACCTTAGATTTCAATGTAAAGATTGAAAAATGTGTTTAGCTAGTGGGTGGTGGTCAAGATGTGGGTTATCAAAGAAAGGAATAAGAAGAAATAGCAGTTTTGACTCTCGCTAACTCAGATTCTGTGTTTCCGAAGCCCTCATTTAATCATGACAAATAGTGGCTTTGAAGAAAGATGGGCCCCCTTCTAGTAAATGCTCCTTGACATCTTATTATTGTATGAGATATTTCCTGCATAAAGAACAGTAAGTGTCTTTGTTTGGTTGGTTTTTTTGTTTTGTTTTGTTTTTTGGGGGTTTTTTTGTTTTTTTTTTTTTTGTTTTTTTTGTTGTTGTTGTTGTTTTTTTGAGACATGGTTTCTCTATGTAGTCCTGGCTATCCTGGAACTCACTCTATAGACCAGGCTAACCCCAGACTCAGAGATCTGCCTGCCTCTGTGTCCCAACTGCTGGAATTAGAAGTGTATACCACAACCACCACAACTCCATTGGTGTCTCTAAATGAAATTAGTATATAGTAACTATAATGCACAGTTAGTTTGGCCTGAAGGTCTGTTAAATGTCTTCCCATTCATAAACTTAAGCCTGTTGGCTGCTAGGAAGGATTTTTGAAATTTGAATGGAAGGAGTTTAAGTTTGTGGTCATTTTATTCTAACTTCCCAATAATTCTGTGGCAAACAAACCACTACAATCAGAACATTCTTGGAGTTTAGTTGAAATGAATGACTTGTAGATGTGGTAGCTGCTGGGCACCATCATGTTAGGGTTGCTTGTCCTGTCTTGCTTCTAAAGAACATTATAGATTGGAAAAAGTCCAAAAGGAGTTTCAAAAGCCCAGGAAAGGCATTCATTTAAATCTCATCATCAACCTATGGAAAACCACATCTAGTAATTTTTTTTTTGTTCCCTCCAAAATATGGCTCAAAATGACAAGAAAAAAAAAGTAACAATGGCCTGTTATCCCTTACCATTCTCTACCAGTTTTCTGCCTACTGTGGCACTCTGAGATCTGAAATCTTGACACCTCAATAGCTCATTAGATTGATAAAGCTGGGCTGTTTTATTTTGTCATTCAGAACTTTCATTCACCCCACAGTGGTTGTAACTAAACATTTTCATCTGCCCCAGCACTTTCAGAGCTGGGAGCAGGGTAGGGCATTTCTCCCAACTAATGGTTCACTAATCTTCTGGAACATAGATTTTACTTTCAGGGTGTTCACAACTCTGTGTTGGGGAGACCCTATAGTTCTCTAATAATGATTCTTTAACTTCCAATATTTATCTCTAAGACTCAGAAATCCTTGCAGTATTGCTTCCACCCCTTCACCATGCTATGTTTTTTCATGCCTTTGTGTATCTACTAGATGCAAAGGTACCTGGAGTTAAATTGACAGGCCCATGCACACAGAGGAAATATGAAGTAACATAGGCTCTTCTCTCTTATGTACCTTTGAATCTTATGCTGTCTGTTCCATAGTGTCCTTAGTATTAGATGAGGAAGAGAACCAGGCATTAGGATGGCAAAATAGTCATTAAAAGGTCAAAACAAGAATGTGGGTAAGAAGATGGATAGCTTATACAAAAGCAGATGATCCATTTAAAAGTGAGGAGACACAGGCTTCATTCACAGTCAGGTGTGACATCAGCTACATTACTCTCATGAAAACTTCCTTTGGAATGTCACCTCCCAACTGTCTCTAAGCATTGCCTTCCTTTTTCTTTCTAGCAGTAGTCTTTCTTCCTGTCCCTTGACACTTGTTTAGCTCCTGACATTGCAGTCTGAGAAAATACAGCTGCACTTCAGCACAACCTTTGCCTGTTATTCCATTTCTTTTTGAACTTAAACAAATTATAACCCTCAGACTTCAATACAAAGAAAAACAGGATGAGGAAAAGATGTTATTTCTACCATCCGAAAGTTTAACACAATATGTTACAAAATGTAAATCTATTCCGAGTCTCAGATGAGGACTGTCAAGCCAGCAGCAGCGAAATCAGATAAGTTGAAGGCCTTCTGGGTTACAGAGGGACCTCCTGGCAAGTATGTGCAAAATTCAGAACAAAATCCCAATGGTTTGTCACGAAACATAAATGTAGAAGAACAAAAATACCTTTTTAAAGGCACAGTCCAGAGGTGAGGGTGAGACATGAGTCTAATCTGAAAAACAACCCTAGGGACTCCTGAAGAACAGGACCTATCCTGTCCTGGGTTGTGAGGGCCTCAGTGTCTCACTTGTGGAATTCTGTCAGCATTTTGCAAGTTGTTACAACTAAAAGAAACTAGGCAAAAGGTATGTAGTTTCACTGCATTATTTAAAAGAAATACATGTAAAAATCAATGTCAACACATTACCAAACCATTTTAGGAGACTATTTTTCATTTAATTGGTAAGATACTTGACATTGAACAGAGATAATATTATACTTTCCCAAACTTACCATATAGCATTAAATGCCAAATGCTTAAGAGATTTACCATATAAAATGCATCTTCCCAATTTCTTTTCTTATTTCCAACCTACAGTCTGTTTTCTTTGCCTGTTTGGGTTACACTCACTGTTACAAGGGCAGCTATGGTTGGCCTCCGGTGACATCAATGTGAAACCATTTTTTTTCCAATGAAAATAATTATAGAATTTCTTACCATTAACCATAGACACTGTGTATTCTACTTATGGTTATACAACTCTGAATGTATTTTCACCTTTTCTAGTAGATTTAACCATTGTACATGTAGGATCTCTCACTTTTGTATGAAGCAAATAGCTCCTGAATGTCGCCTACAAACAAATTCACATAGGACAAGGATTCCCCCCCCCCCAGAGTGTCCTTTACAGTTCTCAGTATTTCCTCTACAACATTGTGACTCATCATTGACCAGTCAGTAAGTCTGATGCAATTTTAATTTTTAACTAAATTATCAAGACTTTTATCAAGTAATGCCGAAAAGAAACAAACACACACACAAAAAAAATCCCATGAAACCAGACATTTGAAGACCTGTATCTGAGATCTGAAACTGCCTTTGTTTAAATTTCAATTTTCAACTTCTGTCCCTTAGCTTTCTACTTGTGAAGATGAAAATTATTCTGTTCTATAGACATTGTGGGCAGTGAAATCATGCTTTTAATTGCAAAACTAAATTCTTCATAAAATTCCCTACACATAGGCTAGCAATAAATTCTGTAACTTTCCAAAGTTTTAATTATCAATTTTGGTGTGCCTTTGATTTGATTAAAGAAATTCAAAATTCAGAACCAGACAGTGTAAAGCAGAAATTGTTTGTTTAATACTGAAATGTCTTATTTAAACAAGGAAGATTTAACTTTTAAATAATCAAACCGCTTCTGGCTTTTGTCTTGTTCTGTGCTCAGCCTTCTTTATGATATATGAAAAATGACTTTGTGGGCTGCATTGCCACACTCTTCTGGCTGACATATTTATACACGGCTAAAACACATGGTAAAACTTGAGTTAAAGTATAGACACTCTTTGGGATTAAGAAAATGCAATCCTCCTCAATATTTGAATAGTTTTCATTCTCAGTGACAAAAACCTTTCAATTTTCCAGTAACTTCCATTTCTCCTGTTTTTAAAATGGCAGTAATTATGTTCCAAATCTTAAAAAGCAGCCCAATAGAAAAATCTGATGTTTATAAGTTTAACAAAGTTTGAAGTTAAAGTTACAATCATTTCAGCAACAGGTAATTTTATTGACCCTCTCACTGCTATGCATGACTAGGAGAGCATTAGAATGTTTCAACATCACTGTCACACAGTGTCTGCTATTTGAAAATGATAAACCATTTTATTACAAAACTTGAGTCTGGAAACTGCTAGTCTAAATATTCCTAAGAATAAATTTTAAGTCAGTAAAGTAAGAATATTTTAGAATAAGTACACCAACGCACAAATAAATATTCTCTTGTTTTTACTTAAGACCACCTTGCTTTCCCCATGGAAGTCTGGTCCAAAATGAGAAGGTTCTCATTGTAGGGCTTAATGAGAGCATGAGCTGTGGGTTTTTCACCGGGGACACCACCCAGAGGATCCTTTGATCTTCAGAACACTCCCCTTTAGAACATTCCTGCCACTGCAGGAACAACACATTCCAGCAAGGCTTGGTGCATTGCTGTTAAATGAGGCAGACAGAAAAGCAAGCTTGTTGCTAAACTAAATTTAGGGAAATGTCATCACGAAACAAAACTAAGCATGTTCTAGTGCTTCTCAACCACTAGAATGTTCTCACTGTGTGATGTCAACCTCCAGGAGAACACAGTGTGTGGAATGCCTCCGAGTATATTTCCATGCATCAACCTGAGAAAGGACAGTGTTCTCTTTCTCTTCATGCTCTGAAAATTAATTCACTTTTAAGGTTCCTATACAGTCATGTTTCCTGCCATAGTTCATCCTCATTTCCCTCAAATACGTAGCCCTTAGTACATTACTGCACCCAAGGTTATAAACACCTCATTTTGATTATATTTTTTCTTCCTGTATTTCTTACATACAAGGACTGATTGTGTAACTGTTCTCCGGTAAATTAAACCATCTCGGAAGTGCAATAGTGGTATAACATGTGTGACAAGAACTTCACAGTAATTCAATAAATACTTATCAAGTGCTGTTCCCATCTGTCTAAAATGCATTCTATTTACTCCAAATATTATTCTGACCAATGGAATATTTCTGTGCTGGACTGAGGATAGATAGATAATGCTTTATTTACTCAGCTTAGGTCTGCCTTCCGGTGATTGAATATTTTATCACCATAACCTAGTCATACACTTTAAAAATGAATATTGTGGCCTGCTTGGTGTGGCTCAGGAGGTAAAGGTGCTTGCCACCAAGCCTGAAGACCTGAGACAGACTGCTAGGTTCCACACAGTAGAAAGAAAGAATCAATTCTCCCAAGATGTTCTCTGACCTCCATGTAGCACTTACACACACACGCACACACACACACACACACACACACACACTAAAATTGCATCCTAAATAAAATGTAATTAAAATGTTCAAATAGGTACTCCTAAATAAGATAAACCCTAGAAGCCACACTAGAAAAATGGCTGACTATAATTATGAAAATTGAAGGAACAGGAATATTTTATCACTCCATGAACTGTTTCCCCAGTCTCCGGAATCCATTTCATGAACACCAACCATGGTTTTCTATCATTGACCAGAACTTATTGCTGGGACTTCAACTAATATAACTATGCAATCTGGCAGACTTTGGCAAGATGAAAGACGTACACCAGGAAATCTTCAAAGATCATCTCTTGTAGATTTCACAGAAGGGGTCTGCAGTGATTGCTATCCTATCCTAACCATCTTGACAGTGGATCACAAAATTCTGGAAGCTAAGCATGAGCTCTAAAATGTGTTTTAATCACCACACACCCTCCCCTTGCTGCTGTTCAGACAGGGTCACATCAACAAAGGCTCCACACACTTTGCCTAAGCTGCCCTGGCTCACTGACAGCAAGTTGCTCTGCTAGCAAGAGAAACTACAGAAAACAGGTAAATTAGCAGAGATTTTACAAACATACTGTTAAATGATGAATATGTAGCTGAAGACATCAAAACCAAATTGAAAAATTCCTAGAATTATTAAGATAAAAATACAGCATATTCAAATATTTGGGGCTTCAATGGAAGAAATCCTAACAGTGCAGTTTATACCTGAGTGCCAATTTTAAAAAAGAATTCATAGAGATGTCAAATAAATAATTTGATGATTAAGACATCAGAAAAACAATACAAAAAACATCAAAATTATGGGATGGAGAGGAATTATAAAGATGAGGGCAGAAATTAGTTAAATAAAAATGAAAAAAAAGACAAAAAAATTGAACTAAATGAAGAGATGAAGAGGTAGGTTTTTTTTTGTTTTGTTTTTTGTTTTTTTGGTTTTTGGTTTTTTTTGTTTTTTTGTTTTTTTGAAAAGAAAAATGAGATTAAGAAACCCTTGGTCAAATTAACCGAAAGAAAGAGAAAAAAGACCCTATCTTAATTAGGGTTTTATTGCTGTGAACAGATGCCATGACCAAGGCAACTCTTATGAAAGACATTTAACTGGGCCTGGCTTACAGTTCAGAGGTTCAGTCCAGTATCATCAAGGTAGGAATATGGCAGTGCTCAGGCAGGCAGGGTGCTGGCATTGCTGAGAGTCCTACATCTTCATCAGAATGCTGTTGGTAGAACACTGAATTCCTGGCATCTAGGATGAGGGTCTTAACACTGACGCTCATAGTGACACATCTACTCCAACAAGATCACACCTCCAAATAGTGCCACTTCTTGAGCCAAGCATATTCAAACCACCACAGATCCTAATTAATAAAGTTAGATGTGAACAGAGACAATGCAATGCATTGGCTGCAAGCATCCACCTCTGTATTTGACAGGCTCTGGCAGAGCCTATCAGGATACAGCTATATCAGGCTCCAGTCAGCATACATATCTTAGCATCTTTGGGTGGCCTTTCCTTCAGTCTCTGTTTCACACTTTGTCTACATATTTGATACTGTGAATATTTTGTTCTCCTTTCTAAGAAGCACAGAAGTACACATACTTTGGTCTTCCTTCTTCTTTCTTCTTGAGCCTCATGTGGTCTGTGAATTGTATCTTGGGTATTCCAAGCATTTTGGCTCATATTTACTTATCAGTGAGAGCATATCATGTGCGTTCTTTTGTGATTGGGTTACCTCCTTCAGGATGGTATTTTCTAGCTCTATTTATTTGCCTGTGAATTTCATTAAGTCATTGTTTTAATAGCTGTGTAGTACTCCATTGTGTAAATGTGCCACATTTTCTGTATCCATTTCTCTGTTGATGGACACCTGGGTTCTTTCCAGCTTCTGGCTGTTATATATAAGGCTGCTATGAACACAGTAGTACATGTGTCCTTGTTATACGTTGGGGCATCTTTTGGGTATATGCCCAGGAGTGTTATAGCTGGGTAAATGCCCAAGAGTGGTATACCTGGATCCTCAGGTAATATTATGTCCAATTTTCTGAAGAACCACGAGACTGATTTCCAGAGTGGTTGTCCTAGCTTGCAATCCCACCAACAACAGACTATTCCTCTTTCTCTACATCCTCACCAGCATCTCCTGTCATCTGAGTTCTGATTTTAGCCATTCTGACTGGTGTGAGGTAGAATCTCAGAGTTGTTTTGATTTGCATTTCCCTAATGACTAAGGATGTTGAACATTTTTTTAGGTACTTCTCAGCCATTTGAGTTTCCTCAGTTGGGAATTCTTTGTTTTGTTCTGTACCCCATTTTTAATAGGTTATTTGATTCTCTGGAGCTTAACTTCTTGAATTCTTTGTATATATTGAATATTAGCCCTCTATCGCAAATAGAGTTAGTAAAGTTCTTTTCCCAATCTATTGGTTGCCATTTTTTCCTATTGACAGTGTCCTTTGCCTTACAGAAGCTTTGCAATTTTATGATTTATCAACAAATCCCATTTGTTGATTCTTAATCTCAGAGCATAAACCATTGGTGTTCTGTTCAGAAAATTTTCCCTTGTGCCCATATGTTCAGGGCTCTTTTCCACTTATCCTCTATTGGTTTCAGTGTATCTGGTTTTATGTGGAGTTCCTTGATCCACTTGGACTTGAGCTTTGTACAAGGAGATAAGAATGAGTCGATTTGCATTCTTCTACAAGCTGACCTCCAGCTGAACCAGCACCAAATGTTGAAAATGCTGTCTTTTTTCCACTGAATGGTTTTAGGTTCTTTGTCAAAGATCATGTGGGTTGGTGGAGGAATATTCTCATAGAAGCACAGGAGAAGGGATGGGATGGGGGGCAGTTGGGGGAGGAACTGGGAAAGGAGATAACATTTGAAATGTAAATAAAGAAAATACCCAATAAAATAAAAATTTTAAAAAGAAGAAATGAGACAAAAAAACCAACAGTGATTAAAAATCTCTTAACTAAAAAATTTCCAAGGCCACATTGACTTAGTGCAGAATTCTATCAAAGAAAAGTAACATCAATATTTCCCAAATAATTACAAAACTATTTTGTTCCTCCTTCTAAGTGGGATTGAAGCATCCTCACTTTGGCCTTCCTTCTTGTTTAACTTCTTAGGTTCTATGGGGGGTATCATGGGTGTTCTGTACTTTTTTGTTAATATTCACTTACCAGTGAGTACATACCATGCATGTCCTTTTAGGTCTAGGTTACTCAGGATAATATTTTCTAGTTCCATCCATTTGCTTGCAAAATTCATGATGTCCTCATTTCTAATAGCTAAATAGTATTCCATTGTGTAAGTGAACCACATTTTCTGTATCCATTTTTCAGTTGGGGAACATCTGGCTTGTTTCCAGCTTCTGGCTGTTACAAATAAGGCTGCTATGAACATAGTGGGGCACATGTACTTGTGGTATGGTGGAGCATCTTTGGGGTATATGCCCAGAAATTGTATAGCTGAGACTTCAGGAAGAGCTATTTCTAATTTTCTGAGTAACTGACAGACTGATTTCCAGAGTGGTTGTACCAGCTTGTAATCCCACCGGCAACGGGGCAGTCTTCATCTTTCTCCACATTCTCTTCAGCATGTGCTGTTGCTTGAGTTTTTTATCTTCACCATTTTGATAGGTATAAGATGGAATCTCAGGGTCATTTTGATTTGCATTTCCCTGATGACTAAGGATGTTGAAAAATTCTTTAAGGGTTTCTTGATCATTTCAGATTCCTCTGTTGAGAATTCTGTCTAGCTTGGTACCCCATTTTTTTAGTTGGGTTATTTGGTTTGTTAGATTCTAACTTCTTGAGTACTTTATACATTTTAGATATTAGCCCTCATTCATATGTAGGTTTAGTGAAGATATTTTCCTAATCTGTAGGTTGCTGTTTTGTCCTTTGCCTTACAGAAGTTTTTCAGTTTCAAAAAGTCCCATTTATCAATTGTTGACCTTAAAGCCTGAGTCATTGGTGTTCTGTTCTGGAAATTTTCCCCTGTGCCAATGCATTCGAGATTATTTCACACTTTCTTTTCTATTAGACTCAGTATAGCTGGTTTTATGTTGAGGTCCTTGACCCATTTGAACTTGAGCTTTATGCAGGGTCAAAAAAATGGATGGATTTGCATTTTCTACATGTAGGCCACTACCATTTGTTGAAAATGCTTTCTTTTTTTCACTGTATAGTTTTGGCTTCTTTGTCAAAGACCAAGTATCCATAGGTATGTAGGTTTATTTTTTAAGTTTTTTGATTTAATTTCATTGATCAATGTGTCTGTCTCTGTACCAATACCATGAGGTTTTTATCACCATTACTCTGTAGTACAGCTTGAAGTCAAGGATGGTGATTCTTCCAGAAGTTCTTTTATTGTTGAGAATTGTTTTGTCTACCCTGGGTTTTTTGTTTTTCCATATGAAGTTGAGACTTTCTTTTTCCATGTGAAGAATTTTGTGGGAATTTGTATTGGAATTGCATAGAATCTGTAGATTGGTTTTGGCAAGGTGACCGTTTTCATGGAAGCCAGAGGAAGGGAGGGATATAGGTGGGTGTGAGGAGAGGGGGAGGGGGAAAGGTGGCAGGATCAAGTATGCGGGGGAGACAGGAGAGAATCCTGGAGGTCCAGAAGAATGAATAAAAACATGTACTGCACAGGGGGTAGAACAAACTAAAACACGTCAGCTAAGTTAAGAACAATACAAGTATGACCACTGTCAACATTACTACTCAAAATAATGCTTAAAATCATAGCTAGAACAATAAGACAAACAAAGGAAATAAGGGATACAGGTAGGAAAGAAAGAAGTCAAAGCATTCCTTTTATAGATGATGTAATTCTATACATGGGAATTTTCAATGACACCACCATGTATATCTCCTAGAGCTGACAAACATTCTCACCACAATGGCAGATTACAAGATTAACAAAGGCAAATCTGTTACTTTCCTATATGCCAAAGATAGACACACTGAAAAGAAATCAAAGAAACAATTCCATTCTTCATCAAACCAATTCAAATCAAATACTTTGGAACAGGTATAATCAAGTAAACGGAAGAGCTATCATAATAAAAACTAAACCATTGAAGGAAGAAATAGTAGAAGACACCAGAAAATGGAGAGATCATCCATGATCATGGATTAGTAAGATAAATATTATGGAAATAGCCATGTTACCAAAAGCAATGTACAGATCACCATCAAATTTCCAAGACAATCATTTACAGAAACTGAAAAATAAATCCTAAAATTTTCATAGCCAACACAATTTAGAGCACTACTAACACTGCTGGAGGGATCAGCATTCCTGATTTCAAGGTATAGTACAGTGTCACAATGGTTAAATAAGCATGGTGCTGGCATAAGAACATATTGGTTACTCAGACATAACTGAGAATCTTGATACATGATTTTATGTAACTTTGCTAGATTATTAACAAAAATGCCAAAAAAAAGACGTGTGGAAGAAAATACACTGTGAAAAAATAATCAGTCTTGTTCTAAGCAAAATTAATTTCCAAATAGATCAACAATCTCAATGTTATACCTGAAACTCTTAAAGTAATACAGCAATGAACAGGAAATATATATAATATATATATATATATATATATATATATATATATATATATATATATATATATTACTCTTAAAGTAATAAAGCAAGGAACAGGAATGACAATAGGTTCAAGTGTTATGAGGAGGGACAACTACAACTAAGGAATAAGGATGTTTGAAAAAACGTAAGAAACCTACAATTTTTACATCTATTATACATACATGTACACATACATCATACACACATACACACATACACACATACACACATACACACATATACATATACACATACATATATGTATGTATGTATGTATATATAATCGGTCAGGATTAGGATACCCTCTTCAAGTTGTTGATCAAGTTTGGAGTCCTAAAGAATCCCCAAACAAGACAAGATATAGCCATTTCTCTGGTTGACCACCAGAACACCATCTTACTGTTGAAGACAATACACACTCCACCCACAGGAAGTTGAGAAATCAAGCTGGTACTTAGAAGCCTTATACCTGCTGTCTACCTTTCAAAGAAACAGAAGGTGCGATGGACATTATGTGGGAGAAATGCCATCAACACTCCAATCCAGCTGCTAATGGTGTGCTCTAAAACAAGCTAAGAGGATGAGTATCAAGCTTCCTCCAAAGACTTACATCTTTGCACATAGATTAGTGGTTATTTCAGTCCTCTTTAGGGAAGTTTCCTTTGCAGAGAATGATGATTAATAGAGTTTCACAACCAGCTAAAGTGCAGAGAATAAATCTCCATGCAGTGCTCAGCCATTAATGGAACTTACATATTATATCCCCTCTCCCCAAGGGAACAACATGGAAGAGGGGTGGAAATATTATAATGACCAGAGGTCAAAGAAGACTTCTGAAAAATAGTGCCTTCTAAACATGACAGATTTGTTGTACTCATGCATTCATGGTGGTTGTGGTTAACTACACAAGACCTGTACAAGGAAAGTCCAGAGGAAAAACACACAAGCCATCTTCCTAAGTGGAGCTATTAGCTCTTGATGGCTGCTGACAGAAGGAAAGCTAGTTTTCTCCAGGGGTATGGCTCCTGATAGATTGATAATGCCCCAGTGAATGACTCCACACTCACGTGCAAGTGGGCAGCATTAGTGGATTCAGTGCATCAAAATAAATTAAAACTACATGAAATTGGGTATGGCTGCACACAGATGCAGATCTGAGAGGAGTCAGAGGGAAGAGTGGGATTGTATATGATTACAGTACATTGGGCATATATATGAAATTCTCAAAGTATATGTTTTAAAAATTCAAGCTGGATGGCCCCTGAATGACCCTGGCTCTGGCAGAACTTTATGAATACAGATGTGGGTGCTTGCAGCCGAACATTGGAGTGAGCATGGGAACCCCAATGGAGGAGTTGGGAGAAGGACTAAAGGAGCTGAAGGGGTTTGCAACCCGACGGGAGGAACAACAATATCAACCAAACCAGATCCCCCAGAGCTCCCAGGGACTAAACCACCAACCAAAGAATACACATGGAGTGGCCCATGGCTCCAGTTGTATATGTAGCAGAGGATGGCCTTGTCTAGCATCAATGGGAGGAGAAGTCCTGGGTCCTATGAAGGCCTGATACCCCACTGGAGGGGAAATGATAGGGCGGTGGGACATAATTGGGTGGGTGGGTAGATGGGTGGGTGGGTGGGGAAACACCATCCTGGAGGCAGGGGAGGGGATGGGGTGGGAGGTCTTGGGGGGAAACTGGGAGGGGGATAACATTTAGAATGCAAATAAACAAAATAATCAATTAAAAATTTCAAGCTGAGCAAAATCATGTAAGATTGCCTTTATTAATCTTTTCATTGTAATTACAGCTAGGTATTTCATTTGACAAGCAGGTATGATATTCTAGAAAATATTTCACAACACTCAGAAGAATAACCCCGAGGAACAGAGCAGCTGACTTTGCAGTTATCATGCGCAGTGAGTAGTTCAAAGAGTCAGTGAGGGACAGAGCTTAAATCATGACTGGTCCTGTTCACCAAATGAGTACTCTAGACAAGTAGATACAGTGAAAAGCACTTGGTCATGACAGAGTTACAGAGAGCTTGCTAGATGAATTGGGGTCACATATCAAAAGATGAATGATTCTGTTGGATTAAGCCACATGTTTTCTATGAGTAACGGTAACTCTGATGAATTCCTTTTGTTTAAGAAATCAACAGTAGAAGAAATCATAGTAAAACACCACTCTGCTGGTGACTACAGGAGACATGTAGTCACTGCCGAGTTTCTCTTCACTCTGCTGCCTTCTTTAGGAATTCTTCTGAGATATCTTCATTGTGACTGTCTTGAGCTCAGTGTATTCATAAAGACCTTGTTCACCCCTAGAGAGAGAAGAAAAATGTCAATAAATGTGATTGTGTAGTGCAGTGTAAGTCTGTACGTCAATATAATCCCTGGTAATTTGGTGCAAGTTTTTTTTTTCTTGCTTAACTGTTTAAGGATGGTGTAAAATATTTACTAAATACACAGTTGCTTATATTGTTCCTCACTGACTATAAGCTTTGTGACCAAGAAAAATATTCTTAAACTTGTCTTTTGTTTTAAATAATCATGTAATTGACTTATTTCCAGAAAAGGTATCTATTGTATATACTATTCTACTTGATCATGTGTCTAACTGCTGCATAATTCAACCTGATCATATTTTATCAGAGCAGTAATTAAGGGAGGTGCAGTTCATCTTGCACTCTAAGGTCACTGAAGAACAGCAGAATAAACCACCAGCTGCACTGGAGCCTTCACCATCTGCCTGGCACAAACGTGGTAGTGATGAGCAGGTAAAGAAGGACCAAGATTCATTTTCACTCAGGGTGGTCTATTCTTCTAAAGCTGTAATTTTAACAGTGTCTTCTGATTCTGGGACACACAGACACCTAATCTTTGCTGGTGGGAATTTTTGTCTTGTATTCCCCTTTAAGAAGGAATAAAACTAAACATTGGTCTGATTCAGGTTTTTCAGATTTTAGGTCTCTATCACTTAACATTCTACAATACACTTCTAAAATTTCCAAGCTAACCCCAACAGGACAGAAACTGAGTCACGTCTGTCTGTAGGTACCACAGTAAATTCATAGGGCTTTACCTGAAACCAATTTTGAAAATTATGATTTTTCCCACTTAGTGGGTGATTTAGTTTAGAAGAATGGCACTCAGTTCCGTTCTGCATTGCTTAGATATGAAGATTAAGTTATATGTATATAGGACTATCCTCAAGATCATAAAACCTAGGACTATTCTCAAGATCATAAATCCTTTGCATAGGATTGCAAGGAGCTTCATTGTGGTACTTCCCTCCCAGCTGTCCTCCTGGTTCAGTCATATATATCAAAGATGTCTTATTCTCCTGAGCAATCGGTAATCCCTATATATTGACTGTTTTTTTTTTTTGTTTGTAATTTAAACTTCTTAAAGTATCTTTTGAAAAATCTCAACAGCATGTTTTTCAACACAATTAAGAAGCTTAACTAACTTGTCTAAAGTTCATTAAAATGTAGTGTTTTAATAAGTAGTTTATGTCAAAGAGGTAGACAAATTAGCCCTTAATTTTGACCAACTTGTTTTCCATTATACTTAGGGTTGCTAAGGCACTAGACACTCTCAGTAGACTGAGTAGAGTGACAATGTGTATTGTCACATTGAGGCTGACCTGAGTCATCTTCCTCAGAAATACTGTACATGTATTACTTTAATTCAGACCACAGGAGCATCTATCTGCTTACCTTTCTCCTTAGCTGAAAAAAACTCTATACATTACTAGTTCTGGCTTCTAAATCTTTTGTACACAAATCTCCTGGATGTTTGATTGTAATTCAATATATATAGATGAGGTCAAGGTTGCATTTCTAGTAAGCTGGCACACAGCAGCTGAGCTTCTCATGACAGTTCACATGACGTGTGTGAGGCTAAGCTATGTCTGCCTCTACTCAGTGCCAAGAAAAAAGCCTTAATGAAGGTTCAGAAAAATGTGTGCTAGACTTATTTGACCAATACAGTCAAGAAAATAAAAATTCATCCAAGTTCACTCTAGGCGGCCCTTTGGGAACTCTGCTTCTGAACTTGTTAATTCTGCTTGTCTGCCTTTCAGAATGAATCGCATTCTAACTCTTGGAAGGAGTCATTAGCAGTAATCACCTCAGTAGTTTTCTATAGGCATTTTGCAGCAAATACCCCATTTAACAGATGCATCATAGCTGTTAGGTAGATGTCACCAGAAGCATATCAGTTTGAGGTCAGGCAACCCTCATTTATTTAGGAGATATATTTGAATGCCTAGAATGTTTCAATATTTAATTATATACGTCTCAGGATCATGTTTGCCCTTTTACCTACTTGCTAAAATGTTTTCCAAATAGCTTCTACTCACATATACCATAGGCCATTCTAAAAGCAGGCAACAATCTGGTTATCAAGTTGGGGTGTACTTAGCACAGCCCTTTATGATTGTAGAAGCTTAATAAATTATATTCCATCTGCTATTGCTTTTCTGAAATTTTTTTGAAGTACTTCCGAAATTTAAAATACTATTTGATACTAAATATGGATGGAGTTTACCTAAGATAGGAAAAATGGATCAGTTTCCTGGGACTGGTACTCCTTTTCACAAACTTAGGTATTTATTGTAATGTGAAGTTTAACTTACAATTCTCGACCATTTCCAGACATCTTGAATCCACCGAATGGGCACTGGGCGGGGAGAGCCAAATAGCAGTTCACCCTGAAATAAAGGAGAAAAGCCTACTATAGAAAACAATTAACTCATGCTATAATTTCTAAACTGGAAATTTAAATATTCAGAAGTTGCCTTAAGCATTTCTTTGTTTTAACCTAATATGATCACTGAGATAAAAAGCAGTACTATAATTTATAATCCAGAAAGTATCCATATTACCTAGAAATACATAATACAACTATAGGTAGTAACAGTTATTTTTTTAAAGTTAGTTTTAATCATCACAGAGGGAAGAATCAATGTACCATAAATGGAAATGTCTGAGGCTAGGATTGAATGGTGTTCTTCAATGCCCTCTATGCAGGAAGCTTTGTGATGATCTCGAAGTTTATACACTTAGCAGTCTCAAATCAACTCTTTTTAGCAATTATAATATTTGTCAATATCTATTCCATCTGTTTCATTTATTGATCAATAGGTGGTTTATACAGAAGTGATGGCAGGAATTGAGCTTAATTATTCAATCTGGTAACGTGTTTAGAAATATTTTTGAAGATGTTTCTACAGGATAAAAAATAGTATAGAATGGGAATAGAATTAAAGAGAAGCTTAGAAACAGACTAAGGTAACACGGAGGAGTGGTGAGGGGTGCAATTGTGCAGGCCAGGAACAATTATTTTAGCGTTAATGCAGACAGGATGATGTTTTATAGTTTATAGTGCTCCTGTTGACCTCTGCCAGATGATGCGTAAAAATACATTATACACAGCAAGTTTTTAGTAAAAGTAGAACATGAATATGTGTGAGTTAGTAACACTGAATTTACTAGTACTTCTATCGTAGGGGGAATATCTGTTGATCATTAATTATGCTGACTTAATAAGAATTTGATTTATTTCTTTTAAGAAACTTGAGGAGAAATGCCACTACTAAAAAAAAAATAATAATAAAAACCCAAGATTTTGAGCTATAGTGTCTAATGCTAATTGTATATTAGCATTATATAGCAGATTTGAAACTTTTCATTGAATAAAAGACCTATGCCAGAGTAAATCACAGAGATGATTTAGATGATTGAGATGTTTGAGTCACAACCTTATTCCTCATTTGGTTTATATACATTTTTTAGTGTGTGTGTGTGTGTGTGTATGTGTGTGTGTGTGTGTGTGTGTGTGTATGCACATGCACACATGCACACATTCAAGAAACTAAACAGAGGCTAGAGTTAAAGTGTTTATTTTGTTTTAGTTTTTCCTTTTTTTTCTCCATCTCACCTTACAAGACTGTATCTCCCACTGAGCCTGGAGCTCACCAGTTTAACTAAATTGCCTGACCAGTAAATTCTAGGCATGCTTCTGCCTCCAGCTACTCCCACAGTGACTGACTCAGAAGCGAAGGCCAGCATGTCTGGCTTTCCATGGATGCTAAAATAAAACTCATTTCTCATGCTTGCAAACCAAGCAATTTCCTTGCTGAATCATCTTCTGCTCAGCCCCACATTGCATGTAAGGAAGCTCTCAGATGAGGTTTATTCCTTCTCTGAAATGCAGGGGACCACAACTGTTTCAGTTTGGGGGGAGAGGGATTTAGACTCTGAACTACTCACATAGATTTTACTGGTTGAAAATTCAAATTTGAAAACATCAAATTTGAAATGACCCAAAATATAAACATGACATTACCATATTTCAGAGCATTTTGGATTTGACATTTTAGTGTCACTCTGGTTAAACTTGTACGCGGTGAAAGTTAAGAAGGTTTGTCTACAGAGTGCTGAAGCTCAGCCTCCCGCCCATACTATTATTGTATGATCTTGACAAGTTACTTAATCTCAAAAGTCTCCAGGTTTTGTTTTTTTGTTTTGTTTTTAGCACAGATAAAGTTTGGGATAACAAAGAGTAAGTTGTCAGGTAAGATAAAATGATGAATTAAGAAACACTTTGCAACTTTGAGCCAATAGTTGCTGACTGTTGACTCTCCTTTTGCTAGGGGGAAACCACGTCTATCAAGAGGACCAAGAACTGCCTGGCTGTGCCCCTGAGGATGCTTTTCTGTGCCTGATTTTCCTTGACTAGACTAGGTGAAAGGATGAAATCAGCTTTTGCTGTAGCTGGAACTGAGGAATGGAGGCTTGATGAGACAGGGCTGCTGAGGAAAGAGTTCAGAAGTGGAGCACAACCTATAAAAGGCACAACCTAAGAATGTGCATTAAAGATAAATTATAAAAATCAAATAACAAGGGCTCAGTGGTTAAGAGCTCTGGTTGTTCTTCCAGAGGTCCTGAGTTCAATTTCCAGCAACCACATGGTGGCTTGCAACCATTTGGAACATGATCTGATGCCCTCTTCTGCTGTGCATGAAGACAGCTTACAGTAAATAAATAAATAAGTAAATAAATAAATAAATATTAAATTTAAAAAAAAATCAAAGAACAAACTAAGTCAAGATCTAGGGAAAAGGGTGGAGAGACGATCTAGAGTTAAAAATCCTTGTTGCTCTTATGAAAGGCTTGAGTCAGTACCCAGTACCCACATTCTTGTGGCTTACAACATTTTATGACCCTATTTCCAGCTAATCTGATGGCCTTTTCTGGCTTCTGCATGCCCTAAGAACTCGCATGACACACAGTTACATGTGCAATCCAAATACCCATATACATAAATTCATTTTTATAAAGAATAGCATCATACCTAGCCCAGCTACTCAGGGATGACACAAGAGGGTAAGAAATCCAACACAGGTATGGGCCACAGAGTGAGTTCAAGGCCTAATTGAGCAACAAAGTGAGTTTCTATCTCTTATTAAGAAGCATAAAGGAGACCAGGACAGAGTATGCTCTCAGCTAATGTGGCACATTAGGCTTGATTTTAAGTATGGCAAGCTGATAATAGCAACAATAATAACTTCTATAAGGTACCAGTATAAATTGTCTAATGTAAAGTTGACTATGCCAGAATTTTTCTTTCATCTCACATATTCATAGCAGAGGGCCAACTGCCCCGAAATGTATCTAACTATACATACATATATTATAAATCAAACAGCCATAAAGTTGTCAATGTTCTACAAAAGTAATTTGAAAAGCTGGATGATGATAATGTCTTTTGTTTTTATTTACAGAAACTACCTTCATAACAGGTCAGATAAATTCTATGAAAGTTCAAGTCTAGAGGAAGTCAAGTCAGTCTGCCTACATGGCTGATACATGAAGGACACATCCTACTTCAGTTGCACTTACCACACTATCCCAGCCTGTAGAGCAGAAGACATAGTGATGGCCCTATCCAGGTCTTTCGTAAAGATTCCTGCTGCTAGACCATAGGTAGTATTGTTTGCTCTCTTGATCACATCATCTATGGATTTAAACTTCATGATTTGTTGCACTGGTCCAAATATCTACCAAAGGATGACAGAAAAATAGGTTAACAGTATAGACACAACATACGCTTTAAGCACACTACATGTGCTTGCCTAGAAACCATTCTTCATTGACAAAGGTGCTGGCTCTCTTCTAAGACCTATGTGTAAGAATTAGAATAGGTGGCCATGGCCAGTTAACATAAAAAGAGGTTGTGATTGTGTGTAACATTCTATGTGGAGCAGACACCAATTGTTACTGCAGCATTTATTCTTACATCGTGCCATAGGGCTGCCCAAAATGGAAGAACTGAACATCAACTCACTAACCGCATCATTTTCTTATGAACATCTTAAAATTTAACTCCAATTTCCTTCATTGTTTAAGTTACTGCACAAGACAACAAGACCAAGAAAGCAGTGCTTTGCTCTAATAGTAACAAATAGACAATGATTGAGAGCACTGTTTATGTTTTAAACAGCAATGTATCATTGACTTAAATATCATTTATTCTTATACTTAGATAATTTTATAATTATAAAACTTAGCTAAAATAGCACATATCACAAGTCTACTTATCATATCAGATTCTACTAGTCACCCAACCATATACAGCATTACCAATCAACCAACCAACAAACAAACTAACTAACTAAAGAATTATTACTGGAAGCGTAGCTCCAAAACCACCCTTTCTAACCAAAACCTGTAGTCTCTGGCAGGGGCTAGAGTCACAGAACAGGAAACAAGAGTCACAGCTTGTGTAATCTAATGTGAGCCAGCTCTTCATTTCTACTGGAATCTAGTCAGTAAAACCCACACTCAGCTCAGTTTATATCTCACCCTTCAGGTAAGAGGAAACACTTGGATTTTCTCTAGATATTAAATTTATGCATTTTAGTAAGTTGGTAATCAAAATTAAATAAAAGAGAGGCTTCTTTGAATGATAATACAATTTCCTTGGAAATGTGAACGTGGATTGGTAAAAACTGGTTCCGAGTCTATTTGCGTGGCAGGAAGGCAGAGAGTAATCAGTCCCTGAAGGCTAAGGTGAGAACCTGAGGTTCTGAACTCTGTCATGACCCCATAATTGGGAAGCATATCAGTGTGAACATTGAAAATGGGCATCAGGTGAAACAGGACTGTGGTGGGTTTACACAGAGTTGCAGCAATTTAGCAGACATGGTATAAACTCTTGGCTCTTACTTTGAAGCTGCTAATGAGATATTCTACTGGGTACATTATAGGAGCACAATAAATGTTTCCTCGAGTGAAGACTACTTTCTGCTTTATTGTCTTTCCTACTCTTGTTAATCAAGTTCTACAAGAACCACAGTTCTAATTAAAAAAAGAATTGCCCAATAAGTACAGAAATTTAAATGCAGTTGGGGAGTGAATTCATGCAGACAACCTAAGTGCACGGATGATCCATATTTATATGATTTTTAATTTTCTTTCATTTCTGTTCTTTATTTTCTTTTCTTGCAAAACTAAATATTCCCTTTATGTCTTTATTTGTTGATATTCTGGAGGTAATGAAAATAACCTCTCAGATTCCCTGTCACGTCAGGGACATGAGTATAAATTCATTGAATGGGAAACTATGATTCCATGTATTTGAATCACAGTATCTTCTTATTAGAGTGTAGTACATGATACTTCCATTGTTCAAGTACACATTTCATTGTATCTATCAAAAGCCCTTGTGAAATATATTAGTTGCCATTTTAATTACAAACTATTCTTCTTACTTATACGCAGAATATCTGGGTACCATCTTTATTGATGTTCCTCAGATTGTGTTCTTAGGAGTCACCTTCGTTTCTCTTACAAAGCCAGTCCACTCTGTCTCAGTGAGGTTAGGTTGACTTTTTTGTGTTCTTACAACTGAGATCAGTCAATACTTGTCCTTCTGTGTTTCGCATATGTAACTTAATATGTGTATAGTCGTTTCTGTTTTTATAAACGACAGCATCATTTCCCATACCTTTAAGGCTGTGAATGAAGGGCTTATAAAAGCTGTTGTGACTTATAGTGTGTTTGATAACTCTTTGTAGGCCAATTAGATTCCTCACTGCTCAGTCTTGTTCATAAAATATTTAAGACTTTAGCGTAAATCATTTCAAGAAAATGATATTCAAGAAGCTGAGTTTTTAGAGGGACATACAGCTTACACACAGAGAGAGCATGGCAGGCCCAGAAACAGAAGCATGGGGAAACATTACCTCCTCTTTTGCAATGCGCATCTCATCAGTCACATTGGAAAAGACTGTGGGTTGGACAAAGAAGCCTTTGTTCCCCCAGCGTCCTCCACCACACTCCAGTTTGGCTCCTTCTTTCTTCCCACTCTCAATGAGATCAAGTATTTTATTATGCTGTTCCTTGTCAATCTAAATAAAAGAAATCACAGGCAAAGGAGTGATGGTAAATATAACATACTCCTGTAATATATCATTCAAATCAGGTGAATCAAATTCATCTCATTTCCCAGTATATTTTCTTTCTCGTGAATTTTCAGGAAAGAACACTTGAATGTATTTAACTCTAGTACAGTTAGGAAAGAATAGACATTAGTGACATGAGAATGCATGAAACTTTCATACAACTGTTTTTTTTGTTCACATTGGAAGAAAAAAGTTGTCAATTACTGAACACATTGGTTTGGGATCAAGTAAATAAAGTGGGACAAAGGACTTTTGACTCAGGTCCACTGGGTCCACTTGAGAAGCAGATGCTTTTGATGGTCAGAGACCCCTCTTCTCTTCAGGGACATATCCTGAGCACACCTAAGCCATGCATGACCTGGCATTCATAGTTACCATAGTTTGGGATCATCCTCAATTCAGCTTAGTAGGCTGCATCCCAACAGCTAACATGTTCTTCTTGTCCCCTTTATACTTCAACAGATGAGCTATGTCTAAGCATATGACAGTTATCATGAATGTTCAGTATTTTAACTAATATTTTGTATAAGGAAGAGTGAAAAGAAGGTTAGAGTTCTGTTGGACGATATCAGAATAACCCACCTCACTCCACAGGCATTGGAATGTGGGGTCTTCCCATTACCTCAACTCTTATGGAAAGAAGTAAATGATTATCTCTTATATCTCACATTATTGTTGAAAACGACTATCTGAAGTATGACAGGGTGGAAAGGGGACACCCTAAAAACACAGAGGTCAAAGCACTAAGAAGAGAGCCAGGTTTCTGCCTATTCAACATGTCTCTTGTCCTGATTTGTAAATGACACTCTTCATATTCTTGGGCTCTGTCAATCTCAGTCTTTCAAGAAGCAAAAGAGATTCCATGCATTCTCTCAAACTGCCTTTAACTCAATTCTATCATACAAGTAGAATAAATGTCTCCACATTCAGTTATAAGTTTAGAAACCGTGATGCAATATACGGTACAATGTAGCTGTAAATTTTCCTGTACTTGTCACTTCAAGGGTTGATATCCAAAGAAACTCTCTTCATTTATAGCTTACTATGGAATTCTAGTGGTTGTTTTAAAACAAGGCTCATTGGTATTGCTTCATATCAATTAATATAATAGGACTACGTGTCATTGTTTTTAGATATGCTCAATAAGGACATGTTCAGTATAATTTCTAAGAGTTTAGATTGACTAGTGATAATCTTGGCTTTCTTTCTCAATATCTGGCCTCATTCAGTAATTATTGTGTGTGTAAATGGCCTTTATTGTTTTGTGGGTAGTCTAGAAAAAATTCATAGGTCATGATATTACTGTAATGGTATAAAATATATACTTAAATTATTTGAATGTAAAATTTTCTGATTATTTAGATTTGATAGGCTAAAAATCAGATAAATAAATAAATAAATAAATAAATAACCACACACATATCTATGGAAAACACATTTGGCAACTGTAGTTCAACAAAAAGCATTGAGAATAGATATTAAAATATTTTAATTCAGTTGATATATCTACAATACAACCCCTATACTATGTCCTGGGAAGCATTGTGAATTAGGTGACAAGAAATTTATAAAAGCCATATTATTATTTAACTAATAAGGAATCAGGATGTCTGCTCTGAGAGAATGTCTGCTACATATGACTTGGAAGCTGCACTCATAAAAATCTCAAAAAAATGAGCACAGCTAAACAAGACCCACACAATGACAAAAATCAGCTGACAAGCTGACATGGATGAAGAAAATCTCACAAGAACCTACAGCACAGGAAGAACTGCAAGGAATGATAGCAGATGTCAGAGGAAGTCAGTTTTGCCAGAGAAGAACCCTTGATAAGTTATTGTAACCCAGTCAGTAAATCTTCAATACATACAAGCTACACCAAATGCACTCAGTAAGTTATATGCATAACATTTGGATATGTGCAGCAATAATTAAAGAAGATACAATTCAGGCAGACTGAAGGAGGGGACAGGCAAAGAGATGAGGGGTGAAAATGCCTCACATAAAATTCTCAAATTTTTTAAATTAAAAAATCTTTATTATATCTATGAAGTGAAGTTCATTGTTGCCATGCATAAATAGATTTGGTTGTTATTTATTTAATAGAGATTTATGAATATGCAGCAAAATATCCATGGAGCTAGATGTGTCAATGTATGACATTGCTTGTCTCATTTCAGTGTGCAATGAATCCTCGAAGTTAATATTACAATTTCCTCTTTATTGGCAAAGAAGCAGTAGAAAAAAGGGTCAAAGTTCTTTTTCAAATGAAACTACTCATTTGATATTCGCATATATGTATATGGGTGTAGATGTGTATAGACGAAGTCAAATAGAAAATAATCTATAAAGGAAGAAAACTATCCATTTATAAACACTAATATGTAATATAAAATAAAAAACACACCTATTAACCTATTATAGCTTCTGTGAAACTCAAATACATTAACTTAATAACCTTTCAATAAAAAGAACCCAAAGAATTGTAAAATATATTTTTCATACACAAATATATGGCCTAAGCTTTCTCCATATCAATTTTTTTGTAACTTGGTATGAATTCCAAAACTCTGTCTAGAAAGACTTGGTAACTCAGCCAGTAGTAAATGATACGCTAAACAAGAGGTTGATCAGTGTATGTCTCTTCCCATAAGCTCCTTTTTATTATGAGAGAGAGAGAGAGAGAGAGAGAGAGAGAGAGAGAGAGAGAGAGAGAGAGAGAGA
>JANHMN010000003.1:147724630-147746639 GCA_030674055.1 Rhabdomys pumilio
AGAGAGAGAGAGAGAGAGAGAGAGAGAGAGAGAGAGAGAGAGAGAGATGTAATGTAAACCTGGGACTTCCAAAACCTTGTGTTGGTCAAAGTCCACCATCCATCTACTCTTCATATCATCTGCCTTCTTATTTATCTAATGATAAAAATACTTTATGTTTATGTAGACAGGCCAATAGATAATTAGAACAAGAAGCAGTAACAACAAAACACTCAAAATTACATATTTTCCTGGACTATGAGACAAACTTGAGCATAAATTTGAAAAAAAAAAATCAAATCTGATAAAAAATCAGCAACTCCTATATAATCTCTGAACTCAATGGTAAAAAAAAATACAATGACATTGAAACAAAACAATAATTGCTTCACTTGGCATTTACTTTATTGCTTTGGGTTTTCATTGCTTGTCAATGTTTTTGTCCTAAGATTTTTCTGTTTGGGTATTTGTGCTAAGTAGACAATTCCAAAACATTCTTTCAAATTAATTGCATCCAGAGAAACCAGTGACCAAGCCTTCTTTGGGCTTTATGGTTTTGTCAGGCTCTTTTCTCAAGGTATAATTGATAGCAAGGTCCTCCAAGTTTTTGTTAATTGAATTTAGGTTGTACTTATTTTGAAATTCAATGAAGTTTGTCTCAGTAGTGATACACACTGTAGCATATTTAATGTGAAAGATTGAGGACACCAAAGTCATCATCCAGTTCCCAGAGCACAGTTCTCAGGAGTGATTCTACTGGCATTTAGGGAAATAACTATTGTTGCAAGGTTTCCTGTTCACTGTGATGTGTTCAGCAATGTCCCTTCCTCTGTTCACTGAACGTGAGTAGACCCCCTCACCTTGTTATAACAACTCAATCTTCAGATAAGGTCAGTGTCTCTGTGGGTGTGTGGAAAACTGCCTTTAGTTGAGGATCACTAATTCAGAGCAGGATCTAGAGGCAACAGTGAACTCAAAAACCAAAGGTCCAAGACCTTTGAGTGAGACAAGGATATGCACATTTACAGTGGACCTAGCTATAAAGAAGAAACCCAGAGCCCTGGGAATTCCTGGCTTTTGACAACTAAAGAGGGAAGCTTGTCAGCAGCCCAGAAAACAGGACCTTCCAAGAACCTTTTATAATATCATTACATCATAGAAACTGAGGATCCTGAAGAAGATTCAGGAATGTTCTACTACTTTGACCTATAGAATGGTGGCTGAAATGAAAGATTGATTATGAGAGTGAATTGGCAGCCATATGTACAAATTTCCAGACTATGAATTGTCTGTAGGAATTAGGAGTTTTGTCAATTGAAGAATGCAGGAATTGATAACATTTTAAGATTTTCCTTCTTTTTGCTGCGTATATGTGAGTGTGGTGTGCAGGTATGTATATTGGCATGCATGTGAGCACAAGTAAGAGCAAATGCTGGCACATCTGTGTGCACCTGCATGTATAAAAGTACATGTACATGTGTGTGAATGCCAAAGGTTGACACTAGGTGTCTTCCTCAATGACTTTCAGTTTTATCTACTGAGGCAGGCTCCCGAATTCATAGCTCCAGTCTAACTAGCTAGCTCACACTCTTGAATACTGGGATTTCAGATGCTCTGCTACACACATTCAGCTTTTATGTGAGTGTTAGTTCAGAACTCAGATCCTCAGGATTGTATGACAAATGTTTTATGTATTGACCCATTTCCCAGCCCTTCCTTTGATGTAAAATTCTCACATGGCTCCGGGAATGTTTCTAAAGAAAAATGGCCAACACAAACCAGAATCATGTCTTTGCTGTTGGAAGTTAGATTCTTTTTTTTGTTTGTTTGTTTTGTTTTGTTTTGTTTTTTTCGAGACAGGGTTTCTCTGTGTAGTCCTGGCTGTCCTGGAACTCACTCTGTAGACCAGGCTGGCCTCGAACTCAGAGATCCACCTGCCTCTGCCTCCCAAGTGCTGGGATTAAAGGCGTGCCCCACCACTGCCCGGCGGAAGTTAGATTCTTTAAATCACCAGAAGACAAAATCAGCTAACAGCGAGCATAAATAGTTAAGTTCACTCAATCAAAATTAGGCTTAAAAAGATTGGTTTTCCTTCTGAAATGCTGCTTTTCCAATATTTACTCACCTGAGGACCTTGATTTATTTCTGAGTTCAGAGGATTTCCTAGAATGTATTTCTTAGCCCGCTCAACACTCCTCTTCACAAACTCATCGTAAATTGACTCTTCAACGAAAAGTCTGGATGCTGCGACACAAAGCTGACCCTGGTGGAAGAACACTCCTTGGTGTGCAAACTCAACAGCACTATCCACTGCAAAGGAAACATTCAAAGGAGAGAAGGAATATTTTCTAAAGAATTCACACACAATTACATTGCTCAGATGCAACATGGTAATAGAGAAAAATGATAAATCATTTGATTAGACATACTCAATATACATCACCACTTAGAAGTCAGGCAATAATTAACCTCTATAGAAATACCTCTTAGAAATAATAACAACAAAGGAAATCTGAAGAGACAGTGTCTGAAGAATGTAGATTTGATAAGATCAAATGTCATTGCAAATAATCCCATATTAATTTCATCTTTAATTCTTCGGGAGATAGTATTTCTTTAGATGTCAGGTTTTAACTAGTTGACACCAGAAATCCAGATTACCTATTGTGTTTAATAATTTCATAATACTCTTGAATATTTTAGTCAATGGAAAGTGCCATTTTTCTGAAAATGATACTCAGACAAATAAAACTCATTACATCAGAATAAATCATCCCATCCTTACTCTAGAAAAAAATTTCCAAAATCTACCTCAATCCTAAATCATAAAAGCATACAAATTCTCACTCAATTTAGATGCTACAATATGCCTACATTTTTTGTAATAGAATATTGTTGATTCTAAACAAAAAGAAGTGATATTTTTAATGTATGTGTCAACATTATAAATAAGGAATACTTGGATCATCATTGTAGATATTTGATGTGACTCTGTGTGTTAAGTGTAGATGTTAAAAGTGTAATGAGAAGAGATTACAGAGTGAAAGACTAGGAATCTTGCTAACCAAGCAGTACATTCTAATATCTCCAGTAAAGATCACAATAGTAACATCAATGAATTCCATGAATAGAAATGTCTGTGATACAGAACCCTAAAAAAACACATCATAGCTGCTAGGTGCAGTTCATTTATGCTACCTCCGATTGACACTGGGAAGTAACAATCTAGTCCAATCCAGGACAAAATTGTATCCGTGCATAATTTATCTACATCATGGAACAATTTAAAAGCTTCCCAGAGTCACCACAGACTCTAGTTAATTCCTTTCACCTTGAGGGAAGGTCACTTGTAAGACTCTAGGTGACTGTGTGACAGTATCAGGCATCAGGAGAAAGAAGGTAAGATGCTAACAAAAGACTTGTACTCACAGTCAGCATCTGCAAACACAATGCAAGGGCTCTTTCCCCCAAGCTCCAAGGTCACCCTCTTCAGATTGCTTTTCCCTGCAGCTTCCTTGATTAATTTGCCAACCTGAAATCAAACATCACAAAGGAGGAGGCTTAGTGTGTTTCCATGTAGATAGATTCATTTAATACTTTCAATTTATAGAACATTTCTGCTACCATTCAGTTTCACTTGGAAGAAGCATTAAATGATGTTGTTCAAGGTCTGGCATATTCAGGTCTGAAAGCTTCCATCATCAAGACTAAAAATGCAAGATAAATCAGAAATTTCTCATGGGCAGGAGAGCAGACATCTCAACTGTAAGAGGTGACTTCATGTGTGGATAGACAAGAGAATATTTTTCATTTCCATCAGAACTTCCTCTCTGGATTTGATCAGGAATACTCATTAACACCTCAGGTATTAACATCTCATCCCCCTATTGACCTTCAGAGAATTCTGTCCATTCAAACTAGCATTCTTTCAGGTCTGGACTGCCTCCACATTGATCCTGTATTTGGGATCAGCTCCTAGCACAGATCCTTCTTAAGCCCTTTTCTGATTATTCTAGGTGGACATGATACTTTCCTCTGGTTTCCTGAAGAGGCACATGGAGAGATACCTGAGTCAAACGGCATCATGCATATCTGTATAAAAGTCCTAGATGCCTATTTGCTTATTTACAAGAGTAGGCTCACTGCTAATCCTCCCTCCTTCCCTCTTTCTTCCTTCCTACTCTTCTCCTTCTCAAACACACAGTGATTTGCACTGGAGATGCAGAGAGAGAAAGAGAAAAAGAAAGACAGAGAGAAAGAGAGAGGGGGGGGAGAGAGAGAGAGAAACAGAGACAGAGACAGAAACTGGCTCTGAGCTCTGTGTTTGTTTTACTATATTTAGCCAGAATTCCATGATTCTCATTTTTTTCTTTAATTCTAAATGTTTCTTACAAGAAAATACATATCGTTTGTTTTATTTTATTTCGTTTTTCTATCCTTTCCTGACTAGAGTATTACCTATGATCATTTTTGGTTTTGACTTCTGAATCCTGGTTTAATTATTATTGATTCTTCATTTTATATATATATATATATATATATATATATATATATATATATATATTGAGAGCACAATAGGCTAAAATGGTCTTTATGTTTTTTGTTAGAGGTAATCATTTTAAAATTGTCTGACTTCCTTTTCCTACTCCATATACTGGAATGTAATGAAAGATTTCATCAGAACAATAAGATAATATTTAAGTCGATATGGAGACTGAACTGATACTGTGTATTAGGCATCAGAGAATTAATTTGCTAAGATTTTCAATTTAAAAGAACTGCAGAGATAAAAATGGAGAAGAGACTGAGGGGAAGGAGGTCCAATGACTGGTCCAACTTGGAATCCATCTCAAAGGGAGGCTCCAAGGCCTGACACTATTACTAATGCTATGGTGCACTCACAGACAGGAGCCTAGCATGGCTGTCCTTCAAGAGGCTCAACAAGCACCTAACTGAGACAGATATAGATACTTATACCCAACCATTGGACTGAAGCTGGGGACCCCTGTGGTTGAATTAGGGAAAGGCTGGAAGAAGCTCAGGAGATAGATGACCCCATAGGAGGACCCGCAGTGTCAATTAACCTGGACCCCTGAGATTTCACAGATACTGAGCCACCAACCAGGCAACATACACAAGCTGACACAATGAAGATACTGACACCCAACCACTGGACAGAAGTTGGGAACCCCTGTTGTTGAATTAGGGAAAGACTGGAAGAAGCTGAGGAGGAAGGTAAACTGTGCCTAACCCTCAAGAGACTTGAGGACCAGGGAGTGGGAGAAACAGCTGCAGAGAGCATGCATCTGCTTGTTAGACATGGCCCTACCTCAGTTGATCCCGTGAAGGACACTTTGTCAATGTCCATGTGAGAGGAGATGGCTGCCCCTGCAGTTGGTCCATAACCAGGAACAATGTTCACCACGCCAGGAGGAAACCCTGCCTGTAGGTTAAGAAACAAGCAATTAACAGATCAAGAATTTAATTCACAAAAGACCTAGGTGAGACATCGTGTCGTTTCATATGTTCACCTTGGAAGTTCTGTCAAAAAAAACTCATCTAGGTGTATTTGTTGTTTCTTCATTACTGTTTTTTTAATTTCTCATGAATACAAACATACCTCCAAAGGTCATGATCCTGAGGGACACTATTTTTTAAAGACAAGTCTGTCATAACTTGTATTAGTTGTTCCATATTGGCAATGATAACACATTGGGCAAAACAAACTTAGGAAGGAAGAGGTTTATTTGGTTAATAGGATATTATTTGTCATTAAGGGAAGCCAAAGCAGGAACTTGGAGCCAGGAACTAAAGCACAGACCATAACGGATTGCTACACACTGCTTTAAATTCTCTGGCTGCCTCAGCAACTTTTCTTATACAGCCCAGGCCCACCTGCCTAGGGATGGCAGTGTCCATGATGACCTGAGCCTTGCTACATCAATAGGCAAAGAGAATTCTCCCACAGACATGGCCACAGGCCAATCTGACAAAGATAATTTCTCAACTGAGATACACTCTTCTTAGATGTGTGATACTGGCAACAACATTGTGACAACTGAACATCACTCAAAGGATCAACTGTGTCAGATTTTATAAAAGGAAATCAATTAGAAGGATATAGAAATGTATTTTACCTATACAGAAAGGTAGAATTTATTGTCTCCACCAACAAAACTAGAAACATATTGGCATAATAGCCTTCAACTCTTAGAGATATTAAGAGTAATATAACCTTTAAATACCGTACAGAAGCGACCAAGCCAGTTATAACCTGGAGGTGAAGATACATCTCAACATTTCAGCATTTGAAAATAAGGTTGTAATTCCTTGTGAACTTAAATTCATGAGATTTTAGCAGCGTAAGTTACAATTTACAAGGTGACTGGCTATAAAACTCTGTGTGGGGAGACATTTGACCTGACTGAAAGACTCCCTAGCCCATAGCTCTGCTGCATTTATCTGCATGACTGAGCAGGATCCACATGTGAACAGCGAAGCTCACAATCCATGTGAATGACACCTGTAAGGTAAACTGGAGGTCCAGAATCTGCCTGCATGTTTAGACTCAGGAAACTCACCTCTTTTATTAAAGATGCCATGTGAAGAGCCGTGAGTGGAGTTTGCTCTGCTGGCTTGAGAACCACGGTGTTCCCACAGCTAAGGGCAGGGCCTATCTTCCAAGTGAATGTAACCAATGGACCATTCCACTGAAAATCAAAATTGAACAATGGATTTTTTTGCATCACTCAAAATCATCGTTTTTGAGAATGCCACCCTGATAAAAGTTGAATAATACTTCAGAAGTTGTGTGTAATTATCTAGTTTATTTTATATAACTTCATAAAAAAAACTAGTAAATGTTAAAAAGCTTAAAACCATCCATAGAGGAGAAAAGAACAAGGAAGAACTACAGAATTTAATCAAGTTCTGTTATTTTGAATTCTCAAGAAAATACAAAAAAAATTACTGCATAATTTCACAATTTTAAGCATGTTGTAAGTTACTTGTGCTTTACATGTGTAAAATTCTTTCCCTATTTCTCCCAAGAAGACACTTGGCATATTTTATCTACTATTATAATCTAGAAAAATTCATATCCAGGAGATTTTGTGTATATGTATGCTGGAGAGTGATTCCAGGGCTTTAAACATATTGACCATGCTCTTGAAATTGAAACCTAGACTCAGCACAGGACAGACAATGTTGTTAAAGGCAAAGAGATGTCACATTCAGAGGGTGAGAGCTTGAGTTTGCATCCTGGCAAACCAACTGGCTGGTTTGTCAAAAGTCAGATACATGATTCCTTCTTTATTTAATTCATTCACCACCTATGAGTGGTAAAATAATTCTTTCTACTTTAGATGGATATCCTCAGTACTAATTCAGAAATTTAGATCTGGGGCATAGTACATTCTTGGCTAACATGTATAAAGCTCAGGGCAAGAGTCCCCAAAACACCAGAAAACAGGAGATGCTAATGTCTAGACTTATCCAATGCTAATGGCTGGTAGAGTGATGTAGATTTATTTGAGTGTTTTTAAGCTTTTGAAATAATGAGCATTTCTATTAAATACTTTGATATGTTCAATCTCATTAAGCAAAAGTGACTGTCATTCCAAAAAACCATTAGGACACTTCACACTATTTTAATTTAGACTTGTAAATTATGTCAGCTATATCTAGCCAGTATCCTATGTGTTACACTTAGAGGAAATCTGGTTAAATTCAGAATATGATTTTCTGGAAGAAGAATTTTGAGTACCCAATCCTGCTACCTAAAGGTACAGTACAGGCCATACATTTTTCCAGTTGTCATGGAGATTATTCATTCTTTAAGAAAGATATTTTCCAGGATTTGAACAACAATCTTGCTGCAGTTACTATCAATGATGAGAAGTCTCACGGAGGATACAGAAGTGCTGGGAGCAGTGGGTCCCGCTGTATCCTACTAATATTGAGTCCCAGCACAGACGAGCCACGATAAACCTTTGTCATATACTTACAAAGCAGAGCTCATGAAATGGGAACATTGCACAATTTCTAAAGCAAACCACGCAGTCAACACTTAAGGCTCATGTAATAACACGGAAATGCCCTCCAAGGGCACAGCAGCATATCAAAGGGTTTCTGGACCAGCTAGCTCATATCCAAGAAGCTTAGTTACAGGACAATAAGCTTCAGGCAATCATGCTTGTTAAATTTACTTCACACATAACCATCACATAAGCTACACCTGTGTAGGAATGGGCTTAATCACCAGATCAATGGAATTAGAACTTTCTTTCCCCCATTGTGAATCATGAAAAAGAACTTACAGGCAGGATTTGGCCACACACCCCAATAGGTTCACGTCTTGTATAAGTGAATAGGTTTCCATCTGAAAAACAAAGCACATACTCACATTAAAGGCAAACCCCCTATGTAGGCATGGCATGGAGATGTGAGGTTGGGGTGAGTAGCAAAAGGAAAACAAAAGATCCTATTTACAAAGCTAAAACCATAAAGAACAGAGCCCTCAAAGAACAATTTAAATCTAAAGACTGAGGTCCATGAATATAAGTGAAAAGATGAGAAAATATCTCACAGTTAACTCCATTCCTGTTATACCAATATGGCTGCCTTCAGCATCACCTTCATGCACCTAGTGGTACAGAAATGAGCTAGGAATAATATCTTCTCCAGGTAAGGGCTACACCACATGCAAATGTTTCTAACATCTCAACTTTTAAAAGAAAAATTATTTAAAATAGTAAAAATGTAAGCACTCATCCTACTGACTTGGAATTACTGGTTTTGTGTCTTTTGTTTATGGAACACAATTGCAATGTCTTTTAATCTACGGAAAAAATAAAAACAAAAATAAAAAAACAAAACATGTCTTAAATGAAACATGGTTCTTTTCCTTCTGGATTTGTCCAAGTCCTGTGCTTTACTCTGATGTGGTTACCATGGGAATTTTGTTGTTCTGTCTTGTTCTGGTTTTCACAGGAGCTTACTGCTACCACAGCAAGTACTTTTTGCATTAAAAACCACAGGTACTTTAAAGAGTTTCTTCTAGGTTTCCTAAGAGTGGAGTGAGAACCATGAAAGAGCCCCCTTCATGGTACTTCTGTATTCTCATCCTTATCTTCTAACTTCCTGGTTACCACCTTCCATACTGAATCCTCCAGTTACATTGACAGTGCCCATCAGGGACAGAACTGGAAGTGGATTATTTGAGTTCCTAAAGTCATTACAATTCAGACGTGAAACAACGTTTACTCCATCCCAAACAGGTTCTTTCTTCACATGGAATATTTGTCATGCCGGTGCTACTAAAAAATACTTACACAACATTTCCACAGAAATATTGATTACTCAGCTAGTAGGCATAGCCTCATCTTTCTTTAAAGCTTTTGAACCACACTGGTGTAAATTGGATTGTTGAATTGCAGTGGCCTAAGTACACCGGGCTTGAACAGGCACAGATAGACACAGTTTACTCTTTCTCGGTGAAGAACGCTCTTAAGTAATAATATTGTAGAAAAGATACAAATGTCTTTATGGGACTCAAATAACTTTAATGACTTTAAGTTCAAATAACTAATTTCGGCAGCCATCTTTGAAAAGTTTCAACCCTGAATCATCTCACTCAAATTAGTAGTTGAATCAGTGACAATGTTCCTACTTCAGTACTATCTAAACTATGCACATGTTCACTCTTAACAGACCTTCCAGCATCAAAAGTGTGTTGGATCAAAATGAAGAATAAAGTAATTATTTACCTAACTGATTGACACCTCTATCAGGGAGAATTTGAAGGTACTCCGCTCTGCATCAGTGGCCTCTCCTCTTCTACCATGCTGCTAGTTTCCGAAATGTACTTACCACTTGGTATTGTTTGGCCATGGATCTTGTCAGCCCAGCCTGCAACATACTTTAATCCTTTTATGCTGATGTCTATGTCGAACAGGTATGCACTACTAAAGAGTTTCCCAGCATTCATTGATTCCATTGTCTGAAAAAAAAAAAGAATATCAAAGTCTAAACTAAACTTTCAACAATAAAAATTATATCAAGAATATACAGTGAATATTTTTTAGTACTTATGTACTAGAGAACTTTAGAAATGTAAGGAATCTTAAATCTAGTGCTTTTCTTATTGAACACCTTGAGAAAAAAAATCAAATGACTTATTCGTGGTCACCTAGCAAGATCCTGGTGAGAGAGATGGTAAGATTCTTACTGTCTGATTCTGGTCCCTTTTCTGTCAGGTTCTAAATGTGTCCTGGTTAAGCAGTGTCTAAGACCTGGTGACATAAGTTCTCAGCTGTGAAAATGACTTAGTCTCTTTGTTCTATCAAAGTCCCAAGTCGATTGTGTGTGATATCTGACTGTGGCAACAGCTTGGTGTCTGCTACTATTCACAATATCACAATCATTATCATATTCTCATAGAAACAGTCAGTTCGCACAATTTTAATGTGCATTTGTCTATTCACACAATTTTAACACTGGCATCTTTTATTAGAGATTTACCATATTCAACTATAAACCTGTTTGGGAAATTGTGTCATAGTTATTTCAACAATGCCTCCCCTCAGAACTCAGGGAACCATACAGTAGAGAAGACAGAAATAATGCAAGAGCTAGAAGGAATGAGGATACCAGGAGAACATGGTCTTCAAAATCACCTAAGAAAAATGCATATAAACTCACAGACACTGAAGCAGCATACCCAGTGCCTTGATGGGTCTGCATCAGGTCCTCAGCACATATTATATAATTTTAGCTTAGTATTTTCATGGGATTCCTTTGTGAACAAGTGGGTCTCTGACTCTTGTGTCTTCCCTTCAGACTTGATTCCTCTTGTTGGATTGCCATGAACAACTTTGATATGATATTTTTTGTCTCGTCTTCTTAGTTATATTTTATCACAGTTGGTTGTTATCTCTTAGAAGCCTGTTCTTTTATAATAAGAGAAAGAAAAGGGATAGATCCAGAGGGGAGGAGGGAAGAACTGGGAGGAATAGAGAGAGAAGAAACTATAATCAGGACATACAGTATGAGAAAAGAACCTATTTTCAGAAGAAGGGGGGAAGATTTGGAAGTTGCATATTTTCTTATCTAGCAGTATCTTATGTTCCTCTCCCATCTTGTGCAGACTATACAGGATGCTTTCAAATCATACATTTCAGTGGGTGGTCACATGGCAAGATGTACAGCTTTGATACTGCCCACCACTACCCTAACATTAAAATTAAATGAGACTTTCTCTATATGTCTATTCTGCACTCATTGTGGCTCTCATGCTGTCAGGGGAAGTAACACTTTTTTACTCTACAACTAAACAAATGAAAAAAAGCTAAGCTCTGGGAAATGCTCATTTCTTCCAATGGAATATTTCAATTAGTATGCATTCATTACAGAAGTATGGATTCTATTTTTACACGCTTTGAGCAATGAAAATCCTTGAGGAATACATGATTATTAATAATTGGTGAATTGCTGATATTTTTAAATAAAATTAAGGTTTGAATTTCATTGTCATTTAAGAGTCTAAAGCTAATGCAATTATTTGGAATTGTAACCTGGGTACCACTTTGTTTTCTATTGGCTTTACTAAAATTCAAAGCTTAAAAGACTAGTAAATGTGTCCTCCATCTGTGTTCTATAATGACTTCCCTAATTATTAAAATAGAAATATATAACCCCTGAGAGCATTCAAAGAGTTTGATGAATATAGTAAAACCGGATTCTAAACTCTGAGAAGTTCTAGAAAAAAGCAGAAGGAGATTTGTCTTCATACTCTTTAAACCAGACTGACTGGTCAGCTCAAAGAGTGGGTGCTTTTGGGAGCTCTTCCATATTTCCCATTGACTTTGGTTAACACTCACAGCCAGCAATAGACGATCCCTCTCCATTAAGTCAGCCAGCTTGTTCAGCAGGCGTCCTCTCTCTGAAGCATCCATAGTGCGCCATGGGGAGCCAATCTGGAAAGCCTGTCTTGCAGCCTTCACAGCTTTGTCAATATCAGCCTGGAAATCACAGATCAATCCATTCAGCATATTCAAAACACTAGATGAGCAAATACAATATCATAACCTTATAAAATATGACACAGTCTTCACCAACAAAAGCTCAGTCTCCACACCTCACCATAAGATGTTGAAATGGTTTCTCTTGAAGTATTTAGAGTATGTACCAGTTGTCTATCAAATAGTTAAACTTTTAAAATAGAGATTGTATGTTTTAATAATTGTCACTTTATTTTGTTGTCATAGGACACTTTATTTTACTTGAAATAATGTTCTAGTTAATATACACATTAGGGCATTTGTTTTAGAAAATGCAATGGGACACATTTATTCCTCCTTTTACAAATGGAGAAATTGAAGCAAAAAGAGACAGGAGATCTGAGGACTAATAGGTTGATGGTAAGCCACATGCCCAGCCTCAGTGTGCTACATCTGTCACTTAGAACTTCATATCCACAATGTTGCACAGCCTTTTATAACAGTTACAGAACCTGTGTGACAGCTGTGTAAATATATGAGCTTTGTGTTGGATGTTTCACATTCAGATCTAAGCACTGTGTGTCTGATAAGCACCTTACTTTCCAACTGTGTACAAAGTGATCCACTCTAGGCACTCTAGGCCCTGAGTAAGTAGAGAAGACAGTTTCCTTTATTAATCATATACTGCTTAATAGAATAAAGTCCCACTCACACAGTTTAGCTTCCTTGGTTTTGCTCATGTACTTTTATAACCACTGCACTTCTCCTTTGGGAAAAGTCACCTCCCGGCTAAGCTTTTCCATGATCCCTCGATTCCTTGGTAAATCCCTACTCAGATCACTTCTAGTCTCTTCTAGTATATGTGCTGAAAGCATCTCTCTGCTCCTTCTGTTACTGTTTCAGGTGCCTTTTTCTTCATCAAATCAGTAGCAAATAGCATGTACAGAAAGACTACTCTACAACTTTTTGTCTGTGGAAATTACTGATTCATGGAACCCCATAAAATCAAGATGATCAAGGAAGCAGCGGGCTTTATCTTTGTGTAATGTACCTTGAAACTAATATTACTGTTCTTTTGAAAATGACATAGTTTAAACTAGTGTGGCAGAAGCTGTGCATGGATCCTTCTGTTTATTGTTTTGTCATTGGACTTTGCTTAATAAGGGCTGTCTTGAGCCTCCTGGTCTAAGAACTGGAGAAATGAATGCTTTGAGACATGTAACCTCACATGTAGAAAACCAAAGACCAAACCAAACCAGACAAACAAACAAGAAATCCTGCTATTAAAAAAAGCTGCTATAAATAAATCCATTCTTGTGCTTTCATCATCTTGGCTGTGACTCCCTTTCCTCAAACAAGATGTTTAATCTTGCAGGGGGAACAAATTTTTAATTGAAAAAAAAATAGATTCTTATTTCTTCTTTTTAGTTTTGACACATCTGAATAAACATTCACTGTATGGCACTCTATAAGTTGACTAACTATAGGACAATGAGAGAGGAATATATAACTGAGCAGCCCACTATCAAATTATAAGTATGGGCCTCCCTTAGTGTCCCAGAAGAACATTTCCCGAAGTCACTGAAAAAAACAATCTACAATCATAAATGCCAAATTATGTTGTATTTACAAATAACCCACAGACATCCTTTGGATAACTGTACTTCTGATGCTGAATACAAATGCTAGGTAAGTAGTAGGTAAACAGGACTGTTTTGAGAATGATGGCCAAAATAGTCTGTGCACTCAGTGTGCACACATCTGAGATAGACCTCTTGATACCCTCTAGGTCAGCAGCTACCGATATCAGATCCCAGGGTTGAACTCACCAGCATAAAAATCTGTGGTGGCAGCAGATGCTCAACTCTATTCTAAACTGAAATACGTCGTGCCACAGCTTATTTGTGGCATTTTTTCTTATCTTTAAACTCATAGCAAGCTGCCTGTCTCACATCTTCTATGTGGAAGCCATGCTAAATGCTCACAAGATGGAGTTAACTGTGGTCCTAGAAGAAGACCCGGTGTGAAAATGGCTACAGCATCCTAGTCTACTCTAGCTCATCTATCAGATTTTCTATCTTCGACTACACAGGCCTTTACTGTTGTACATTGTAAATAGCCTCTCATTCATTATCCTTCCTTCCCACTCTCTCTATAAGGCTGCCAGGCTTAATCTTCATGTCATTTATCTTATTGTGTTCCCTTGCACACTTGCAACTGCTGGCTTCATCCACGGTCCTAAAAGCAAAGCTCTGTTTGGTTTTCCAGGTCCAACATTTTCTGGCCCAACTTTACTTGTGTGGACTTCCTGCTTCCCTTTCTCCCGATCTCTTTCCCAGCCATCCCTTCTCACCTCTGCTTCTAAAATTTTCTTTGAATAGACAATGTCCTACCAGCATGTCCGTTTACTTTCAAGATCTTCTTGAAGCCTGGCTCAATGTAACAGTCTGCTTCAATAATCCCCAGACTCCCACCTCAATGGCAGATGATAATCAAGAACAGTTTAAGCTCCAAGAAGAAAGACAAGTTCTCTCTGACACAAGTTACTATTATACTTATGTATTTATCGTGTGCCCTGTTATAACTTACAAGGAAGGAGAATTTATGCTAGTAAAACACAGCGGAATTTGAATGAACATTTTATGCTATGCCTGACCTACACATTCAATTACATTGACAAGGATGATCAACAGGGCTGCTTTGTTAAATAGTCATTGCTATTCAGTTGCTTTATATTATATGCGACAGTGGTTTTTCAGCCTCTGCATTGGTTTGTAGGAGTACATTTTATTAGTAGCTTTTGACTCCATTTTGAGGGAGAAGGATGACTGTAGCCCCTAGGTGGACCCAGAAACTCCACCATCTACCGCCTATTCTTTACCCCGGGGAATAGAATACAAGCCATCCTGTAAGTGTGCTGGGGAGAATTAAAATTATGTGGGCATGTGAACATAATAAAATCAAATCATAGAAAGTATGCCCAAGAACTTATCAGATACCCAGGAAAGAGTGAACTCCCTTGCTTGGACCCCATAAAGTGATGGACACAAAAGACTGAAATGCCCTCTGACTGAGCTACCATCTGATACCAGGGATGTGTGTCAAGGACCAAAGACTATTTGACTCAGCTGGATCACTGCTGTTGAAACAGGCTACTGGACTGCCAGCTCGTGCACACGTTCACCTCTGAACTTCCATTTCCGGTGATAGACCCAACTTGCCCAGCTTTGCAGTTTCTCTCTCACACCTGACTCCAGTTGTTTCCTAGAAGCTCCCCCAGACACTGTTATGGTCCCTTATCATTTCAGATTCTTCTAACTCACTTCTGAACCTCTTGAACTATACTGATGACTTGCTAACTTGTGTTCGCTAGCAACTCATATATTCACATACAGAAGCACGAAGACGTTTGCTGTGTTATATGTGACATGAAAGTTAATGTTAGAAATTAATACTGGAATTAAAAATTGGCATTCTCCTCTTGCAAGCTGCTAAGATGAATGGCTTTTACACCAAATTGCTATAATTTAAATGGCTAAATTTTGTGAATTTATTGCTATTCAATATAGTTTGACAGCATGGAAAAACACAAATATGTTAATTCGTGTTCTGAATATGACAAATAACTGCATATGACTTGTTCTTATTGACATGTTTAAAAATTATCATACTTTAAACAATTGTATTCCATTATGTGACAACATTTTATTCAAACCACTAGTCTCATTATTTTTTACTGTTTGTAGTACTTTTGACTTCAACATGCATAATTTGTAGATTTTTGTTCAGGGGCTGGCATTTTAAAGGTATATTGGAAGTAAACAGAAAACAGTGTATAGGTTAACATTGACTTGCCAGAATTTAATCATGTGGCCTAGATGAAAAGAAAATATTCCAATTTTGAAGTCAGAGCATGTAGGCTGAATGTGTATAGGTACTTTGAATGAAAGTGGGAAGTCAAGAGACTCTTAACTTAGGGAGCTCTGAATGATTCTATTATCTCTCCTGGAATGTATACCCCCATATTAACTTCACTCAGAGACAGGGAAAATAGTAATCAGACCAGTTTTCTTTCATACCTGTCTGTAGCACTTACTTTAATGGCCATTTAGTTATATCCCTCCAATTCTCAATTAGCTCATGCCCCAGAATTCCTTAGGAGCCACTGAAATGAGAAGAAAGCCCTTCCCACCCGCAGGCATGCTTCACTCCCTAACATGCATTTACTCTAGCTCCTGTCCCACCCTTGTGATGCCATGAAAGACAGGATATGGTCCATTGGCTCCCCCATTCTGTGGTGAATAGAATTTCCAAAACCAACTTTTAACCTATGACCTAATGAGTCAGTCTAGCCTATCAGATTTCTTGTGACTGTGCACTTTACCAGGTTAAGACCTTTCACTAAACCATGCTAGTCATTAGATTCCTCACAAATTGTTTCAGCATCAACTATTCTAAGAATTCAAGTTGTTTAATAATTCCAAAACAGGATACAGGAATGTGGTAATGAAACAAGCTCTTGCTTATTACTGACAATTTCCTTAGGGGAACCATTTGTTCAGCCAACTAGGCTGGCACTGTGACAATGCTTGCAGCTTGGCTGGGTATGAATTTGTCTCTTTGAAGTCTTCTATGGAAGAGGCAGTTGTCCCTAATCACAGAACAAATCAGTGCTTATTGGCAAGATTGCTGGGATAGTCACCAGCTTTCCCTGCTGCACCCAAGGAAGAAGATAGATCTCACTGACTGCCCCAGCCAAGTCTCAAAAGTTTCTACTGAACCCAGGCAAAGACTTTTGTTTTCCTGGTGAGATCAATACCATTGCCAAAGTATGATGTCTCCTAGGAGCTAAGTATTCAAGGATTCAACATTAAAGCATCAAGAATATGACTTTTTGTTAACTGTCATCAAATAGTAATCAAACCAGTTTTCTTCGCACTTGTCTGAAACACTTACTTTAATAGATATTTAGGTTTTTTTCCCTTCTAATTATCAATTAGCTCATTCACAGTCTTCCTGAGAGTTGTTTTTTTTATCTACGTGGAGAAAGAATGAGCAGCTGAAAGACTTAGTCTATGCACCATAAGTATATTACTATTTTAAAACTCCATGCCCCATATTAAATGTTAATCCTACCCCTTAAGAAAAGAGATAAGTTATTTAATAGTTCATGCTTCACTGTACTACTGCAGCATTGACGTTTTGGATGCTATTCTCAATAACCAAGTTACATTAGAAATGCTAACATCAAATCTATAGCCTGAGGTTTGTTTTATTTTTAATTAAGTTTCTTTTTCTCTTAATTTTAGTTTCTTTGAGTTCTGTGTATTATGGTTATTTACTCTCTTCTAGCTGTGTATGTGGCAAATTTTCTTATGACAAGGACAAATGAAAATGTACCCAACTGCCTGAGCAATCACCTCTTCATGTCTTTTGTTGAACTTTCAGTGGACTTTGAGCTCAAAGTAGTGAGACACAAAGACTCTTGGTGTAAAGTGGAGCTGCAAGTGCTGGGCAACTTACCTTGTCCCCTTCTTCCACATGGCAGATGACCTCCTCAGTTGCAGGGTTAATGACGGGAAATTTCTTGCCACTCACTGAATCATGCCATTCATTGTTTATAAAGATCTGTAGAGATGCAGCAAAAGCATATAAAAAGCATTTAAATATATTATCAGTTTGAGAGTTCTATAGATTAAAGTTGAGGTATTAAATGTTGCCTAGATGTGTGTCTTTCCCTATCTCGAAAATGTTCATATTGTGCCATTTAACATCTAAAGAAACACAGAGGTTAGACACTTGTGAATTTTTTTACAGTCACTAAGTCAGTATCTATGAGAGAGTCCCTTAGATCATTTGGAAAACTCTAGATTTCAACATCTTCACCTTGAACTTCAGTTTCATTAAGAATTATTTTTATATGCATTTAACTCCACTCCGTCTATATAAGGGAAAGCTTAGTTCTATAATAGGGCCATTGTGAGAAAGTTGAAAGAAACACTGTAGTTTATTTCTGTGTACACAAAAATGATTTGCCAATGAAACATTTTTGAGCATGAAAAAGTATTATCACTTGGTGAGTTAATTTTTAAAATGTGTATTTTTATTTATTCATATATGTATGCCTGTGTGCATTTTGTGTGCCACATGAATTGCAAGTGCCCATGGAGACCAGAGAGGCTTGACTGCCCTGCCACTGGAATTACAGTTTTTAGTCATCTAATACTCAAGAAGTGTGCAATGAGAAATGTAATTCAAGTTACCAAATCCTAGGGGACAAAATTTTTCACCCCTTAATTCCCTGGGGAGAAAAATACTCAGAGCTTCTCTCTGATGAAGTCTTTGTCAGACAGAACATGATTGTCCAAGACATGTTGACAGAAAATTAGGATAAAATAAGAAGAGAATGACATAGTGGGATACAGATTTGGAAAACTCAGGTAAGAACATTCTAGAAGTTGAAAACTATGCAGAAAAAATATATCAACATAAGATATCTAATATTAGTCATTCTTCATGAGCCACACCCTGCCTCAACTGTTTCTTACCAATTGTGATAGTTTGAATATGATTGGGCCAGGTCGTGGCACTATTAGGAGGCCTTGTTGAAGGAAGTGTGTCACTGTAGGTGTGGTCTTTGTGAGCTTCCTCCTAGTTTTCTCATCTTTGCCTTTGGAACAAGATGCAGAACTCTCAGCTCCTCCAAGGCCATACCTGACCGGATGCTGCCATGCTTCCTGCCTTGATGATAATGGATTGAACCTCTGAACCTCTTCATTAGCCCCAATTAAATGTTGTCCTTTAGAAAAGTTGCCCTGATCCTGGTGTTTTTTTCAGAGCAATGAAAACCCTAACTAAGACACCAATTAAATATGGAGACTGTTTACACCTCCTCAGGAAATGGGACTCTTTATTATTCTATATCAACTGTAATGAAGCAGAGGCAGGCAGAGGTGATAGAGTGGACCAGGGCTCCTGTAACTTCCAAAGGAGCTTCTCATGAAAAAGCTTGGTAGCAGGGATGAAGGGCACCTGTAGTATTTACTCTCAGCCCCTAAGGGGAAGGACAGGGATTACCAGGTGTACTTGGATTTATGAAGTTATAGAGGCTTCAAATACAAAAGCTTTTGTATTTTATTTTTAAAAACTGGTTCTTAAACTCCATTTCATCTACCCCATCAAAGAGGAACTGAACTAGAAAACGAGCCCTGAAAAGATGATGCTTCAGTGGCTTGCTTTGTTTGGAGACAAAACACTCTTAAGGATAAGATTATACAACTCTCTGACTATGGGAGGTTTTTCTTTTTGTTATTAATCTGCTTGTTTGTTCCTTTCCCAGTACACCAAACACTGTTAGAGTAGTAAAAAAAAAAAAAAAAAAAAAACTTCTGGTCAAGAGAATAGATTCCTTACCCTGGATGGAGACTTAACATTACAATTAGACTGGTTCAATCACTTTGGACAAGGGACCACCCCTAGAAAACTGGGCTCATCTTAAGCCAAACTACAGTGAGAAGTGGAACAAATAGTCCTTTAATGAGATGCTTGCTGTACTTTCCCTTCCCCAAAATCCCCACTCCCAAAGCAGAAGTTTAGACCATGTTTGTAGGGTGCTAAGTCTGATTACTTTTTGAGTTGTTCAAAAAATAATAATAATAATAACTTTCTTTTCTTTCTTTTTTTCTGACCATGCTTTTCTTAACAGGTGTTTTGTTTTATTTTGTTTTGCTTTTTGGTGTTTTGTTTTGTTTCTTCCAACATTTTGGACTTTGTAATTCCTTCCCTGAAAAGTTCCCTGCCCATCACATGGCTCCTTGTTGGCAATGCCAGCTTGAACAGCATGGGTGCTCCCCTCCCCCTCCTCTTGTCTTGGGCAGTTGCTAAGGTTCTAAAGCTGGCATGCCCTAGGGTTTTCCCTCTAAGTGCCAATTAATTCCATTTGATCTTTTTCTTAAAGTATTCCACTAAAGAGACTGAAACCCACCCCTCCAAGAGATGACCCTAAATTGAATTCAGTTATGGAGATGGATATGGTTCTTTCTATAATAAAAAAAAGAAAAGCAAAACAGTAGGAAAAATAATTCAGAAACTGAGACACTGGTCAGGCTAAGCAATTTCACAAGTATTTCTAACCCTCACCTTTCATGCTTTGTAACCAGGAGCTGAGTCATTGTCTTAACCCCTTTTAGGACTGTAAATCTGATACAGGTCTCCAATGGGACACCGTAAAGGGAACATGCACAGGCACACAGAAAACCCACTGAGATTTAATTGCATGCACAACTGGTGTATTACAAAGTGTAAAAATGATGTTCCCAGCATATCAAATATAAATACTTACTGAATAGACCAGATTTATATAGCAGATACATAGAGAAGATACATGGAAAATAAAAGCTCACTGAGTGGTGTTGCCTATTATTAACTAGAGAAGTACTTGAACATCATTCAAACATATAGTTGGGTTTTAAATACTTGGGTTTAATCCTTTCCTTGGTAAATGGGGACTTCTTGTGGAGCAGCTTGCCCCCTATGTTGGGAGCCCTTATGCTGTTCCTCCCACAGCATGGGTCAGGTGTATTCTCCATCTTATAACATTCATGATTGAGCATCTTAATAAATATGTTCACATTTTGCTTTAAAAAAAATACTTAGGTTTGTCATCCTCCCTGGGATGTTCTTATGCCTTTACAGTAAAGAAGTTTCCATCTGGAAACTCTGTCTGTGTTAAGGAGTTGCTGGTCCTATGCTTGTACGTGAGACATTAAGGAATACCTCATTTTTCTTGTAATTTTACCTTGATCTTAATTAATGAGTGCTAAATGAAACAACTTAAAGAAAAGATAGTTCACTTAAAAACTTCCTTGAGACACACACACAAAATCTTAGCAAAATTTATAAATGACAAATTAAATAAAGGGGTATGGGTATCCTGACATGAAAATACCTTTTCATCTGGAACATGCAAACCAAACTCTTCTTAGTGATTACAACACAACAATACAAGCAGAATTAACAATTCTGATCTTTTTGAAACAGTCTGAACATATATATTTTGACAAGAATTTCTTCCAAATGAGACAGACAGAGGGCAGGAGACTGGCGTCTGTGGTGCGCACAAACCTTTGACAATTGTGAGCTGTTGGAGACTGTGGACAAACCACAGTTTGCATATTCTCATTTGTCAATAACTAAATGAAAAAGAATTTTTCTCTCCAGAAAATCCTGGTGAAATCATGCCTCAGGGAACTTCTAGCTACTTGCTAGCCATACCCAAGACTCATTTCTCTCTGTAGCCTTTGTCCTAAGAAAAGAGCCCATAAGTCAGGCAACATTCACAATTTGGGTTCTTTCTAAATTGCATCAAACTTCAATGTTTCAAAGCCACCTACATTTGCTCAAAGGAAAAATAAATAATTGAGAGAGACCATAAGGTTCTTCTCATTAACTTTAACACTCTCAGTTTTTATTGTTTAGTTCAGAAGTCAAAATGACTGTCCCCAGAGCTGAACAATTAGTCTCTCACTTCGTATTCTTCATACCATAACATGGCTAATTTTAAGTGACTGTCCTAATAACATGCATGGGGGTATGTGTGATACTGGTTTCTTAGTTTTGGAATACTAGGATCTGTGACAAAAGTAGTCATTTAACTATTCAGTAGGCAAAATTAGGATAGCCCCTCAGGACAACCCAGCTTGATCATTTGATTCCCTGGCTGCAGATTTAAAAGCCTGGGTCGGGCTACTGCTCTTGTGTCTCTAAATATTTATCAATTAACAATGACATGTGTTCTTCAACAACAGCAAAATTACCTGGAGAAATAAACAAGTACAGTTTATATCTCAAAAACATAAAAGTAACTCAAGTCTGTTTGAGAGTTTTGGCAACAGCCTCCATTCGATGTTCAGAGTTAAGTCCTCCAACCTTAACACTGTGCCCTCAAACATACAGTTATATTATCCTAGTTAAATGTGCATGGGTGAGAGAGAGAGAGAGAGAGAGAGAGAGAGAGAGAGAGAGAGAGAGAG
>JANHMN010000003.1:147754161-147770012 GCA_030674055.1 Rhabdomys pumilio
ATATATATATATATATATATATATATATATATATATATATATATATCGACAAACTTTGCTTAACAAAAGATTGTTAAGAACAATCTTTGTTTCAAAGCCACCAGGTAGGTACCTGATAATTTTTGCTTGATGGCAAATTATGGGCAGTGACACAGCACTTTTGTAGAGAACAAGCTGGGTAGCCAATTGTACAAACAGTCACAATGTCTGTTGATTATTGCATTGATAGCATAGATGACTGGTTATCGTGAAAACCGGCTCCAGCATATAGTTGAGCAATGCTGCATCCAAATCACTCTGTCAATATAAAATGATTGGGGTCATGTTAGTTTGTTAGTAAAGTCCTTAGTTAAATGACTTTGCTATTTTAACATGCCCGCTTCTTTATCTCCAGTGGCGTAGTTGGTGATAGATTCTTATTGATATGTAGTTTCTTTTGTAAGGAAAACATTTAGCCTTAAGAGAAACACTAAAGTAATAAAGGAATATGTTCTAAGATAGTGTTGCTTCTGCATGTTTATACTAAACTATAAAAAAGAAAGTTCTTTAAAGTAAGAGTTCTCCAGATGCTTACTGAACAAGTGGCATTTATAGGGGCAAGGAAATTCAGTAAATGGTCAGTAAACACCCCACCAATCTTCCCTCATACACTCTTTCTTCACAAAGTTGGACGAACTCTGTGAACTGAAGATCCACTGGCTGTTCAATGGTTCCTATTGTTCTTTGGGAGATAAAATGTAAGGTTCTTGGTATGCTGTGTTAAATCAGCTTCATAGTAGGCCTAGCTCACCTCAGAGTCATGGTGTGACTTCTCTCCCCATAAATGCTGAGCTTCAGGTCACCTCCAGGAACATAAGTCTCTGCCTAACTAACAAACTAGTTAATCTTGTCTTGTAGTTTTGACATCTTAAGTATGGGATTTTGTGGAGAGCTTTATCACAGATCATGGAAACGTTCTTCACTGGTCATGCTTATTTGGAATTATAAAGTTCTAAGTTTGTGAAATTCTGTTGTGCTATAATTTTATTGGCCACATTGATGATGCTCTTACTGTTTATCACAGTGCCAACTTCTGTCCCATGAAATATTCGGCTGGGACTCCTGAATATATCCCAGATTCCTGGAAGTTTTGCTCATTCTCATATTTTTACGTGAGTTTTTTACATGGATATTATTATCTCAACCCTGACCTTCATTTCTGAAATTCACCATTCTGCTTGGCCTTTCCTGTTGATGTTTCATTGTGTTGTTTATTTGACTGCATGGTGTTCATTTTGTATATTTCCACTGTTGATTTTGGAAAAACCTCAAAATTCTTGATGAAGTTCTTTCTCACGTTTGAAACTTTTTTCCAAATTACCAATCACCTAACATGCTCTGCTTACTTTCCCCCCAGCATCCTGAATAGACTCCATCCCTTTATCCTCATAGTTGAGTTCTCGTTGCGATCACTGACTCTTTAAAGTCAGGGCTCCAAGGACTTGTTGGCATTGCTGTGATCTCATCATCTTTAGTTATCTCTGATTTTTTAGGGTTAAAAAGTGGGTAGCTTCTGGAGGCACAATCACAACTTTTGTCTCATAAGTGTGTTTTGTTATGTTTTCTGTTCACATGTTCTTTTGAGACAAACATGTTCTCCCTCCGGTTTTGCTTGTCTATTCTACTTTCCATGAATTTTCCCGTCATTTTGTCATTTGGATTTATTTGCTAGCCCTATTTATGTTTGTGCCATGAAACTGTTCCTGGGGAGGTATCAGTAAATGTCTACTCATCCCAGATAGTGAACTCATGATCAAACAAAGTAAGGATATCACCAAAGATTAAACTGGTGAACCAAAGATGTTTATTCTGATTACTTACAAAAATACGGGCAGCGAGGGGTTACTTACAGAAACAGAAATGACAAGAACACAGCTTTATCGCCAAAGCCCACCAGAACTCATGAAAACTGAAAATTTTCAGTGAACTGCATAGCCTACAGGCAACCCAATGCACATAATTATTTGGCAGAAGTCCCCAGAGTTAACTTGCAGTAGAAGGCATTTGTGTACTTTATCTGTGCCTTCATTGAGGTTTAGAAAATGTTACAGGCATCTTAGAACAAAAGGGAATGGCATGTGATGAAATGAAAGAGACATGGGGAGTAAAATATAGATGAAAAGAAAATATATGAGTCAAATAAGAAAATGTGGAGTAGATGGTGAATAAAAAACAACACGGCAGCAAACAACTCAGAAAAGACACAAGCTAAAACTCAACTTAAAAATTAAAGTACAGAAGAGCCTGCCTGGTCATCCAGGACATAAAGCCTCCATTCTCTTCTTTGACCAGGACATAGACATTTGCTCTCAGAAAGACTTTGGCAGCAACCATGGCCACCTTTGTGGAGCTCAGTACAAAAGCAAAGATGTCTATTGTGAGTCTGGGCACCTGGAAGTCTCCCCAAACCAAGTCAAAGGAGCTGTGAAGGCAGCCATTGATGCTGGGTATCGCCATATCGAATGTGTGTATGCATATTCCAATGAGAATGAGGTAGGAGAAGCCATCCAAGAGAAGATCAAAGAAAAGGCTACGGGGCAGCAGGACCTCTTCATCATAAGCAAGTTGTGGCCCACCTGCTTTGAGAAAAAACTGCTAAAGGAAGCCTTCCCGAAGATTCTCAAGGATCTGAAGCTGAACTATTTGGACCTCTATCTTATTCACTGGCCACAGGGACTTCAGCCAGGAAAGGAGGTATTCCCCAAAGATGATCAAGGCAATATCCCCACTAGTAAAACAACGTTCTTGGAAGCCTGGGAGGGCATGGAGGAACTGGTAGACAAGGGGCTGCTGAAAGCTCTGGGTGTCTCTAACTTCAACCACTTCCAGACTGAAAAGCTCCTGAACAAGTCTGGACTGAAACATAAGCCAGTGACCAACCAGGTCGAGCGCCACCCTTACCTCACTCAGAAAAAACTGATTCAGTACTGTCACTCCAAGGGCATCACGGTCACAGCCTACAGTCCTATGAGCTCCCCAGACAGGCCTAGCACTAAGCCAGAGAACATTTCACTATTCGAGGACCCCAAAATTAAAGAGATTGCCACCAAGCACAAGAAAACCTCAGCCCAGGTTCTGATTCTCTTTCACATCCAGAGGAATGTGGTGGTGACCCCGACGTCTGTGACGCCAGCGTGTATACAGGAGAACATTCAGGTCTTTGACTTCCGGTTGCGTGACAAGTAGATGGCCAATATCAACAGAAATTGGAGGGCCTGCCTGCTGCCAGCCTGGGACAGTACACGTGGAAGACTAGCCCTATGACTCAGGATCCTAAAGCTGAATCAGCTCATGAGGTTTCCTCTTTGCTGATGCACACTTCACTCCCAGAGTCCTGTTTAAGCCCAGCCTTCCTGACAACATGCTGTAGGCAAGGTTGTGTTTAAATCCCCACATTGAACCAGGGACAGAGTGTTACAAGCAAATGTGCCTTGGAGAAGAAAATGGACATCTCCTTCACAAATGTGATCTGACCAAATGTTTGTCAAAAAACAGGAACTCTGGTAATATTTGAGGGTATATGGAAAGAATAATAAAGAATCATAACATTAACAAACAAACAAACAAACGAAAGAAAGAAAGTACAGATTAAAAGAAGAGTATAGATGTACGTTAAAAAAAATCAATAAAATGGTTGCACATATTATACCTGCAGTCAGTGTTTCTTTCCAGACTAAAAGGTGTGGTGGTTTCACTTCCTCCTGAATTGTCTTTTATAGTAATCTCAGTACAGTTAGGCAGGAGGCTGCTGTTCTCAGTAACTCCGGCATGCTAAGTCATTGTGTCCTTCTTGACAAAAAGAATTATGTTAGAAGTCCTCTTGGCACCAGAATTTCTGAGTCTGAGCACCACTCTCTGCCTACCAATTTGTTTTATCTTCTGTGCTTTGTAGATTTTTGTTTGTTTGTTTGTTTATAAATGAGTTTTGCCGGGCGGTGGTAGCGCACGCCTTTAGGCACTTGGGAGGCAGAGGCAGGCGGATTTCTGAGTTTGAGGCCAGCCTGGTCTACAGAGTGAGTGCCAGGACAGCCAGGGCTACACAGAGAAACCCTGTCTCGAAAAACCAAAAAAAAAAAAAAAGAGAGAGAGAGAGAGAGAGAAAGAAAGAAAGAAAGAAAGAAAGAAAGAAAGAAAGAAAGAAAGAATCTTTCTGTCATGGACATACCATATGGAGATGAAAGTTTTATGCATCTGTGTTTACCTTTACCACTGGAAGGTGTCTCGATGTTCACAACCTCTGAAATACCAAGTCATGCTCAGTTGTGCACACGCCAAATTTCTGTTTAGTTAACCGAAGCAATGGTCAGGGCAGTGCCTCTTACTAGATTACACCCAGGGCACCTATCTTAGTTACTCTTTTGCTACTGTGATTAAACACCATGAGCAAAAGCCACTCGTGGAGAAGAGGGTTTAATTTGTCTTATAACTCTCAGGTCACACTTTGTCACTGAAGAAAGTCAGATCAGGAACTAAGACGGAAAGCTGGAGGCAAGAACTGAAGCAGAGGCCGTAGAGGAACACTGCACAGCAAAGTTTGGGCTGCTTTCTTATACACCTTGGGCCTACCTTCCAAGTGGGCTACTGCTCCCTGTGGGCAGAGCCACCTACATCAACTATTCATCAAGAAAAGGTCCCCCTCCCCCAGAGACTTGCTGACAATCTGAAGGAGGCATTTTCTCACTTGAGGTTCTTCCTGCAAGCTAATTCTACCTTGTGTAAAGTTGAGGGTGAAATAATAAGAAATGAATGAGCAGTGGAGACAGAACTCATGTCAAGTGTTAGCTTTGGACTTCTGTATCACACACTGTCTCTTTTCTCCACAAACTTACTCATGTTCAAGAAGGGAGAGGACCTTCATGTCAGCTTGTTCAGAAGAAAAAATTTGTTCTTTCTGGAGAAAATACTACCTACTCTTGCTCTTCTTTTTTTTTTCTCTCAACCCTTTCAGAGGGTCTCTCTCTCTCCATGTCTTTCTCTGTGTCTCTGTCTCCCTCTCTATCTCTCTCTTTGCCTGTCTTACAAACACAACACACACACACATGCAAGCACGCATGTGTGAGAGAATGAACACACCTGTACGTGAACATGTGGAGTGCAGAGGTCAATGTTGAATATCTTTGTATATTGTTCTACACATTACTTTCCAGAAAAAGTCTCTCATGGATCCTGATGATCACCTGCTGGACAGACTGAAAAGCCAGTGATTGAGCTCCAGGGATCATCTTGTTTCCACCCTCCCTTCACTAAATGTGTACAATGGTTATAAATAGGTGCCACCATGACTGGAGTTTTATCTGGATGCTGGGAACCTAAATTCAAGTCCTTAATTAACCCACTGAGCTATCCCCATAGCCCCTTTGTTTTTAAAAAAATTCTCACTCCTGTCTTTGTCCAGGTCACACAGATGCAGCTTCTAATCCACCATCTTCCTTGAAAAGCTTTGATTGGTTTACAAAACTAAAACCTTCCATTTCTGTGACAAATTTCATTTTCTCATTGAAGTACTATCTTTTTGCATAACTTCGTGACTTAAAAGCTAAACCTTTGTTTACAAAGTTTGCATCTTGCTTCTAAAGAAGACTAGTCTGCACTATTTAGCTGTCTGTCAATGGTATTCTTCCCTTCCTTCTTTCTAAGTCAAGATAGTCATGACTTTAGAGGACGTCAAAGAATTCCTTTCTCATTAATTGTCGCAAAGATTTTGTGTAGAATGACTTGTTATTGGTTTATAGTCTGGATCTGGAATGTTCCTGTAGTTGTATGTTGTGTAGTTGTGTTGGATGATTGGTCCCCAGCAACAGTCATGGAAGTGGTAGAAACTTCTAGTTGGCCCTGGTAGGAAGTCCCACTTCATTTTAGTAGCAGACACTAAAATGGGATATAAGACTGAGCCCCTTCTTTTTCTCAAATTCACTTCTGCCTACCTTAGAGTAAGCAGCTTCTCTGTCACACACCCTTGTCGTGATGCGTGGACACAACTCAAAAGCAGCGAGGTGGACTGACTATGACCATGAAACCAGCAGAAATGTGAGCAAAATCAACCTTGTCTACTGTCATGTCACAACTTTAGTATTCAGGTATAGCCATGAAAATCTAATTATTATAGAATAAAAGGCAAATACATCTTTATTTTGGCTCAGCTAGAAGCAGAAATTTGTTCTTTATTTTCCTTTAGATACCTCCTTTTTTTTTCATTCATATATACATTGCCTAAAATTGTAAGACATTAAATGGGTACTCCAATTACAGCTATGGAAAAATCTCACTTTATAAATCCTTCAGTCACAATCGTTCAGCTATGCTTACGTTTTTTGTTGGCATTGTTCTTCTGCATCTGCAAATTCATACCAGGAGTAATTTTACCTGAAAATACTTCCCAATCAGATTCATTTCCTGTATTTTAGATAGAATTTGTCTCTGGTAGATTATATCTGATATCTTACATGTATAAATGTTTATTTAGTTTGCCCTTATTCTTACCATATATCTTTGATAAGTTTAATTAAAAATAATGTAGAAAATACAATTCCACAGTCTAATGTACTATAGCCTCCTGGGTATAGAAATAACAGGACAGCGGCTATACCACTTTAAGGATTCACCCCTGTGCTGCAATCTTCTTTTGCCGTTGCTGTACCATCAGCTGTTAATCTAAAGACTGGTTCTTTGAGTTTCGATGTTGTTACTCTCAGTGTTTTCTTCTCACGGGCTTCATCAGTATTGTTGCTTTTACTTTACCATATTGTCCTTATAATTGGGTTTCTTCTGCTTCAAGGTTAGAAAACTTCTTGAGTCTGAATCTATTCCTCTGAATTTGATTTTAATTCTTGTCTCCTTATCTCTGCTCCCTCTGAGACCCCAGCATGTCTAGTGAGATCACATCGCTGATGCCAGTGTCATCCATCCTATCTTATCTGTTTTTAACTGTTCTTTCCATGATTCAATCTGGAAAGGTTCTTCTACCCTAAACAACTCATTTTTTTTTTACCCTCAGCATATACTATTTTTTACAAAAATTGATCCACTGAGTTCTTGACATAGATCATTGGGTTCAGAAAATAGATCCTTGTTGGGTTGGGTTGTTTTGTTTGTTTGTTTGTTTAGCTTTGTTTGTGTGTTTTTATTCTCCTATATCTTCTCAAAATTTCACCTCAACTTTTTAAATATGGATATTTGATGATTGTATCTGATACTACCTAATTTTGTTTAGATGATCTATCAATGTACGGAGTTCTGTACATGCTTCCCTCTTACTATATAGAAAAAAAATACTGCTAGACACTAATTTAAAATTTTGTTTGTGAGGGTAAACAGAGAGCTGGGATAATGTGATCTCCAGAACAGTATGTGTTTTTTGATGCTACAAAGTTCCCAATGTCTCCACTTATTTCATACATCAGTGGGCACTGGTGTTCTTAGATCAAAGTAAGAGGCACCCATCAGGACTGTTCTCCACTCTCTACATGCTGTAAGCTAAGTAGAAGAAGGTTGTAAGGGGTGTGGCATGACGATCAAAGGTGCTTGACCCTCTGTAATTAATTAGAAACACCCTGTAATCAGTCTCCTTAAACCTTGTCTTACTTAGGGTTTTACTGCTGTGAAGAGACACCATGACCAAGGCAACTCTTATAAGGACAACATTTAACTGGGTCTGGCTTACAGGTTCAGAGATTCAGTCCATAATCATCAAGGCCAGAGCATCCAGACAGGCATGGTGCAGGCAGAGCAGAGTTCTACATCTTCATCTGAAGCTGCTATAAGAAGACTGACCTCCAGGCAGCTAGGATGAGAATCTTACAGCCCACACCCACAGTGACACACCTACTCCAACAAGGCTACATCTCTCATAGTGCCTCTTCCTGGGCCAAGCATATACAAACCATCACAAACCACATATTCCTCTTCAAAAATTTTCATGCATCCATAGAATCTGCTGTGATGCTGTTTCTCAAATTAGGACATTTCATAGACTTTAAAGATTTGTTTAAAAGCAAACAAAAAAGGAGTTTATTTTGACTTACAGTTCCAGAATTTATAATGATAGGAACAGCATGGCAGTAGTCAGGCAGGCATGGTCTTTCAGGTTGTTCTTACCTTCCAGCTCTAGCTCATATTATTGGTTCTGCCATTATCAGAATCAGAAACTACAGCAACTCTTGCTTTTTCTCTGAAATTCTAGGATAAATGATACTTCTGTACTGCCAGGCTATTTTTTCCCACTCATGGGTCACTGTTCTCTTTTTTGGGTGCATTATCTTTGTCATTATCATTTTTTTCTATGCTATGTTGAAGGGTGTTTCTATGGCATTCAACTAACACTTAACTCTGTATTTTATAACCTGTATTCATTTTGCAGGTTTCTTAGTTTTTATTTTCATTAGTTTTATGGGGAACTGTCTTATTCTAACTGCATTCGATCTACTTGTTTTGGGCATCTTTTTAAATCCTCTGTCTTCTTGCCCTTGCACTGCCTCTTTAATTAACTTATCGGGCCTCTAGCTCACCTGCTCTGTATTCAGATGTCCTCAGTCAGCTGCTTTGTATTATTTTTATTTCAATGACTTTCTTTTGCTTATTTACACTTCTAATAATTTCTAATTCTCCAGTTACTGTTTTTTAAATAATGATTTAACTAAGATAAATTGTGCCAAAGCATTGCTAAACTAAAGAATTCTAGAGAGCATCAGTTTTACTGTACTTGTGAGCATACATGGTAAAGAAGAAAGACTGAAGTTCTCTGGACTGACATTAATGAAAACCCTAAAGCATCCGTTTACAGTGGACTTGGCAAAGCCCATGCAGGCTCATTTGGATGAGGATATGTTTCATAGAAACAGCAGCAGCAACTTCCAAAGTCTGAATGTCTGAAAGGCTTGTTTGCTTAAATAACACATCCAGAGATATTTTAGAGACTTGCACAAAAGGGTATAGACCCTTTTACACAAATCTCCATGTGGGCAAGGAAATTCGAACTAAGATTTTTCTAAATGTTCTCAACTTAGGTGGTATCAGAACAAAATATAAGATATGAGATTACATCTCTTGCTGGATGACTGTACAGGAAGAAGGAACAAGTGTATCCTTAACTTCCTGATATCCCTTTCTGAGCATTTGGGTGTTACTATAGTACTAAGTTCTGAAGTGCCAGGAACCCTGTTAAGGGCTATTCATCTTTGTTTAGCAAATATCAAACAAAGAAGAGTCTTTTCCCACATAGTCTTGACTGAGGCTATGGCCACACCCATATCCAGTCATTCAGAGAACATGTTTTTCTATTACATTCATCAGTGGATAGGAGGAATCATTGAAATCATTGAATCATTTGAGCCTCCTCTTTCCTGGAGGCTCAAACCTCGGTCCCTCAAAGCTGAACACCCTGAAGCATAGAAGGGCTTGATTTTCTCCAAGATTTCAGATTCCTTCATTGTCTTAACTTTGGGAATTTTCTCAACATTTCTTATTGGGCCAATTGTGTGTTTGATAGCAACACATAACTTCAGCTTGTTTTTAGTTATACTATAGAGATTGAATTCTTGTGTAATCTACTGTGCTGTGGTAGATGAAATGTCAAGTGGTTTTTTTTTTCCAATTAGAATAAAAATAGTCATTAGGAAAGAACTTGATTGGTCCATAGATAATAGATTACAATGGTATGTACATGTTTAGTTTTGCAGTTTGGCAAGTTGCTATTCTGAATAGCAATCACGTTCCGAACACCGTCTTCCTGTAATACTATAGCTTTTTCTTAGTTTTACATGCAGATGTATATTTGGGGTAAGGTCTCTATAGATTTGTGTAGGCATCAATTTTTTTAACCTGCTTTAATAAGGGTTCAACCTCTCCTCTAGCCCACCACCCACCAGAGGTAGTAGAAGAGAAAAGTTATTAGGACATGAAGGAAGTAGACTTGTTTAGAAATACTTCTTTGGGGGGTAAGTCCAATCTTCATGGTCAGGGTATCAACAGTTCAGTCCACTAGTAAACATGAAATACAAATCAGCAGATTCAGTCCAGTCCACCTGGCAGTCACCACACATGAGCCAACAAGGACAGTTCAATCCTGAAGAAACCGCAAGGCTCACCAACTGGCTGAAGGCTACAGAAGCAGTCAGAACCCATAGGAAGCTCATGAGAAGTTCTTTGGCGAGTTTCTCTCAATGGCGTTATCACCAAAAGTGGAGCTCAGAAATATAATATAAAGGAAAGTAATTCAGGTGTGTAGTCTACTAGCAAAGAATACCAAGGGCTAGCAAAACAAACCAATGTTCAAGCTCCTACAGTCTGGGGGGCATCATATTTATATTCTTTCATCATACATCTTTTCATGTGCCTGCTTTAGCAAAACATCCTTCTGTTCAATTTAATGTTAAAAATTACCAATCACCTCACTATGTTAGTCCCCAACAAGTTTTCATTTTTATTTAAATTTCCAAGTTTAGTTTAAATCAACTTAAAATTCACTATATTCAAAGGCTTTCCAGTGTGTCTCAAGATATTCATACTTTGCCCATCAAACATACCTTTGTAGGAAGTATTGGCAAGCTGGGCAGTGGTGGCGCACACCTTTAATCCCAGCACTTGGGAGGCAGAGGCAGGCGGATTTCTGAGTTCGAGGCCAGCCTGGTCTACAGAGTAAGTTCCAGGACAGCCAGGACTACACAGAGAAATTCTGTCTTGAACACTCCCCCTAAAAAAAGATATTGGCAGAGAGCAGGAGCAAGTTAGTTTATGTCTAATAATGCATTGACTGTCAGAGTTCAACGTCAAGTCTGACATTTGCTTCTGACCCAAATATCCCTCCTGCAGCATTTTCTCTCATAGTGGTGGGTACAGAGTACTGAAATTAATTAATGAAAAAGTCCTCAATTCACATATTTCATCTACACAGAGAAATTGGGGAGTTCTGACTGCAGAGATGTAGGTGATAGAGCATCAGGTAGATAAGACAGAAGAAAGGCGGTAGACAGACAGCGGCATCTTAGTGACTCTGAAAGGAGATAGTACCCTGAGCTCTAGAATCAACTTTTAATGATGTTGGGCATAGAAACAGAGTGGTATTGTCAGATGAGGTCACAGGCAGCAAAAGTTCCTGTCAGAACTCTCACATTTAAAGCAGCAGGTCAGGAGAGGAGAAAGCAGGTGAGACATAAAGCAGATTGGCTGTCGAAGGAGAGAGACCAAGAGGAACCACTTAAAGATGAGATGATTGGCTTTGAGGTTTAGGAAAAACTTTCCAGCTAGATAAGGGTGGTGGCTTCACCACCTTGTGAATGCAGGCAAGGCTAGTGAACAGATTACATCAACATATTTAGTGTTCTGTTATGATCATAAATTTTCAACATTGTAGACTGTGAATTTTATCTTATTAAATTATTAAGGAATGAGAAGTTGGGCTGAGAAGATTGTGTAGATCCCCTGCCATGCAAGTATGGGAATCTCAGTTTGGATTCCTCAAAGCAATATAAAGGAAGCCAGAGTATTACACATTCATAATGCTTGTGCTACAAGGAAAGAATGGGAAGTGAAGACAGGAAACTCCAACACATCCAGCAGCTAGCCTGATATACACAGCATCAAACAAGAAACTGTTTTTCAAACAAGACAGAAGGTCAGAGATAACACATGTTTTCTCCCATACCCCACTCATGCACCAAGAACATTAGCACCTCTAAACACATACACACACACACACACACACACACACACACACACACACACACACGTGTATAGGTGCACACATATAGGCATATTTTATATATATATATGTGTGTGTGTGTGTGTGTGTGTGTGTGCGTGTGTGTGTGTGTGTACATATATAGGCATGTGCACACACAAACACATACATACACAAATATATGTGCTCATATGCTTACATATACATGCATGTGCACACTTATCACATACACACACTACATATACAGGGCAAGAAGACATTGTTAATAAAGGAAGCCACAAGGACCATGTATGGCAATTTGGGGTCTTATTTAAATAATGTAGAACTCATTAAAGTGATACAAGACACTGTAACACTGAGGATATTAAAGGCACAGGAACACGCTTCTACTTCATACATAAATATACTTCTATACTTTCAAGCTGAGCCAGCCACAGATGCCCTGAAGAGATCAGAACTTCACACCATTTGAGATGTTTTTCTTTGATGGCCTAGCATTTCATCTGCAGTTCTTAGATACTTAGACAGCACAAACAGCCACTGGCATGAGCTAGACTTCAAGGAAGGTCCACAGGCCAGTGTTTATGTATTTTTCTTATTTTTGAACATTTCTGAAGAGACAATTTCCCTCAAGTTTTCCTTCCTTCAAAGAGCAAACCCAAAGAGACTATTAATTCAAAATGTCCATAAACTATCCTGATTACCTATGAAAGTGATTTTTGCACAGTATCCTGACTGTCAGGAATTCATTTCTCCCTGAAGTGAGCCTACAATATTCACAGCACAGACAAGCAATTCATCACATGAACCTTAAGCATTTTAGAAACAGATGATTTGTAAACATAGGAAGCAGATTGTCTTGGGCAATTGCATCGTGGCTCTTCCTGTACCCAGATTCCAAAGTCTATCTCTCAACCAAGTGAAGATGCTTCTGCTAGGAAATAGCATTTCCTCCAAAGATGCAGCAGTGCATTCTTGCATGTTTCTGCATGAAGACAAGTTCCTCAGATGCAGGAGTCATAAAACTTGTAAATACAGAATCTATTAAAGGGATCTGTGAACACTCCAAACTTTTTGTTCAAAGAACTCGGTTTCTACAGTTTCAAGTCTCAGAAGGACTCTGGCAACTGCACTTAGCATGAACATCCTATTGTTTCAGCTATGAACTGAGCTTTGCAATTCAATTCCTACAAACTGCAAAATCCTCAGAGGCACCCTGTCAACATTCAAATTTGTTTGAGGGTTCAGCGCTTGGTACAGCCTCATCTCTGATTCACAAAATTGTGAATTCTTCATTATTTCTCGACTTACGTACCCTGGAAGAGGAACTGAAATTGACAGCACTGGCATACCTTCTTTAAGCTACTACTGGAATCAGTCCAGAAACTACTTCTAGTTGGAATGTTTACTTATGTGCCCACATTTCTGGGATGTCTTTGGTAAGGTGAGTGGAAAATGTATCTCGATCAGCATATAGAAAAAGCTACTGGAGGTCACCCTGAAAAGGACAAAATGGAATTTTCACAAAACGTTTAAAGCAATAAACATAATTTCAAGTCTGATGTTTCTGGGATTTCATTAAATATTTAGAAGAGTAAAGTAAAATAAATTTATAACCATTTTTAAATATTTTGAATAGTTTAACTTAAATACCTATTTGATTTAAGCCTTGTAATATTATAAAAAATATTTATAGCACGTCTGCTTTTTCAATATTTACCTAAGTATTAAATAGCAAGAAGTTTGAGGAAAAAATAGCATAGGCTTAAGAAACAAAACATAAGTTAAAGAATGCCTCACGGAACTGAAGAATATATCCACACCTATGCATATGTAAAATGCCACACACAGAGAGGATGACATATTATTCTTTGGGGTAAGTGGGTGAACCTATGACTCCTCTGTGCCTCCCTTAACCAATGATAATGAGAATTATCTATCCAAGACCAGTTTTCTGTTTTATATTTCTTCAAAGACTCTTGTGTGTCTGAAGGAAAGGAAGATTGGCAAAAATGATAAGCCAGGACCATTGTGAATGATTAAAATTTTGCTTTGACTTTTAAACCCAAGTTTAAACTCCACTTACTGGTTCCTCTAACGTCCATGTAGATTTGTGTGCCCATTCCCTGACATATAATAAATGGTCAATGTATGTTTTTAAAGAATTCAGAGAGGGCAAGCTTCTATAAATATTGGAAGTGTTAGAAAGGTGGTCCCTCTTTGTAGCCATTCCCTTTTCAAATAGTGAAGCCAATACATCTGGCATGAGATTTATCTGCCTAGAAATCGTATCTTAATATTTTTCAGTTTTACACTCTACCATGGTCATGAAAAGTTTCCAGAATCTAGGGTTTTCCCCAAGCTTAAACAACTCTTCTAGAGCTCATCCGTCTGAACTAATTTCCTCTGACATTCTTGCTTGCAGTCACTCCTCAAACAGCAAGCGTCCTACTGACTTCGTAACCAAAGTTCAGTTAATTTAAACCGAACAATATCATTGACTTTCTGAGAATTTTTAGGATTGATTTTAAGAAGTAAATGATAGCTATTTTATTTTAAACAATATACCTGGCATACTCCCAAAGTTCATATGAGTAAAATTATTAGTCATAGTTCTAGATAACTGTATCTCAATGCTAGCAGTTAATCCAAGCTCTATTCTAAACATGTCCTGTGTTTTCACAAAAGAAATGGTGATAGTCATCTGTTGTCTAATCCATTATAATTTCATGCCTCAAGCTGCCTTTGGGTCTCCTGGGTTGCAAGGAGAATGGCCAGCCCTGTGAATTACCTTTGCACACTTTAACCAGCCCTGGTGTCCATAAATAAAATTATTTCAGTATTTTAAATGCTCTTTTCTCCTCCAAATACCTATTTTTCTGGTTTTTGGGAATCCTCAAATTTTATATCACAACAGTGAAAGTCTGAATGTGTCACCCAAAGTTCAGATGTTCAAATGTAATCTCCAGTGCAACTGTGTGGTGAGGAATGGCTTTTTAAAATGACAAATATAGCTACCATTCATAAATTTTTATCACAGAAATGGGTTAGCACAAAAGTAGCATCTCCTTTAAAAATGAGTTCATATTTGTGTTTTATTCTTCTGTCCTTGTGAGCCACATTTCAACTTATGATACAGCAAGAAGGACCTCCCCAAATGTGTGACTTCAGGCTTGGGTCCTAGCCTCCAGCTTTGTGAGCCACTGTCTGTTATTTGTAATAGTTTTCTGTGTTGGTATGATAAAACACAAAAGCAACTTCAAGAAGAAAAGGTTTGTCTTGGCTTACAGTTTGAGAAGAGCATTCTATTGTGGTAGAGAAAGCATGGTTCTTGCAGTGAAGGAGTGGTAATGTAGCAGGAGAATCTGAACATAGCAGGAGAACAGAAACATGAGCAGGTAATTGCGGAACCCAGTTTCTGGGTTCTTTCTTCTACCTTTCTCTACCTTTTCCCACCCTTTCAACACCCCAACACTAGGTAGGAGAGAAAAAGGGGGGTGACTTCTCTAACCCTCATTGCCTCTCAGTTCCCTAGCAATTTATATGTTCTTTGGAAAGTCCCCAGAACCGCAAATATCACACAATCTCAGAAACTATCTGCACTTGGCAAGATCACTTCCCTCCTACAGCACGGGGCAAATCCTAGTCAACTGCTGTGGACAATCTGAAGCAGGCCCACAGTCTCACACCTGAAATTAAAATAAAATCACATTCTTATCTGTTTTTTAAAATGACCAAAATTCTCACTACAGGCAACATTGATAGCATGTTCCACATGAACCTATGGAAAACGTTTCATATTCAAACTACAATGAAGAAATCTAAACTATGAAATTCTGTTTATGAAACTGATTAAAACAAGCACATGTTATTAGTGATGTCATCCATGCTCTCAGGATCATTATTTTTGTCAGCACAACAAAAGCAGGTATTGGACTCATACTAAGGCACAGGATTTTTAAATTTTATTAGTCCTTTGAGAATTTGGTACAATATATTTTGATAGTATTTATCGGCTCCCCTAACTCCTCTCAGTTCAATCTCCCTTTAACTTTGTTCTCTCTCTCTCTCTTTCTCTCTCTCTCTCTCTTTCTCTCTCTCTCTCTCTCTCTCTCTCTCTCTCTCTCTCTCTCTCTCT
>JANHMN010000003.1:147770022-147874318 GCA_030674055.1 Rhabdomys pumilio
CTCTCTCTCTCTCTCTCTCTCTCTCTCTCTCTCTCTCTCTCTCTCTCACACACACACACACACACACACACACACACACACACATCACATCACATCACATCACATCCAGTCCCATTTGTGCTGCCCATACATTCTTGTCTATGTGGCCTTCCACTGGAATATAGTTCACTTAAAAGAGGCACATTCTTAAATAAAACTTACTCTTCCTTTCCCAGCAGCAATCAGTGGCCAAGAGCTCCTCAGGGGTAGGTAGGAATTTGTGTCTACCTCCCCTCTTCACACTGGGATTTGATCTGGCTTGGATCTGCACAGGCCATGAACATGTTGTCTCGATCACTGTGAGTTCATGCGTAGAGCTGCCCTCCTGTGTACAAACAATAGTTTCCTTTTACTCATTTACAACCTCTGGCTCTTACAAGCTTTCTGTCTCCCTCTCCCCATCCCTCAACCTTGGGAGGAAGGGTCATGATAGAGATGTCCTACTTAAGAGACAAGCATTCTGTAGTCTCTTGTTCTCTGCCCCTTGAAAATAGAAACTTCTCTGCTGAGGGCTGAGAAACTCGTTAATTTATGGGGATGATAGGCTATGAGAAGCTGGTTTTATACCATATCCATTTAGCAGAACAGGAATAAGTTCATCCCTTTGGCCTATGACCTATCTAGTCACAGATTCTTGGCCCAACAATGGTGCTAAATATGAGTTTCACTTTGTGGAGCATGACTTAAATACAATCACAACCACTTTGTGACTGGACAGTCTGTCAGGGATTTATCTTTGGATGAGACTGACACCCCCCATTACCTATAGGATATGGCCCTGTGGAATTTGCCCTACCCATGTTGGCACGTCAGCTAGTGTTGTCATTGTATATGTCTTGTTCAGGCAGCCACATTTTAGAGATTTCATGAGTGCAGCTTCCCTTTATATATAGAAGAGACATTTAGAAAGCACAAAAGATCAACAGACTGAGCTTATGCAGAAACTTCTAGTAGATGGTATTTATACACATTGGTCCTTTTCCTCTCTTCTCTACCATCCAGCTAACCCTGTTGTTCCTCTAGTCAATTTACACTAAATATTACGATAAATATGATAAGGCTCTAGCAGGAAATGTGAAAAGTACATCTCAAGGCGTCCACTCTGAATTTCAATGTGGGGTCAACCTGGGTGACCATAAATAGAGAATGAACAAAAGAAATATGATTTATATTTACAATGAAATTTTCAGCTATAAATAACAATGGCACATTGTTAAATATCACATGTTCTCTTATTTATAGAACCTAGATTTTATATAGATACATAAAATCAAGTATGTGTATATGACATCAAACCAGAATTGAAACCATCTAGAGGAATAAACAGAATTAACTGTTGGTAGGGTAGAGGAAAGAAGAAAAAGAAGACATGGTATCAGGGATCATATCCAATGAATATTATGTACTTGTGTGGAAACATCCTTATGTAACTCAGTATCATGCACAATGAATACAAGCCAATAAAAAATATTACAAAAATAAAAAAGTAACTGTCTCTGAAGATTCTTTAAGAATCACCTATTAAAAGTTAATAGACTCATGTGTATGTGTTACATGTGTGAGAATCCAAGAGTTCTGGTCTCATTTTCTCTTGTCCATTCACCTGTTCACGTCTATAGTACATAAAACTGGGATGCCATGTTCAAAACTCATGTTTATGGTACACACACAAAAAAAAATACTAATCTGGATGAGAATCAAGTATCTTACATTGAAATCAAGGTTCATTTTATCAGGTAGGCATCTTTAAGCTCTATTGTAAAGGTAATTGAGAGTAAACTGGCTATGGTGTGAGCATAGGAGAGGAAGCCTTTAAAGTGATGGGGACACTTGAGAAAGACTTGTGGGAGAGTGACGAATTTCAAGGAATCTTGAACCAAGAGTTGTTTTTGAAGACACACCAGATAAACAAACAAAATTCAGGCGCAGTAAACAAAGACCCTTCCAGATAACAGAACTAACTAGTCAGCAGCCCATATTAAACAAAACAGCAGTACATGGCCGACAGGTGTATTCAGAAAGTGAGATTTGTGGAGGTTCCAGATGAGTCAGAGGAAATATAGGCAAAAACTGAGAGACGGCCTCAGATTGAGACCACTCAGATCATGCTTGCTTTGGGTTCATTTTCTCCTTAAAATTTGAATCACAAGCTGATAACATTTCAACAGCTGGCTTCCTTACTGCTGCCTAAAACACACACAAAATATAAATATATAAAGCAAAAGCAATAAAAAGAAAAAAATTAGGGTATTTTTTTGCTATTTTTTTTTTCTGGGCAGGGGACAGTTCTGAACAAAACCAAGCCACACAGGATTTCTGCAGGCAATAGTCTGTGGTGGCCAGGTTACAGTTTGCATTCTCAGCTTTAGCTCCATGTAGGACTTTAAGAGAAGTTTCAGTGCCACCTTGTGGTAACATATTGAAGACCCAGGCTGAAGTTCCAGGTCTAGACTGAGAATAAAGCTTGTGAACCAGGAGAAAAATATTCTTTTTCAAAGAAAAAATAAACAGAAAAAACCTTTATTGAGTAGACTAATGAATATAATAAGCAGACCATTTACTGACAGAAATTCTCTTATCAGAAATATGAAGAATATGCATGACAGAGCCTCTTCCCCGTACAATGTGAATGCATTATATGTACTAATTAAAATTTTAAGTATTTAAGGTGTGTGTGTGTGTGTGTGTGTGTGTGTGTGTGTCTGTGTGTCTGTGTGTGTATGTGTACACCTGGGCCATCACTGAACCATCTCCCCAGCCCCCAAGATGTAATACGTTCAGACGTGATGTGATACCGCAAGTTTCCAACTTCTGTATAACTGAGATCCCGGAGCTCTTTGTGAATAACAGCTACCAAGAACTACTGCTTGCTACAATGTACATGGTGTACAAGCAGTTAGACTGCTGTCTAGAGAATGATGGGAAGGGGAGTTCTTGCATATGACCTGCACTTTCAATCTATGCTGAGAATCAGAGTACAGAAGTAGTTGAAACCTGTCAATATGAGACCTGCCCTCTTCATTATATTATCGCCCACAGTAGAGAGCTTCACTTTTTGTATAAGTTTGTTACTGGCTATTACTGGAATCTTGGTTCATGATATAGTTTACAGGAGGAAATACAAGAAAAAAAAAAGGATAGTTCTTGTGCAAGTGAAAGCATAAATTTGGAATAGAAAATGCCTCTGCTGATACTAGTCCAGCCATGTTCATTGCTATTCTATTTATGATAGCAAGAAATTAGAAACAGCCTTGATGTCTATCAACAGATAAATGGATAATGAAAATATGGTACAGTTACACAATGGAATGTTATTTGGTTGTTAAGAAAAATGTAATTATGAAGTTGGTAGATAAATGACTGAAGAAAAAAACACAACCATACTAAGTGGGGTAACTTGGAACCCAAGAGACACATATGATACGTTTCTCTTTTATGAGGATATTAGCTTTTAAACTTTCGACTCTAAAACTTAGGAAATTTTATTTCAATAAGGAACTAGAGAGGAGAAGGAGATCTTTCAGGGAAAGGAAAATAGAGTATCCTGTTTTAAAGAGATAACGGAAAGTGTAACAGGAGGATTAAAAAGGGGAATTAGAAAGGTTAGAAGAGAAAATAAGGGATGAGATGACTAACATTGACTGCCATTTGAAAACACAATGTACACCTGTACAACTGTACAACTGTCCTCAAATAAATACATATATTAAAGGAATTTAAATAATATCATCGTATAATGGTAGAGACAATGCCCCAGAACACCAAGTGTCCGCTGACAGCAATAGATTACAAATTATTAAGTTATTAGGTAAAGAGATCTCATGAATGCCCTCCTAAAAATTACAACTTCTAGGTAACACTATTGGATATCCTCCACAACGTGATGGTAAGGTTGTGTTGCCAAAGACACCATTTACTCATGTCATCGAAGAAGAAGCTGAGAAGCTTCATCCTACTCACTAGTGTTCATAATGCTGGGTGGCACTACCAGAGAAGACCAGTAATCATCACTCCCATACAGCTATGAACCCTGGGACCTACAACAGAGAACTGTCTGCAAGATTCACGGGTGTACTTTTGGTGAAAATATTATGGGAGCATCCAGGTTTGGGGGTGAAATTAAGAACCCCTGCATAAGACAGAACCTGTGTTTGGTATTCCTAAAGTGGCAAACAACCTGACAAGTCTGTTATTCACGGGCCTTATGAAGAAAACTACTACTACCATTTTGCTAAATGATAGCAATATAATGACTCCTAATGACATATGATATTCCCATAGGTCAGTACATCACTAAACCCTGATCCCTCACCAGAAAAGTTTCATTTTACCATAGGTAGTAATTAGCACAAAGACCCACAACCAAACAAGGTTTAGAGAGTGAGAGATTTTAGAAAACTCAGCCCTCAAAGCCTTCCTCTCAAGGCTCAGAGATCTGTCTGGAAGAGAAAAGAGCCAAAGGTAATGGACGACTCCAAGGAAACAATGTTTTCCAGACACAACAGGACTCGCAGAGACTATAATAACATACTCAAGTCCTATATAAGTTGAAGCCAGATAAAGTCAAGCAATGAGAATTGGAGAGGAACAAAACTTTCTACCCCTACCAAGAAGCTATTTGAAAATGATAGCTGTTGGCAAAATCAGCTCTAACAGAACATCACTGACATACCATTACATACCATGACAGGCCGATGGCCAGAATTAGTAGACTCACACAAAATAGACTCAGTGCTTTCTGTTTTGTTTTGTTGTTGTCTTTTAGTTTTTTTTGTTTGATTGATTTCTGGGGTTTTGTTTTGTTTTGTTTGTTTTGTTTTGTTTTGTTTTAAGAGAAAGAATATGAAGGTGATGTATTGGGAGGAGCTGTGGTGGAGAAAAATATGATAAAAAATTTTCCAGAAGATTAAAAAGTACAAAAATATTAAAGATAAATAAATAGAACACTTCTTTTCTGTTTTAATAACTTTTCAGTCTGGTCATGTTACCACTCTATCCAGCTATGTGTTGTTTATTTTAGACAGCATTAGGAGTAGAGTACTACGCAGTATATTCTACATTTTTGTCAGTGTATACAAATCATAAAATAATGGGGTTCATGTGACATTTTCACACTGGAACATAATAATGTACTTCGATTGTATTCACCTGTTTGTTACCTCTAGAGCTGTTCTCCCGTATTACCCTTTTCCTATTCCACAATAAATACACCTTTTCTATTTTCGTCTTTTCTCCTAGATTTCACAAAGGAGAGATTCTAGACAATACTTGGTTTTCTGAATCTGGCTTATTTCAGTAACATGATCATGATCATCTTTTATTCTGTATATTTTATTATAACTAGCATGACTTAATTCTTCTTTAGGAATCAATAAAACTACATGTTGTGGGTTAGTGTGCCCATGTGTATACATATATCTGTGAATAGTGTCACAATCAACATGATAAATAACGTCATTCTTTTATACAGAGTGACGTTATATCTAGGAATAGTAGAACTGTGTCACATGATAGTCCTGTCTAGTTTCTTTCTGTTTGTTTGTTTCATTTTTGTTTTGAGGATTTTCTGTGTAGCCATTTCCTATTAATTGAAATATTCCCTTCTAGATGAAAGAGAGAGGTTCATAAAGCTCAAGGAACTGATAATGTTTCAAGATGGTCAAGGCTCTCGCCTAAGATTATCAAAACAGCAAAAAAAAAAAAAAATTGCTGAGGTAAGGAGACTTTCCTGAAAGCTGCCTACGCATGGTACACAGGGAGCTCTGAGGTAGGTTCCATGAGTCATCACCCATGCTTGAGTGAGCTTTTAAGCGATGTGGCTGCTTTGAGTCATCCATGCTCTCATAAGTAAATCCCTATACTCTTATAAGCAACTCCAACAAACTCATTAATTAGTTCACCAAGCTAGACTTGAGTGGAATTTAGTCTGTTGCTCAGTGCCTTATATAGGATGAATAGGCATCCATTCAGGTCTCCCCAGGAAAAGTTCAAACATCAGTCTCCGCACTAATTCTATAGTGGCTACAGCAATTTACATTCCAACAGCACAGTGCAAGGATTGCTTCCTCCCCAATCAACTAATTCTTAACTATTTTTTTTTGAACATTTATAAAGCAATCAGTTTCTCTAAAGCTAGGAAAACTAGTGTGGTGGTTTGAATATGCTTGGCCAAGGGAGTGACATTATTAGGAGGTGGGTCCTGGTTGAAATAGGTCTAGCCTTGTTGGAGGAGGTGTGTCACTGTGGGGGTGGGCTTTGAGACCTTCCTCTTCCTGACTTCCTGGAAGTTAGTCTTTTGTTTGCCTTCAGAAGAAGATGTAGAACTCTTAGCTCCTCCAGCACCATGTCTGCCTGGAGGCTGCCATGCTTCCTGCCTTGATGATAATGAACTAAACCTCTAAACCTCTAAGTCAGCCTCAATTAAATGATGTCCCTTATAAGAGTTGCCTTGGTCATGGTGTCTCTTCACAGCAATAAAACTCTAACTAAGACAGAAGTTGGTACCAGAGACTGGGGTATTCCTGTGGTAGGCTTGACCATACTTTTGTTTGGAAGAATGTGGATTTTGAGACTTTGGAAAGCAGTAGAATGCTTTAAGTGGAGCTTAATGGACTATCCTAGTAGGAATATGGAATACATTGCTAAGGATAATTTGAACTGTGGAAGCCGGGCTCTAGAGGTGTCAGAAGAATTTCGGTATGTAGCCTATAAACTGTTTTGTGATATTTTAGTGAATAATGTGGCTGCTTTTTGCTGTTATTTGAAAAGTATGCCTGAAGCTAAGATGAAGAGAGTCAAACTAATTCCATTGACAAAGGAGGTCTCAAAACAACCCAGTGTAGGCAGTGTACTGTGATTCAGCTTCATGAAGAGAATTTTGATGAAGCATAGCAAGATTAGAAAGAAAAAAATACAAAATGTATGGTTGGGGTAATAAAAGGGCAACAGGAAGTACGGTAGAGCTAAATCCTGTGTTTGAGTAGATAAACATATTAAAGGAGTGGTGACCTTGAAGCAAGATCCCACTGAGCTTAGCTTATTGTTTCTGCATTTGCCATTGAATAAAGAATAGTTATATCTAAGCATTATTATTATTACCTGATTATTGTTTTCATTTGGATTTTTAATCTGGAATGAACTACAGTGGAGGACACAGGCTTTTGATCCAGATCTTGAGGAGTAGTATCCAGGAAAAGCCTAGGTTCAGAATGGTAGTTCAAGCCTTTAATCCCAGGAGATAGAAGCAAGTAGATCTCTGAGTTCAAGGCCAGCCTGGTACAGACCAATTAGAGAAAAGCTTAGATCTAGGTGTAGATGCTTTTAAATCTAGCATTCGGGAGACAGGGACATGCATATTTCTGAGTTCAAGGTCAATCTACAGAGCAAGTACCAGGACAACTAAGCTTAGTGAAGGAGTTGGAAAAAAACGTAACACTGATGATAATGCAATAGAAGAAGGAGGGCATGTTCTAGCTCCAGCAAGCTGCAGAACTCAGCATCTTTGGTCATGTGGCTCTGGCTTTAAAGTCAAACACAGAAGGGACCACTGGGACAATTGATGCCTGTTAGCTGGAGCTAAGAAATTAACAGTGATTAAGAAGATATCAGCATCACTGAGGTAAAATCTTCTGGGAAATGGTTTCTGAGAGCACAATGCAGCTATGTTTCACAGACAACCAAAGTTGCACCTCATTCTGCAGCTGGACAAGGTAATGTGTAAGAATCTCCCAGGTAGTAGTATTGGTCTGGTCATGGAGAGCAGCTAAGTCTATGAGAGGTCATGGAAGGTCATTGGTGAAGGTTCAGCTTCAGTTGCAGTTGATGGCCCAGGATTCAAAGGGCCATGTAAAGAAATTGAGGCTTGGTGCAATGAACAGAGACTATGGGACGCTATTAGAAAAGCCTACTTGCAGCAGAAGACCCTATGCCAGTACCATGGGATGACCACCAAGAACAGCAGCAGTGGAATAAAGTTAACCGGAGTCCCACAGCAGCTCAATGACATGAAACTTACTGTATCCTACTTTAGCTGTTATTGGTTGTAGGTTGTTTAAATTGTGCAAGCATTTGTGTAGTTTGTTTTTGTAATGGTTTATTGTTTGTATTCTCTCTATAGAAAGGAATATGCTGTTTGTTGCTGAGTTCTGAAGAGTAATCCAGTCTGGCATTCATTGCCCATAAATTTTTCCAAGCCTGTTCATAGTGTTGCTAACCTTACCAGATGGATACATGGATATTCATACATGCTCTCTCCAGTGAGATAAGAAATAGTGAGTAACATGTGTCTCTCTCTGCCATTGGTGAGGAAGAAGGTTCAGCAAGCAAAAATACTTGTTGCCATGCCTGAGAACACACATGATAGAAAAACAGAATGACTCTACTCCGCGGTCTTGAGGTGAATTAGCCCATTGTAACGGAAGGAGTTTTGGGCCTTCAGATTATTGGGCTCCATGCTGTACGTCTGCTTATTCCTCTTGATCAAGAAAATGGAGAAAAATATGGACTGCTTCACAAATTTGCATGTCATCCTCACGCAGGGTCCATGCTAATCCTCTCTGTATCGTTCCAATTATGAGACGCAGATCTGGTCAGCGAAAACCTGCCACTTCTTACGTGAGAACCACCATCAACAAGAATGCTCAGGCTAACCTCAGGAGCCTCAGGCACATGATCCGAAAGAACAAGTATAGCCCTGATCTGCATATGGCAGACATGCGCAGGGCCAGTGCCATCCTTTGAAGCCAGAAGCCTATGGTGGTAAAGAGGAAACAGACCCATCCACCAAGAGCTCCTGAGCCCCACATCCAGAAGCAATAAAGAGCCTACTGTTTTGTTCTGAAAAAGAGAAAGAAAGAGAGAGAAAGAGAGAGGAAGAGAGAGAGAGAGAGAGAGAGAGAGAGAGAGAGAGAGAGAGAGAGAGAATGTGAGTGGACTTCTCTGCAGATTGCCATCAACCTTAACATGTGCGCCTGAGTGTATGCACAACACACACTCAAAAGAAATACTATAAATACATAAGTAATACATGCAAAGGAAGTAATAATTACCCTTGTTGAGCTGTGGACAATGTATCTCAGTAGTCAGCCTGGCCCTGAATGTGACTCCAAGTTTCCCTCCAAAAGGCCTTACTGGATTTTATCAAGAGTACATGCTATCTGTACTGGCTTGTTTTGTGCAAACTTGAAACAAGCTAGAGTTACCAGAGAGGAAGAAGCCTCAGCTACAGAAATGCTGCCATTAGATCCAGCTATAAGGCATATTCCCAATTCGTGATGATCAGGGAGGGCACACCCATTGTGGGTGATGCCATTCCTGAGCTGGTGGTCCTGGCTTCTACAAGAAAGTAGGCAGAGCAAGCCAGGGGAAGCAAACTAGTAAGCAACACCCCTTTATAACCTGTGCCTCCTGACTCCAGGATTCTGCTCTATTTGAGTTGTTGTCCCGAATTCCTTCAGTGATGAACAGTACTCTGAAAATGTAAGCCAAAGAAACCCTTTCCTTTCCAACCCACTGTTCGGTCACAGTGTATTCTCGCAGCAAATAAAACCCTAACAAAGACAATAACACTTGTTATTTTATAGATTTTTAAAATTTGCTTTTCTTGTTTCTGCCCATCCTCTAAGTCTGAAATGTGGATAAATGTTACATAATTCTGACAACTGGGAAGAGAATTCGTGTGCTTGATCCTAGGGCCAGGCTTCTTATTAATGCTATCTTGTTTCATGGATCAGCACATATATAGCAGCACAGACCACACTCAAGAAGCTTGACAAGCATGTGTAGGAGAAAAGTGTACATGTCAAAAAGTGTTTCAAGTGCATAGGTCTGAGAAACAGTACATGTGAGCACTGGACCTTACATTGCCTCAAAAATATGATTTGTGCATCCCAGAGAAAGAGCCTGACATGCTAATACACCATCGATCACGTCAAAACAGAGCATGCAATGCAAGCGCAGCCATGCATATCTGTAGCACTTCCTTCATACTCCACACTGTATGCCACACCCCTCAGCCCTGTCGGACCCAGCTCCAGATGGGGGTCCCACAAAATCTCCGGCTTGGCAGAGGACAAGGTTGAAAACAGCCGTTGTCTCTGTCGCTGCCTCTGCCTGCGGCTGGTCCAGGGTAGAGTGTCAGCAGGGAAGGTTCCCTGCTGCCTATCGCCTAGTCTGCAGCAGAGAGAGGAGACCCCCGAAGGTGCTCTGGGAGAGCCAGTGTCTTCTGAAGTGGTACAGCTCTTTGCTAAGCTGGGAGGTGCCGGCTAAGGGGGGAGGGGGAGCAGATCTCTTGCCCAGTGTTAATAGCTCTCAGCCAGTGAGGGCAAGGAGGGGAGGATCCACAACAGAAGCTCTTGAACAACGGGATGATTCTTGAGCTCGCTTTTACTTCTCAGTTAAGCTCAATATATACAGTTTGGGGTGGGTGAACATTTTAGCAGCAGGTAATCCCATTGGCTTGGTCTGAGATTTTGGGGATGCCTCATATGCATGTGAGGAGAGCCTGGGGCACTATTCCTATGTGACCAGATGGTCATAGACCTCTCTCTCTGTGGGATGAGCTGTGAAGGGCAGAAGCTGAGAGAGCCAAGGGCCCAGGAACAGAGCTGAACGCCTTCCATCCCAGGAGGTCTCCAAGGTTCAAAAGCTCGTCTCCTGACCAGGCACCTGGTTGTCTCTCATAGCTCAGTGCCCCACCAGCCCAACAATGAAGACAGAACAAGACAGTGTCTTACTCGATGACAGTTCAGGAAAACTACTGGGTCATGACTCTCTAGAGCTGGCAATTTTTAAAGGTCATTACTGTTGTTTTGCTAAAATTAAAAATTAAAATTATTTTTCTGGATCTGACCAGCCTTTGTTGGGATCCAGGATGAATCATAGACACTGGCAGCATGCAAACTCACATCTTACAACTAGAGAACATAGTTTCTGATTGGCATGTCAGGTACCATATGTGGTTTGCCCTGGACTCTTGCTTTGATTCTTCTGTCCTTCATTCTAGAACCTTCCTGCCATTGGTTGCTTGTCAAGAGAAAGCCAGAATCGTTTCAAATGGGCCACTTCCTGTGCTTTCAAACAGCCACCAGATGGCTGTCACTGTATACTGATATTTTGTGCCCTGGAAGCTGTGCCAAACTTTGCTTCCCAAGCACCACAGCTGAACCACATGTGCTCCATTACCTCAGAATCACCTCCCAAACAACTCTGTCAGGTTTATCTGCAAACCCTGTATCCCATGGACTCTAACTTGCCCACTTCCACGTGAGTTCAGCAGGTTTCTATCACTCAAACAAAATACCCAAAGGAATCAAACCACTTAGCTAATATCTGAGAAGAAAAAGAGGTAGAGGGGAGGAGACCGGAGTCACATAATGCACTCTGTGTACTCACCCATGTTGACCTAAATACTCCTCTGTAGGCCTAGCCTCCCACAAGTATTGACTTGGGGACCAAACCTGTAATGCATGGGCTATTAGGAGGCATTTAAAATTCAGTCTTTTCTGGACTTCCCACACATCCTTGATGCTAGGGAAGCAAGCAGAACCATCAAAGTATTAGAAGATTTCCGAAGACCTAAACTGTAGTGTTCAGAATGATTAATTAAAACCCTCACCAAAAAAATCTTGCATAAATTCAGAGTATTTTGGAATGCAACCCAATAAAAATGAACAGGAGCCACAAATACAAGTGATAGTCCCCTGTAATTTCTTAGCAATCAGATTGTCAACAAAAAATAAAGTTATTTTAACCTTTGTGTTTTTGGATTAACCAAATATATCCCAAATAATTTCTCTTCATAATGAAATCTAGGTTAAAATCATATTAAATAGGTATGTAAAATTAAATATATACTGATCTTTAAAATATAGTGGATGGTATGTATTTTGTTTTCAGAACACACCTAAATCCATCCATGTTGTAGGTACTTAATAGTCATAGGTGACTGAGGGAGATGATATTGGGTGGTCCAAGCTAAGTGTAGGACAATGACTTTTAAGTCATGTTGTGTAACCTCCTTGTCATTTGCAGGGATTCGGATGCCAAAACAATACATATTTTCCAAAGGTCAGACAATGGAGCTAGGGCAGAAACTAGCCTAGACACTGAGACACTAATTTTTAGTTTTCTTGTCTGTAGTTTAATACTCTTTATCCTAAATTTAACGTTACTCTGCCACTAAAGGTTCCCATTTAAAAGTAACGATAAATGCATCAAACATGTGGGTAATTATTTTTATTAAATCTTTAAAAAGTTAGACTTTTACAGTGAGCAAATTCTTCCTTGAATTTCCTTCTAATTTAAAATTCTCTAAAACAATTCTAAATTTTCATTTACTGTTTTATTTTATATAAGTAGTGTGTTTGTGTGTGGTACATTGTTCATTGGTATATGGGTGCATATTCCCTGGCAGATACATGTGGAGGTCAGAAGAATACATTCTCAGCTACAGTTTCCCCTCCTTTCCCTCCCCAGTCTCTCCCCCCATCTCTTTATTCATCCAGATGCCCACCCCCCTTCTCACTCCCACCTTCCCTCAGAGAAGAGCAGGCTTTCCAGGAATGTCAGTCAAAGAGGATGTAACAAGCTACAATAAGACCAGGTACAGACCATCATATCAAAGTTGGACAAGGCAACCCAGTAGGAGGAAAAGGGTCCCATGGGTAGGCAAAAGAGTCAGAGACAGCCCCTGCTCCCTCCATTAGGATTGCCACAAGAACACTAAGCTACTCAGCCATAACATATATGTAGAGGATCTAGGTCAGACTTCTACAGGCTCCCTGACCTCTGTGAGTCCACATGGATCCTGGTCAGTTGATTCTGTGGGCTGTGTTCTCATGGTGTTCCTAGCTCCTCTGTTTCCTGGGATCCTTCCTCTCCCTTTTCTGCAGGACTGCCCAAACTCCATCTAATGTTCATTTGTGGGATTCTGCTCTCAGTTGCTAGATGATGTCTTTCTTGTCTCTCTGATAATTCTGCTATACATCCCATCCCAGAACACTCTGCAGGCAGGACAAACTGTAGGTTGAAGGTTTGGTGTCTGGGTTGAATTCCTAATCCCTCCACTTGATGCCTTGTCTGGTTACAGAAGATGGCCAGTTGAGGCTCTGGGTCCCTCATTACTAAAAGTCTTTGCTAATGTTATTAGAGTAGATTCAGGAGTTTCCATTGAACTAGGTTGTCACCTTATCCACAAAATGTTCCCCAATTTTAGTAATTTCTGCCAGTATTTTTCCCTCCATACTCCCATCTGATCCCTCCTGTTCTCAGCTCCACCAGACCCAGTCCACCTTATAAATCTATTCTATTTCCCCTTCCCAGGGAGGGAGATCCTTGTGTGCTTCCCCAGGCCTCTCTGGTCTGTGTGCTGTAGCATGATTGTCCTTTACAGCTAATATCTACTTATAAGTGATCACATACCATGTTTGTCTTTCTGGGTCTAAGATACCTCACTCAGGATATTTTCCAATTCTATTTGCCTGTACATTTCGTGATGTCATTCTTTTTCATAGCTGAGTAATATTTCATTATGTAAATATACCACATTTTTCTTTACCCATTATTCAGTTGAGGGACATCTAGGTTGTTGCTAGTTTCTGGCTATTATGAATAAAGCTGCTATGAACATAGTGGAACTAGTGTCCTTGTGGTAGGATGGAACATTCTTTGGGTATATGTCCAAGAGTTGTATAACCAGGTCATTAGGTTGATTGATTCCCAATTGTCTGAGAAAACACCATATTAACTTTCAAAGTGACTGCACACATTTGCACTTCATTCAGCAGTGGACTGTCCCTCTTGCTCCACTTCCTCAGTAGCATGAGCTGTCACTTGTGATTTTGATCTCAGCCATCCTGACAGGTGTAAGATGGAATCTCAGACATTTTGATTTTTTTGTGTGTGTGCTTGTTTTTAATGTGAACTTGCCACAAATTAGAATCACCTAAGCAAGGAGCCTCACCAGAAGTGTCCTGATTGCCTAGATTAATTTCGGGAGACCCAGTCTGATTGTGGGTGGCACCTAATGGTAGCAGCCCAGTTAAAAAGGGTGTTTCAGAGAGAGGTTTAGGCTGCCCTTTGCTCACGGGGCCTTCCTCTTGCTACCAAGTTGATTGACCTTTTGCCAGTTGTTGCTACTAAGGCTAATTTCTTCACTAATAGCAGAATCAGGGTTTCCAAGCTTTTGCCAAGGAATAGGGAACAGTTGCTCTCCAGGGATTTCCAGGCCTCACAGCACCAGAATGTGACTTTAGAGGCAAAGGCAGGTTGGTTGTCATTCACAGTGGGAGACAGCTATTCTTGGACTACTCAGTCTGTTGAGACACTCAGCCTCAAGAACCAAGTGCTTACCAGGTTTTCTGTCTCTGATGATTTGACCACCATTATTACTCTAAAGCATACGTATGTGTGCATATACACACAAGCCCTTGCATCCATCTGTCTCTATCTTCCAGCTTACATGCACAACCATTTATCCTGGGTATTGGGAATATCCGGGGCCTCGTGATTACATAGCAAGCATTCTTATCCACATGGTCATTTCCATAGGCCTAAATATTAACTAATTACTCACCAAATCTGTAAAGAAGAAAAAGGAGAAACTCTAATTCACAAAATGGGAGTTTGTGGGTGATGTCAACACACCATGACTCAACTATGTTTATGCTTACTGCTCAGTGATTTGGAAAACCACCTTATGTATTTCCTTCAGAAACTCCAGCGGACATGACTTAATCTGTCTCACAGATGACGTAATTGAAGCTTAATGAGAGAAATGAGCCCAGTTCAAAAGGCTAATGATATATAAAAGTCAATGGCTGATGGATGACAATAGGAAAAGAATTGCAAAGCAGATCTTAGCAATGACTTCAGATTCATGTCCCCAGCCACAAAATTACAGGAGTCTACAGAGATGAAACACGGGGCTCCGCTATTGTGACATAGTCCAACGGAGGAATGTTTCTGGTGAGTCCAATCTATTGTTCCACCAGAGATGAACATTTCTCATAGATTCATCTCAGCCTGTGCTCCATGGAGACCAGTTGTGAGTCCCAAGGCTCCTTTTGCAGCAGGCTCATTTCTACCCTTGATTGTCTATTCTGTTCAGAAGCCATTTATACAGATTGAATTCCACTCCCGATACGCTTTGTAAGCTTGGGGTCAGTGACTTTATTCTTTAGCTCTGTTTTTCAGTTATCCTCACCATGTTTGGCAATATGAAACCTCAGAAAATATGTCTTACTCTTATGCTGTTTGATCTGCTTTAACACATAAATGATTCCTGAAAAAATGTGTATTAAGTCCTTTTCCATGATCAACTTCTACACATTTAAGCAATATCCATGTGGGAAAAGAATTCTGATCCTCAGAAGAAAGGAGTATTGTTTTAAGATTTTAGGACTCCTGGACTCTACCCTGTTGACTGTGATTAATGAGGCAGGCCCTGCCCACTGTGGATGGTGCCAACCTTGGCTGGTTATGCCATAACAAAGGAGACTGGGCAATCCATAATGAACAAGCTAGTAAGCAGCACCCTCCATGGCCTCTGCATCAGATCCTCCCTCCAGGTTCCTGCCTTGACTTCCTTTGATGATGAACTGTGTTGTGGAAGGATAAGTGAAAAAAAGTCTTTCCTCCCCCAAGTTGATTTGGGTCATGGTGTTTCATAAAATCAATGAAACCCTAATTAAAGCAGAGATGATAAATAATTTCTGAAAGGATATGCAATACCTCGCCTGGGTATTTAGCATGAGCATTCCTATTTTGGCAAATATTTGATAGACTAATACATAACTTAAAAACTTGGTTGGAGCAATGATTCCGCTGATAAATGTGGCTGCTATTAAATATAAAACCTGAGTTCCATTCTGGGGACCTATACCATGGAAAGAGAGCACCAACTTCCAGGAGTTGACCTCTGACCTTCATATGTAAGCAGTGGTATGCATATGCCCCTCCCACATACAAAAATGCAAACAAAATAAATAAGCAAAAATGTAATATAAACCAAAGAAATCATGCATGACTGATGAAGAAAGAAAGAAGGAATAGATAACAAATTGAGTTTCTTTCTCTTTTTTTTTTTTTTTTGTTTTTTTTGGTTTTTTTGTTTTTTTGTTTTTTTTTTTTTTGTTTTGTTTTTCAAGACAGGGTTTCTCTGTGTAGCCCTGACTGTCCTGGAACTCAGTCTGTAGACCAGGTTGGCCTCGAACTTAGAAATCCGCCTGCCTCTGCCTCCCAAGTGCTGGGATTAAAGGCGTGCGCCACCACCGCCCGGCACAAATTGAGTTTCTATCATCTTTTGGCCTACAGCACTGAACATCCATAGCATAAATACTCTGCAGCTGCTCACGGGTGCTTTTTTTGCAAATATTGCAGTTCATCTCTCACCCCAACCCACAGGGAGCAGTCAGACACTGAGCAGTGAGTCCATGCCAAGTGAAAATAAGGCAGCTATGTTTGTACAGCATCTCACTCCAGGAGATTGAGGTCAGAGTGTTTCAGATCTATGAGCCATCTAGAAAACTGTAAGTGAAATACGCCATCATGGTGTCACGTTGATGTCTGTCCTCAAGGCGTGCCGTCTACCTCAAACTAATGGAAATCATACATTTAGCACTTCCCTTTTGAAGATTAATTTTCCAAAGTAACTAGTGGTACTCATATGAAAATTAATGAGAAAAATTAATTTTTCTCCTATCTGAAGAAATTGATAATTTCTAATTGTCTTCTCAACTCATCTTCCTTATGTGTTGTCTGTGTAGAATATTTTTTGTTAACTGAGGAAAATTCTCACAGAAATGGACTATGATAATGAGGTCCTTCAGATACACTGAGCTGGGGCCCACAGGCTGCTGCATCCTAGGTTAGCTATCAATGCATCCAAAAATCCACAATAAAATTATTTAAAGTGTTTTGCCTTTTTTTTAGCAAACTTGTGTTTTTGAACACGAATTTTGTATATGACAATGTCATGTTATACTGTCAAAGGTTGGGCATAGGTGAAGGGAGATGAGTCAATGGATAAAGTACTTGATGCACAAAGTTGAGGATATCAGGTTGAATCTTCATCAACGTTCAAATGCTATGCAGGCATATGAGTAGTTGGGTGTGGAGGCATGTGCCAATAATCCCAGCACTGGGAAGGCACAGACAGGAAAATTTCAAGAACTGTCTGGTGGGTAAATTTGTGTGGTCCAGGTTTACTGAGAGACCCTCTCCTAAAAAGTAAGGTGGAGACTAAAGAGGGAGATACTCAGCACTCCTCTGGGCTTCGCACATACAACTGAGTGCATGCACACACACATATGCATAAATAAACACTCACAAAATAAATTTAATTTTTTAAAATAACAATGGACTGGCCTGGTTCTCGTTCACTGCTCTTATACTCTCAGAATGGTATCAGCCATGAGGAAGTAACTGATAGATCTGGGCAATCTTCTTAAAGACTCAACATATAGTTACAGTTTTGGAGTTTAACAGTGAACATGAATATTCCAATCTGGTTTTTCGATGCCTTCCCTCATCCCCCCATTTTTGGCAAAATTTTTTGACAGACCATCAGGATCCCCAGAGCCTGCGTAGCCCATAAATTCACCTAGAAACATTGGACACACTGTGATTCACCTAGAGTAAGCAGATAGTAGTACTTTGTTATACTATAAATTACTTTATGACTTTATTTGAATTTAAACCATTTCTGCTGGGTTGCACATGATGCCATCGGAGTTCTGAAAGGAATTTACTCAATACTTACCAACATGGAGAAAATGGTCAGGCAATCACAATCCTGACTCCTAAACTTTTATTTTGAATGGTAATATTCACCTGAGAAATGTGGCCTCTGTGAAAAATGCCAACACAAAAATGTCAACATAAGAAAAATTAGGAAGTCTACCTGTCTTATTTGGGAAAAATAATTTTGAACCAGTTATAGTAAACAATAAATATAGTTATGATCTAAACAAATAAAATTTTGAACCAGTTATATACAACAATATAGTTATAATCTAAACAGAAATATAACTATGACCAAATTTTTTACATATCAGATAAAATAAAAGTTTACGTATGCGTATAGCATATTGTCTTAGCTAAAAAATTAGGGGTAATACTTATTTTCAAACTTGAGAATCTCTATATAACCGTGATGATACCAGGTCATCTAAATGTAAAACTCTTAACAACTTAGTCCCAGAATGGACTACTTCATGTAGCCACAAATAAAACAGCATTATGAGAAAAATTTAGTGGCTTCAAAATAAATGCTATAAAACAGCAAACATTTTAAGTAATAAGAAGTAATATAAATATAGCAACAAGCTGACTTAATGTGTCCTGAAATATATTGACATAACAGTCTATACTCTGTTTCTGCATAGAACTGTTCTAAAAAGATGCAAACTTAAAAATAGCATAGTGTTAAAATCTAAGCCTACAACTCTGCAATAGTTTAATTTATAATATTAAAGAAATTTCTGTATTGTGATGATTTGTATATGCTTGGCCCAGGGAGTGGCACTATTAGAAGGTGTGGCCCTGTCGGAGTGACTGTGGCCTTGTTGGAGTACATGTGTCACTGTGGGTGTGGACTTTAAAGACCCTCATCACAGCTGCCTAGAAGCCAATATTCTGATAGCAAGCCAGTAAGTAGCATCCCTTCATGACCTCTGCGTCAGCTCCTGCTTCCTGACCTGCATGAGTCCAGTCCTGACTTCCTTTGGTGATGAACAGCAATGTGGAAGTGTAAGCTGAATAAACCCTTTCCTCCCCAACTTGCTTTCTTGGTCTTGATGTTTTGTGCAGGAATACAAACTCTGACTGCGACAACAGTCATCAAAATATTCTGAAATACTTTCTATGACATTGGATATGTTAAGAGAAGAAATAAAATAAAACTAGGTGTGCTTTGTGATCTAAACTATTCTTTTTAAGTTATTTTTAACTCTCAAAGTCTTCCAAAAACTTAAGTGCAAACATGCACTGAAGGCTAAGAACACCCACCAAAGCCATTCTTAAGCCTCTCATATTTGAATACTGCTGAATTATCCTTTCAGTATATGTTTCTGGCCCTAGGTCTTGTGGGGACATATTAAAATAAGAAAACAGTACAGCTGAACTTTTTGTTATTATAAATCCCCAGATATAGCCTAAATTATATGCCCCCTGGGAGCAAAGGAAATCATTCAAAGGGCACGCTGAAGTGCAGTTTATTTTTCAAGCATGGCAAATCTCTCCAGATAATTAAAGTTATTTTGAGTATATCTCTCAGAGTTTTTTTATTCTACTCAGAGAGAAAATAGTTTACAGTCTAAATTTTTGTTTCTTTGCTTTGACCATAGAAACAATATAGAATTAACCTCTAGCTGTGTGATCAGCCCAGTGAAAAGCTGTACAGAACAGCTTTGGACCTAGCATTCACTGTTTCAGACATTTGTCTATGGAGTCAATCATACAGACATGCTTTCAGGAGCTCTCTGGAGACTGAAGATTACAGTTCCTAAAATGCTTAACTTAAACATGAAAGTGTATGTAAGTGCTTTTAAAGCCCAAGGTTGATTTTTAATATGTGAAAAGACTGAAACTTGGCAAATGAAGTCTGAGTATTTATAAGACTAAAATACTTTCTAAAAGTATGCTGAATTTAGGAGAGGTTCACTGTTAGAAATATGTTGTCTTCTTTTTCATCCTTAAGAAGTAGAGCAAGGGCAGCATTCACTTCTGAATTTGGTGGTACCATAAACTGAGTCTCTGTATTACCACACAGTGCAAGAACAACCCTCATAGAAATCAATGCTATCTTTATTTATTCGTCTGCATTACAGTCTATTGATAACAAAAGCCTGGCAGCAGTTAACCCATTTCTTATATCATAGAACATTTTTCCATGCACCTAACACAAGTTTTGTCTCAACTTCAATAAGTCAAATTGATTCAATTTAATTAAGAAGCATTTATGCAGTGCCCAACGGTGCATAGCACTGTATGAGCCGTATAAAAGAATGAGAAGATATAATCTATGTTCCTATAGAGCTACAGTCTAGATAGGAAAGATTATCTATGCATGTAAGAATCAATAACAACCATAAAAAGTCACAGAAAATATATAGATGCTACGTCAAGGATACAAATACGAGAGTCTAAGGAATCCGGTTAGGAGAGTGATTTGGACTAGGTGCCAATCTGGAGAAACTAATTGGAGGAACTCAGTCAGGAATTGGCAAGAGAACAATATGATCATTCCATGGCCAAGAGAAGATTAAAGAGAAGGAGTAGGTCAAAGGGCAACAAAACTCAGCACATTAACTTCAGGAAATAGAGTTTGGCTTAGCTCTAGAAAGAGATGCTGTGAGCTAGAAGATATTACTGAGGTCACAGCACAAGACAAGGAGGGCTCTGAGTGCTATCATTCAGCGAGCTCAAACTTTAGATAAACATGCTTAAACACAGCTATAATTATCTAAAGCTGCAACTAAAGGCCTAATCTCAACAAAAAAAGCAAAAGCAAATACTAACAACAACAAGTCTAAATTCAGGAGAATTTATCATTGAGGGTTCAATGAGGAGACTCTGACTGGACAGCAGTCATTTCTGCTTCCTTCTTTCCTTAAACTCATAGAGGTCCAGTTTGTCTAACACTGCAGAGAATATCAAATCACATGTGACATTTCTCCTGAAAAGCCTCATTCTTTTCATGCTGAATCCAGCTGCAGATACAAAAGTGCTGATATGAGGGTTGGGTTCGTAGGTATAAAAACAAACAAAAAAAATGCGAAGAAGAATATGATATTTTAAAAGTGAACCAATTCTCTTAAAATTCATATTTTATGAATGTGACATTTAGATAGCTGAGAACCAAGTCAAGGCCACCAGCCTAATGAATTAACAAGAAAAACAGTGCACACAAAACAGTAAGTGAGGTATCACAGTGAGTGCTTCAGCAGATAGTCCCAAATTTAGAGGGGAAAAGATGCTGTAATTCTTCTTTCAATTTAAGAAACTAAACCAGTGTATAAGAAAAAATTCATATAAGGAAATGTTGACTTTTTTAAAACGTCCTATCAATTTTAGCAAGTAATTCATATCACTATGTCACACGCTCATTTAAAGTCCATTGTTTGAGACCATGTCAGGGAAGTGAGAATGAGTCAGAATCTGGAGAGATACACAATATGGTGAGATTCTTCTTGCTCAAAGAAGGCTGATGATCCCTTGATAGATGGTCATGACCTTGGCCTTGATGACCCATCGGTGGTAGAACACGGAGCAGCAGTTCCCTGGTACTCGTTCACTGGCCCTAGCTCAGTCCATACAAAGACGGAAGTGAAGGGTACTTCTGGGAACCCCCCAGAACATCTGATAAAGTTACTGGCCACCAGCAGCTGCAGCTGTTTAAAACAAGAGAGAGAGAAAGGTAGATGAAAAAGGGCAAAATGAAAATTTAGCTTTCGGGTCACAGACAGTTTCTAAATGAGATGCTTCAACATCTGTCTTCTTCCCAACCTGTTCTACTTTACAACAGTGTTTGGAGTTTTATAGTTAAACTGTCTCCATGCCATTTTACAAAGTTCTCCCAAACTTTAGAGAATACTTATTTGGTAATACAGTTTAAGCAATTAATATAGAAACCCATTGTTTTCAGATTAAAAAGTTTCTTTTTGTCACTAGGTACTCAGTAGGCTTTTTTTTTTTTTTTTGAGTAACTGTAAACATTATGGGAACCAGATAATTATTACATTATACATTATACCATTATTTTAAGCAATGAAGATAATAGTAAATATTAACTAGAATTTGTGTCGTAGAAATCAATACTTCCCACTCACAATTTAAAACACTAACTGGTAAGATTAAGTTCCATAGAAGCTATCAGGATGTTTCTAATCCTTCATGTCTTGCAAAAACTCGGCGATGTTCATCAATCCCCTGAGGCAGACTGCATCTCAATAGGTAAACACTCTCCAAGTAATTGTGTGGATTAAGCAGAATCATTATGAATAAAAATAAACTCACTGCTCTCTCTTAATATAGGAGATAATATTTGCCTAGACTCTGAAGGTAAGTGCACTGGATTGAACAAACAACAACCTTTGGGAGGGAGTATGAATGCCTACTACGAAAGAGATCGGAAGCACCAGTGATTTTGGAAACAGAAAAACCAACAGGTAAACAAGAAACTTGTCAGTTTGACAAACAGAAATCTTAAACCACTAGAGGGGAAAAATGAGAAGCAACAGAATTTACACAGAAAAATCTCCAAAGATACAAAAGTTGGTAGGAACAGATTCTTCTAAAAATGAAGAACCAATAATCAACATGGGGTTCCTGAAGGAGTACATGGTACATGGCAGTAAGCTCAGGGCTTTAGAGGCTGAAATCTAGATCGTGAGTTTAAGATTCAAGACCAGTCTTGAGATACATTGGAAGTCTGTGCCAGTCTGAGCCACAAAATGAGACTTTATCTCAGAAAACAAAACAAGAAGGCAATCAGAGCCTCAGATCAGTTCCATCCTTAGCATCAGTGGATAACTGACTTCCTGTACTGACAGAAGATTGATGAGCTTTTGGGGTGGAAGGGGAAAATTAAAAAAAAAAAAAGAAAAAAAGAAAAAGAAAGATTTCAATATCTAGAAAACTACAGAGAATACCAAAGTAAAGGCATGAAGCTTGCATGAATGATTTATAAGCTGAAAGTTGAGACTCATGTCCTTGTCCCCACCATTTTGCTAGGCAAATCTGTTCTGCAGGCTGAAGTTTGACCCTGACTTTTCTAGGATATCTAATGTGCCTGAGAAGAAAACCTAAAAGATACTGGCATGGGGTTCCTGAAGGTCTTTCTCCACAATCTTACACATACTCAGACTTACAAACTTGCTTAGTATTTAGGATGCCCAGAGCCACATATAGGCAGAGGACAGGTTGTAATACCAACAAATGTGGGAGGAAGACAAAGCAGTTTCAAGTAAGGAGACTATGAAAATAATGAAACTTCAAAAAGAGGAATTAATATTTTCACAAAGAAAAGACAAGATGCTGTGACTTTCGGGAAGAACGGGATACCATTTAGACACTAAGATGGTTTAGCAAAAATCAAATTATGATAGCTGAAATGAAAATACCAAAAAAAAATTTGAAAATTAAATCTATGGAAACCATAATTGTTAAAGCAAAACAAACAAAAACAAAACAAACAGACAAAAAAAGCCAGACTATTATAAATAAAATAAGAATTTAAAGAAATGGTCCAAGATGTCAAATATTAGGAATATCACAAGTAGAAAATGGATGGAAAGAAGTCACTAACAAGTAACTCCAGAAAATTCCACGCAGTTAAAGAAGCTGAGTTTCCAAAGTTGCATGGCCCACTAATGAGAGTACAAATAACAGAGATAGATTGTGCAAGAGTGTGATTGGAAGAATAGCAGAAATTTAGATATTAGATTGGTGAAATATAGAAAAATATTAATCTTAATGAAATTAGTATTGTGAAAAAATCACATCCCAACCCAAATAAGTACATACAGGCAGAGTGCTTAGAGAGTGGGTACAAAAGAGCCAAATCCTTCTTTCCACTGTAATCAATGATTAATTGATAATAAAAAGAAGAGCTCAAGAAACAACAACAAACAATTGCAACTTGGAGATGACTACCTCAAGATCCAAGTAACAGAGCTAAAAGTGTGTCTGCTTAGTTGGGTTTGGGATGCTGAGAATGGGGCACAGCCGTCGAGAATAGTGATGAGGTGCTGTTGTAAAGGCGTTCACAATAATGAACGTTTTTGCTGCATCTCTCCTATGTAGCTTTGGTTAGGAAAAGACTAGTTCATGAAATGTACATCACTGTTATCGCTCCTGTCAGCTCCTCGTCACTGATGCTACATTTCTGAGTGCTTGGAGAAAACAATTATTTCTAAAACGTTAAGCTTAAAGGAGACAAGAAAGCAATGTCTTGAGTCATGCTCTTGCGGCCATCTGGCACCTTTCCTCTTTCCTTTAACTTCCGGGCCCTCCTCAGTGCATTCTGTGTACACTGGGGAAGCTTAACAAGTCTACCTCCTGGGACAAGTCCTCACGGGCTGCAGCCACTCACTCTACTGTTGCCCAGATCCAATGAGTGGTTCAGAGGGAAATAGTATGACCCGAGTAGTCTCAGTCTAAAACGAGAAGATTCCACGGAATTTCAAGGAGAGAAATCCCCTTGTTTCCATGAAGCTACTCAAATTCACAGCTCAGTTCTCTTAGGAGTTACAGTCTGTGGGCAAGGACTTAGAGGTGGATCAAATACTACTGTGGTCCCAGTCAGCTGCAGTGGAAGCAGCTGTTCTTGATTGGTTCCTATGGAACTGGGTTTCCTGCTGAGCACATTCTAAGTGCTGGATCTAAAGTACCAGCTAGGGCTCGGGATGCAGATGTGATGGAGGATGGAGAAGAATAGCAATTTCAAGGTCACTTAGGCTGCATAGTGTAAGACACCAGAGTTAAGAAAACATCCTGAGCAACTTAGATTTTCATCTCAAAATTTCATTAAAAATCATCAACAACAACAACAACAACAACAACAACAACAACAAAACTAGTTTTTGTTTTTAAGGAGAGACATGGAATTTCAGTCCAGAGACAGAATGTGCTCAATACATATGAAGCCTTAGAGTTTTAACCTTCAGATTAGCAAAATCAACAACAAAAAAACAGTTCTAAAGTCATAGAGGGCCTTGTTCGTGTAGTTTAATAAATTTCTCTTTTTAAAAATTAAATTGATTTAAGTTGAATATTTTCAAAATTACTTACATGAGGTTAAAGTTCTCTGATAAAAAAATTAATTTTAAGGTTCGGAATGAGGTTATAAATAAAGTTAGGAACTTGGAAAAAGATTTTCACTGAGGTTGTTTGGTATCTTTGTGCTCTTATTGTGATTGGTGTTTGCCAATAGAGGTGGCCTTTATTTGAATAACTTTTCACTGTAGTATCTGCAGGGGATTAAGTGTAGCCCCAACCCTATGGACACACAAATCCTAGGTGTAATGTTGTGGAATAGTGCCAGTAAATAAAAATGCCTATAGGCTAAGTACATTTGCAATTTATTTTTCTTACTATTTACAACACATGGCTGGGTACATAAATCTGTAGATGCAGACACTCAGCTGTTGGAAAGTCAACTGTATTTTAAACACTGAAGAGGTTTTAAAGGCAGCTAAGGTACAGTGGTAATTCTAGCTCATTTATTTATTTATTTATTTATTTATCTATTTATTTTTGAAGGCCAAGGCCAGAAGATTGCAAGTTTAAGGAAAGCCCTGGTGACAGACTGTGTACAAGGGTAGCCTGGGAAACACAATGACAGCTCAGCAAAAATAATCAAATAAAAAGAGGGCTGAGATTAAAGCTTTGTAATACAGCACTGGGTTGACCATGGGTTCAATTCTCAGAGTTAAGAACATAATAAAAGTGAAAGGTAATGGGGTAGAACAGACTTCTGACAGCAAAGACATTGGCTTCTGAAGAGGATTCCTTTGGTAGTCTCCCAATTTTCCCATGAATAAAGCTAGTCAGAATGAGCCCTAACATACTTGCTATTTGTACACGAGGGGAAAGTATTCATAGTTTTCTGTCAGTTGTTAAGATCACCTTTCACTAAGCTCTTGAAATTTTCCATTTCTTTTTTACCCCCTCCCATGGAAGAGAAACCAATACCTCAGATAGATGCTTAGGAAGATCTGAGACAATGAATGGTGGGAAGGTTGGGATGACCTCCAAGGGCAATAATGCCTGGCCATCAGATGTCTCATGGGGAGAACAAGAGTGTACTGTTAGAAACACAAAACAGCCAAACAAAACCGTATCTCAAACCTGCTCGAGCGGCTGCCATTTTCTTGTTTCGCATTTTGTTCTCCAAAGCTTGCTATACAATAAAAAGGAGAGAAAAGTACATTCAGATTTCTTCTACTTGACATTGGTAAGTATGTTATAACATATATACATATATATATATGTAATTTAAATATATATAAATAAATATATATAATTTAAATCATTTATATTATACCTGTTTCATCTTCTTTTTGAGATCCAGATTTGCTGCTTTCTGGCCCTTGGCAGTAGCATTGAGATAATAGATGGTCAAACTAAATTTAAAAATGGAATAGGATAAAATAAAATTTACATCATTTCTCAGTTTCCCCCAAGTCTACTTAAGATTATATTCACCAACAACAGCCTAAAAATGGACATAAGGTACTTTGTACTCAAACGTGATATTCTGCAAGTACGAACTGAGGTCCAGAGAAGTAAAGAGGTAAGATGTATGCCTAGAACCCAGATCTCAGTATGCACAGTTACTTAGGAGAGAGGATGAAGCAAGAAGACGTTTGTTCATTGGCTAGGCTACATTGCAAGTTCAAGACCAGGTTGGGAAACTTAGTGAGACTTGGAGGATATAGTAGCAGTTGTCTAGGATAAATAAAGCCATCAGTTCAATCCCCCAATATTATGGATATAAAGTATAGTTAAAAGTCTACAGTGAATGAGATAAAGCCAGTAAGTCAGTCTGAAGGTTCTTGATCTACTATCACATTCAGCATTCCATGGGGACCAACATCAGCATCTTGGAAATGTATTACTGTCAATTTAAATTCTAACCACATCTACCTCCTGAACAATGGCAATAGCAATAATAAAAAATGGCAAGTTGGGGCTGGAGAGATGGCTCAGTAGTTAAGAGCACTGGCTACTCTTCCAGGGGTCCTGAGTTTAATTCTAGCAACCACATGGTAGTTCACAACCATGTGTAATGGGATCCAGTGCCCTCTTCTGGTGTGTCTGAAGACAGTAACAGTGTACTCACATATATAAAATAAATAAACATTTTTTAAAAAGAAGAAAAAATACTGGCAAGTCTGCTGAAGTCAAGGCAATGTGTTGAATGCCTTGAACTTCCATGTTTGGCCTTCAGCTTCTCCAACCAAGAATACAATCCTCCAGGGCATAACTTCATTAACATGATTTTTCTTCCATAGGATACACTGTTGGCATTTTTCCCTCCCTCAAAAAGAAACTGTTTCCCTGATGAATAATTTTGGGTTTTAAATGACATTTACAATTCTAGCAAAAGCAAATTCCAGCTCAACTATTCTGGCAAAATAAATATCCTCATCTTCTCTTAGGGCAAAATAAAGCAGCAAAGGGCATTGCAATAAAGAAAAAAGATGGCTGGTACTGGCCTCCCTGCAAATAACTCGAGATTGAACACATTTTCTCTGCCCACCCACATGCCAGAGAATATTCTTTATGAGCCATCTGGTGTTAGCAGCATAATTATTGACATGGTTTCATTGGGTTTATTATTTATGTGGCTAGCTAGAGCCTGCCTGAAATTACATACATGAAAACATCTGGGGCAGTGGCTGGCATGAAATTGTGTGTGTGTGTGTGTGTGTGTGTGTGTGTGTGTGTGTAGAATATGAATGCTTTTTGGAAAGTTTCTGGATATCGGTGAATGTAAGTCTCTCTTTCAGAAATCATATTCAAGTTCTGTGATTCCCTGTACATCTTCAATGAGTGTACCTCATGTACACTTCCTTGCCTCAGCAAGGACTGATAACACCTACAGAAAACTAACTTAAATGTTATGTGAACACTGAAAACCATCCAAGTGGATTTAATATAATCTACTGGGAAACTCAAAATGCTTAGAACATTCTCTAATTAACGGTAATGAAGATCCAAACCAATTGTAGGGGGCCTCTTAAAAGGAGAACACGAGACCACAAGATTTGGGGAAAAAAATCAGTAATAAACTGCAATTTGGATTTTAAGTCAGCAACTTAGAGGGAAATTCAACCCTTTCAAGGACATCTTTTTAACCCTTTCATGCTGCTGCCTTTTCTCTGTGTCAGGGAAGGTGAAACTATGGATCACACATCAGATTAGTCCCCTAGATTACTTTAGTTCTTGAACCAAGAAGGCTTTTTACATGTCATGATAACTTTTTTTCATCTGGACTATAATATTTACTCCTATATCTTTAAGAGTATGCCCTGAGCCTACCAGATATACCAACTTTTTTGCCATTGGGCTATAAGTGTCTCAGGAGAGCTACAGATGAGGCTCAACAGACGTGTAGCCCACAGTGCTGTTACAGCGTCAACAATTTCTTAACAGCCTTGGACTATTCCCAACAAGTGACTTTTTGTCCTTCTCAAAGTCCCATTGATTCCAGACTTTGTTGGTCCAAATGAGCAGAAAGAACTGAAGCAAGAGGAAGAAAGGAGTCTTTGTTCCACTGATCAACCTCTTCACTTGGAAGCAAAGCATCCGTGTGCTAATAACAATGTAACTAGTACAGCTACTTCTTAAGATTATTGTGGTAAAAATTAGTCACTGCTGGACACCTGAAACAGCAGCAGCCTAAATTCCTGGGTAGGTTGGTACAGCTTTAGGGATGGTCATTCCAATAGTGTTGCCCTTTTGTTTAAAAAGGTCTCCTAATAAAATACAAAAAGAGTAGCAAAAGCTGCCTTTTGGTTGTGTGTCTGTCTGTGTGTGTGTTAGACGAGATTTCATCTATACTACTAAAGAGAGTTGGGAACTAAAGGCCACAGGATCCTTATTAACATTCTCTCAGAAGCCACATGCTCAAGAAATTGTGGAGAAGAAAATCAATTCGAGGGTCAGCTGGTGATTGATGCTTTTAACATGTGTACCTCAAAGACCAAATCTCAGATTCATAATAAAGTTCTATGCTATGCAACAGTAATCTTTTTTATTTATTAATCTGTTTATTTAGTCCGGAGCTATTATCTCTCCCATTTGGAAAGTATGAGGCTGTAAAGCTGTGAACACTGGATTTATTAAAATGGGTGTATCTATGTCTCACTGTATCATGTGAGTATGTGTCTCACTTAGGAATGAGTATGCTGGGCCTGTAAGTCATTTTGTTAATTTATAAAAAATGAAGATGGGCCTTTCTCTCCCCACTTCCTGTAACTATAGCCATGGCAATGACCAACAGGAATGGGCACAATAACTGGGTTAAAATTCAGCATCTTCATTTCAATCTACATTGATTTCAACCCTAATTTTTGCTTCTTTCACCTTTAAGTAAGTCCAACCCAACATCAGCATTGCAGACACAGCTCCCCTGGAGATGGCATCATGCTTGTTGCCCTTGACCAAGAGCAGTGGCAATCCCAGACTTTCCCATTAAGAGGGGCTGGCAGGTGAAATGGGGAATGTCTGACTTGGTTCTTCCAGAGCAAGCATATTTTGTACTGCCGAAGCCAGTGGAAGAAAAATAGAGACAGAATTTTCCTGCTACTTTTTTTTTTCTTTTGTAAATCACTCTGACTTTGCAGGGATAGACTAGAGAAACTGGGAGATTCTCTAGTCCTCTGATGCCGTCGCTATGAATGCATAGTTACTGACAGGCATCTTTAAAAAAAAATAATCGAGTAATTTCTAATGCTCCTTAGGCCTTTAACCCTAAAACATAGCCTAGAGGGTCCCCAAGGGGACTATTAACACAGAGGCTCATCATTTCTGTATTCACAGCCATCTGCTTTATGGAACAAGAGGTGGGAGCTGTGCTGGGAAGGGAAGTTCAACATGCTGATTAGATTTAGCATTTAGCATTTATGTTTCCCTCGCTTTAGCTGTTTACTGATCATTATTTTCGTTACTTGGGAACAAATCTTATCATCCTAGGGAGGCAGAGACAGATGCAGATGGCTGTGAATCGCATGCAGCAGGAACGGAAGATGGTTCGAGTAGTTTAAGCGCCCACCCTCATGTAGTCAGTAGGGAATTTGGTTAGGTTTCAGCACAGCACTTTGGGGAGAAGGGAGGACTGGAATGGAGCCTGAGAAGAAACACATACACCATCACCAGAATGACAGCAATGACAAGGCCGGGGTTAGAAAGCTGCCTCAGGATCTTCGCCATCCAGCTTGGGAAATCGTGTTCCAGGGTCTCACCAATGACTTCAAACATTCTGTTTTTACCACTGGTGGTGGTAGTGGTGGATTGAATTTAAAACAAAGATAAGAAAAAAAACATGGTTAAGAATCTAATATTCAGCGACGTACCTGTTAACAGAGAGGAATGTGATATGAACAGGCTCCGTCAAATGCGCATGCGTAGGCAAAGCTCTTAGGAAAATTATTCACAGCTTCAGAAGATTTTTTTTAATATTGTACCTCTAAAATTTGATTGAGTGGTATTTTGTGTATGGAAAATAAATCACTCCCGAGCCAGCTGCTCTGGGAGGAAGCTCACACTCAACTCAGTATGCAGTACACCCAATTTTAATTGGCTTTGGAAATGAACACAAGAAATAGACTGGTGGAATAAAATGTACAAGTAATCTAACATTTCATTTTACACAATGGCTTCTACAAATTGCCCTTCAGAACTCCTGTATCAGAGATCTAAATAGGCAGCTACCCTCCTGAAGGAAAAGCCTTTCCCACTCAAGTCTCCGCTGCTGGACAGCTCCCAGTAAAAACCAGGCAAGGGGTTTAGGTTTAGGAAAATCAGCTCCTATAAACCAGGAAAACTAAGTGCAGAATATTTTAATTCACAGTAGAATGTCTGGAATTGAGGAACTATTCACTGTGCCTTTTGAATATGTACACTGATCCTGATACAAACCATTCCATAACTCACAGAAAAGTGAAGTAGGTGTATTCTTAGTTTAAAAGTTAGTATAGTATTTTATGTTTACTTTTATTCTTTAGTCTTTTAATCTAGACAAAATTGATATGCCTCACAATCCCCAGATCACATGGAGTTCTTTTCCCAGCTACAAATTAGGCAAATACTGTCTTTCAACAAACATAGTGTGACACACACCCCCCAAGTAGTTATCAGACTATAGAACATAGTATTTTCCTTCACAAAGGACAGCTAAAAGCTGACACATAATGTCTAACTGTAAGTGACTAATGGTGGCAGTAACTTCAAGCACTGGGATCACTGTTAAGGCTCCATATAATCTTGGCTCTATTGTCTGACCTCAGATTGATGACCTCTGCATAGATCCATTGTGCTATTGCTTTAGGCTCTTGAGAGCATGAACAGTATTTAACTGTTAAGTGTTTCTAGACATTTTAGCTTATATAGGATGATTGTTTGACAGGAAGAAAAATATAAAATTGCTGCAATATAAAAAGAAGGACAGAGAAACACGAATTATAAACTGCTCAGAATTAATAATGCAGATATGAGGGAGGTAGTCAACTGGAGAAAACGTGACTGGACAATTAGAAATATTTTCTTCATATTGTTGTCAAAGAACTAATTTTTAAGTTACCAAACAGTTTTGATCAAATCTACTTAGTAATTTTTTAAACAATTTTCTAGAAAACTTGTCAGAAGGCACTAGAAAATAGCTTCACTGGGTACGTGAGTGGCCTATAGACATCTTAGCTGAAAACACACCGGTAACTTGAGAATAACTGGACAGTTCAAATCTGAGGATAAAATTGTAGTTTCATATTAACCTCCTTCAAATTCATTATTGCTGGTCTGCTGCCCAACCAGGGACCAGCAATGTGGTCTAGGAACATTTCCTCAGCAGGAGGACAATGACTCATCTCCCACTTTCTAAGGGTGACAAGCCACAGGAAATGTGTTTCCTGGTCTCATTCTAGAACAGGTAGCCTTTCTGATCCTTGGAGTGAAGTGGGGATAGGGTGAGAATGGGGTGCGATGGTGTGAGTTAAACATTGGTTTGCTCCAAAAGAAGGTGGCAATAATAATAATAATAATAATAATAATAATAATAATAATAATAATTGAAATTTACGTGTATCTTTCTGATGCTCTACTGAAAACATGAAGAGCTCCCTGATTTCAAAATAAAGATATTGATACAGTCATTGCATCTGAATTTGCCAATCAGAAACTTATGGTAAAAGTCACACACTGGGCTATTGTTACAATCTTTTGTTTCCCAGTAAAAATCAGTGTAAGTTGGTCTTGCTGAGTAATCCAGGAAATCAGCCAGAATGTAGCATAAGAAGATAAATTGAACACTCCAATACAATATCACAGAGGTACGTTTTAGTTAACGAAAGATTTTTCAAGGGCTTCTGTTTTGAATTCTGCTCTTAGGTTAAGATCTCGGCTTCAAGATTGCAATCTCTTATTTAGTCTCCAGATGTCACTGTCTGCATTATTTATTTCAGCCTAACATGCCAACAGATATGCTCATGCACACACAAGTGTACAAGGAGCAATATTTATCAACATCAGTTTCCCGAAATCTAATAGGTACTATCTAGTTCTAAACTATTCTCTGACTTAGTTCTGATTTAGCATCAATTTTCTTTTCCAGTAAAACAATAACTGAGGTAATTATTAGTATGAAAATATGCCCTCTTTTTACTTAATCTTAGGCAACAAACTTCCTTCTGTTAAAAACTTTCTTTAGTTAAATCTCTTGGATGTGTCAACACAAAGGGAAAACTCTATTTGACCAGAGCATTGGGTCTAACATTCTCAAGGCTTCCTGCCTTCACTTTCTTTTCATATCAAATGAATGCCGACTATAACAACATGTGGAGATAACTGGGAGACCCACAGTAGGTTAATGAGTAGCTTTTAGGAAATGAAACCCCATTCTCAAGATCCCAGAAACTGCTTTTTCATATGTGTCATAAAGAACTACAGGAAAGTTAGCTTTAACTTGAATCAAAGTACTTCCCTGAATCTTGATTACTGACTTGAGGGACATGTGTGTAGAATACAGATGTGGAACTAAGGAGTGTACAAATTTTCGGTTGATGGAGGCTTTTTGGATCACAACATACATAACTCTTTCAACACACATCATTGTTTTATAATGATTCCACCTATTTTTAATGGGTGGGAGGGTTTTTTTCAAGGTTCAGATGAAATCTAATGATAGTTAATTTATGTGTGAATGTGATGATGTACTAGTATCAAGAAAATATTCATGTTTAGACTAATATAGTCAATCCTTGCTCCTGGCTATCTCAATGTGAAAACAGCTGGATCCAGCATCTATATTTATCTTTACAAAATCTAGAGCAGCATAAATATTTTCCCTTTTTGATTCTCAATTGACACAATAGAGAGAAGTTGTCTGAGATACTCCGTGTCACATGATGACATGACTACCAAAGAATCTCATTTCTACCAATGGAAAAAAAATGTCAGTTTTCAAAAAGCCTATACAGCAAGTAGACATTCTTATTTCAACCCCTAAAGGAACACTGTGCCCAAGTCAAATCTGAAATACAAGAGACCTGAAGGGCCCACAATCAAAAGATGGTGGGAGGGAGACAATCATGTACAGGACAGGCATGGTGGACAGGAAGAGGATGAGTAGCAGCATGCCAAGGTAGAAGTTGTTGGATCTGGAAGCTTTGAAGACCCTGGCCTCAGGAACATTGCAGCACATCACAGCCCAGCACTGGAAGTACATGGATGTGTGGAGTCGAAGGATGTTGATGCCTGGGAGGCTTGGAGCAAAGAAGGAGCCCATCCTAGGAAGGAATCAGAACACTGCTCAGTTCCAACTCTTTATAACCAAGATGTACATACCTGCTCATTTTACATTGCTCTTTTTAACAAAATTAGAAACCATGTTGCCAGATATAACCATGAAGATCTTGTCTATAAATAGTTCTGACTAGCCGACTAACCTTCTAAACAAGTTTTACTATTTGCTCTATTTTTATAGGTATTTTATGTAATTTTTTCATAGAAATTGTCATGAACTAAATGTCTCATTAGCAAATACAAACACTACGAATAAACAAATGTTACAATTCAGAACAACAGAAAACAGCGATCATCCTTGCAGCCATCTTGAGCCATATACCCTGACCAGAGACTTGATTACAATAGCCTACAACAGCTGAGCACACACTGATAACATCTTATCAGATACCCAGGATCTTCCCTCTGCTGTATGAGACTTAAAGGTGTGTGACTTAAAGGTGTGACTTAGAGATCAGATTTAGAGACAAGACCTAAGGGCATAACTTAAAGGCGTGGCTTAGAAGTGAGACATATAAAAGGCAAGAGGCACACAGAAGAAGTTAGTTATTAGGCACTTGGAAGCTCATTAGACATTAGGTACTTAGCACTTGGAAGAAGTAACTTGGAACTTGGAGGCACTAGGAACTAGAGACTAAAAACTCAAGACTTGGGATGTGGACTAGGAAGAGAGACTGAAGAATAAACGGGATTGAATCACACTCTGTCTGGTCTCCATCCCTCCCTCGCATCCGTCCTCACTCTCTCTTGCTGAACCCTGACCCACAGACAGGAGCAGCTTGGGGCAGTGCGGCCTCTAACAGTTTAGCCCCCAAGGCTTTTGGCAGTGCGGGTTCCAACATTGACAGAGTGGTCCTCGACATTTCGGCCCCCAAGTGTGGGGCAGCTCGGGCCGCAACATGCCCTTAAAGTAAACTTAATTCCTTCCAACACTCCTATCATTGATTAATTGTTTCCAAAATACAAATTCTCAAATAATAGCTCTTTAAGGGCTCTCATTCTGTTCAAATAAACTGTAAAATTTGGTTACTCACATTTTCCATTGATAATTTTTGCTTAATTAAAGAGGAAAGCAAAACCAACGCAGTCTAATGATATTTTTATCTTTGTAGTAACTATGCTGCTTGAGAGATGATGAGAAAACTACTGATGCCTCACATGCCTCATTCGTTGAACTCCATTTAAATTTAGTTTTTATTGATCTAGAAAACACAGTATTTTCTGTAACTGACTTTTTAGAAGTACTATAAAATACTATTTTAAGCTAAAGCTGCTCAGGTGACTTCATTGTTTACTTGATGTCTTAGTCATTTCAGGAAAAATTAATTTCAGTTTTGCTTGATGAGAAAATTCATTTGTACAGTAAACTGTTTTTCAACCTAGCAGTTAATAACCAAAATAAAATTAGTGCTGTTATCATAAATAGAGTAAAGACCAGTTTTGCAGCTCCCCCAACTATAATAAAGCCTTTAGAATTTCACTGTTAAAATTTTGTACTTCCTGAGTACACATAGTAGCTATTTGAGTGGTTAGTTTTACCTGTCAACTTGATACAAACTAGTATTGGCTGGAAAAGAAGTCTTAATGAGGAATTGTTTAAAACAGGCATGTCTGTGGAGAATTATTATGATTACAATAATTAAGTTGTAAGACCTCACTGTTGGTGGCACCATTCCCTAGGCAAGGGATCATGAACTATGTAAGTGAAGAAAGTAAGTTGAGCACATGTATTTATGTATTCATTGTTTTTTGCTTTTTGTTATAGTTGGAATATGATTAGTTCTTTCAAGTTCTTGCTACCTTGACATCTCTGATATGATGGGCTGTTACCTGGAATTGTGAGCTATAGTAAGTTATTACTCCTGAAAATTGCTTTTGTCAGGATATTTTAATCACAATGGGGGAGAAAACTAAAGAACTAACTCAAAGAAAGCTTAGGAAACCAAAGAGATATTTTTTAAAATTGGAAACAGAAATTATCTTCTGCCTTAATTGCACTTGAAACATCCTAAAGTTAATCCTTTGAAATATGAAATCTTGCCACAACTTCAATTAGTTTGTTTGTAGGATGCCAAGCAATGAATTTGAATGATGTCATGGTAAGCTGACTGCAAACTTTATAAGAAGTTGTGTTTTAATGGGAAGATAAGAATTTAAAACAGCACTGTGAGCCTTTGCCAGAAACTAGCAAGAATAAAGTTGGAACTCAAAACAGCAATAAGTTACCAATTGTACCAGTTAATTAGAATTGCAAAGTTTGCACTTGGTGCTAATCAGGCTCACCATGTTCTAAAACTCAGGGTTGTATACATGACTTGTTTGGACCAATAAATTATGATTACACGTAAGATACCTAAGCTCTGGGTGAAAACTTTACCAATCCTATGTGATTTTGTGCTTTTCTTTTTCAGCTACCCTGAGAACAATGTTCCAGGTAGAGGCTATTGCATCAGTAAACATCTCTAAAGTAAAGCTAAGGCATGGAATCAGAGCTCTTCCTCATCCTGTACCAGATATTTCCTTTAAATTGTGAATATAGGAGAAGTTCTGTTTCATTTACACACAACCTGAGTTCAAATTTAAAAAACTAGATTTTCCTAAAATTACCTCTCTCTCTTTCTCTCCATTTCTGTCTCTGTCTGTCTCTGTCTCTGTCTCTCTCTCTGTCTCTTTCTCTCTGTCTGTATCTGTCTCTGTCTCTCTCTGTCTCTCTCTCTTTCTCTTTCTGTCTCTCTCTGTCTCTCTCTCTGTCTCTGTCTCTCTCTCTCTCTCTCTCTGTGTGTGTGTGTGTGTGTGTGTACATAAATACTATATTTAAGTGATATACAGTACCAAAAAAAAAATGTCCCTCGAGGGATATTACCACTTACTCTATAATATATTTGTGGTAGAATGTGAAATAGTTATGTTAAGCATAATTATAACTTGATTAGCATTTTCATTTGGAAGTTAAACATGATATAAAGAGAGATGATTAGGCATCAAGTTGACAAAAGGTGGACTTGTGAACTTGTGATGACTAATTTTGGTTGTCAACTTGACTCCATTTTGAAGTAACCAGAACCTAAGCCACTTGGCATACCTGTGAATGGGTTTTTTTGGTTTGATTGTTTGTGGTGGGAGACCCAGTCTGAATCTGTATCATTTGACATCAGAAGAGCTACCTTAAATCTGAGCCAGACTTTCTGGTAGCAGCCCACATAAAAGGACATGGAAGAAGGAAGTTTGTGTTTTCTGTCTGCTTGCCCTTAATCTCACTGTAAAACTCATCTATCTAGAGCCATCCTTCACTGGTATTAGAACTTACTTCTTTGGAATTCCAACATTAACTGAAAATTCAGAGCTGTATAGGATCTCCCTGAGACTGCAGCACCAGACTGCAACTGGGAGAAATCCAGTCTTATAGACTAAATCACCACTAGATCTTTGAACCTTCTGTCAGGAGACAACCAGACTATTTCATTTTATTAGTTCTGGAGAGCCCTGACCTAATACAATAGGTACACAATAATTTCAAAATAAACACAGACATGAAGAGCCCATGACTTGAGAGGCATAACCTAGAGAAAATAAGTACTGGCATAAAAAATGCCTTGATCTTAATGCATGATTTCGTAGTAATAAGGGGAACCGCCAAATAAAAGAAAAAGGGGAAAGGGATGGTCAGGCCTCTATCCTCGCCTTTGCAAAATTAGAATCGCCAGGGCCCTTCTATACTTGGAGAAGGGAGGAGATGTCAGGGGCAGCCCTGCTTATACACTGAAGGCCTAAAATCAGCCATAGGTCTAAAATCAGCAATAGGCCTGACATACATGCCTGCTAGCACAAAGTGTTGGGTCTCTGTGGAAAAACACTGAAACAGATGGCTATAAGCTATTGTAAACAGGCAGCTTTGGTGGAAATTTACCAGCCTGAGTAGTCATAGACCTTGTAGATAGGTAGCCCTGGTGGATAGTACCAACTTAGATAAGGACAAGTGAATCATAGGCAAAGTCATAGTGACCTGTCTGTCCCCTGAACCTTTACCCATCCAATACCCTGTTCTGGAAGACATCTGTACTCCCCATGAATACCTACATTCTTCTGTCATCCCCTTTTCCTCATCCTGCCTTTTTGTGTTTATAACCCCTGTGTGAAAAAGTAAAAATTACAATTTGATTAAATAAATAAATAAATAAATAAATAAATAAAATGGCTTTCTTCTCAGATGACAAAAAGCAAAGGGAAGTGTCTTTTATTTGGTGGCTCCCCTTCTTGCTACAAAACCATGCATTTAAGATATAAATTACTCAAATCTGAATAACTGAAAAAAATGATGGGAGAAAGATGACAGGACTAGATGGAAGGTACCCAATGGATCTGAAACCTTTCTCTCACATGTCATCATTGAATACCTACTGTCCCTTGTATATTCTGTTGTTTTAAAAACTGTTATGTGCTTTTTACATTTCAGCATAATATTACAGAGATGAATGGTATTTAGTATTTAAGTATGCAAAAGAAGTTTCATTGATCGTTAAGCTAAACCATAACAAATGTTTTCACTTTAGTGACATCTGCATAAGTAATGTATAATCTTCAACTCAAAGCAATAACTGAATGTCTCTAGTTACACACCAATGGAATTGAACATTAAAATCCCTTTCATGTTTTGATTATTTCAATAGAAAACGGTTAACTTGGGCAATAGCTCCTCATGTTTATGAAGTAACAGAATCACAGTGTATATGGACCCTGTGCAAAAAGAATCAACTATTCTTACATATTCCCTCCTTTACTTTCCTACCATACCATATCCCTAGTCCATCAGCAACCTCTTGGAAGTTGGTCAAAGCCTATCCACACAAAGTACTGACCTCATGGTAAATAATAGGACAATAGTTTGCCTCTGGGACTCAGGAGTGTGCATTTCCTTGGTATATTCACAAACCATAAATCACTTCTTGGATTGTAAAGATCTAGAGTGTTCTGTTTTACTTGTGCACAGCCTAATTGGCTCTCAGACAAAATTTTATATGGAATGTAAAACCTAAACTTTCCTAAAATTATATACTCCTGTCTCTAAAGTACTAATCAAATTCACCATAAGAGATCCTGCCTAGTATAGAAAAATGAGCATGAAGTGCCAGTGCACAGATTTTAAGCATGCAACTTTCTGCCTATTAGCAAAATGTAAAAAATAAAATTATATTATCTCAGTGTTGTAATATGAATAATAGAAACTAGTCACAAAATTACAAGCAAAATAAATCCAGGTGACAATTACAATGGCTTTTCTGATAATAAAAGTGATTTCTAAGCCAATCTGTTGTGTTAACTCTGAAAGAACACAATAGATATTCATTGGAAGTCAACTCCTGCAACATCACCAGTCCAGAGGCACTGGGAGCATTGTATGGATGCCGCAGGTCAGAGGAGCAGAGTCTATATCACTCTAGTAGCAGTGAAGCTCACTTCCTGCCATGTCAGATGCGTTCCCTCTGGGAGGTAAAAGATCAAAATACATAGGTGGTGCTTGCTCCCTCTCCTTCATATGAGTGATCACTGGTAGACAACCATGTCATTCCTCCCTACATAAACAATAAAGGATGCATTCCACTCCTTAGTGGCTGCTGGAGCAAAAAGTACTTTTTAGAGTTACAAAAAGTAAAAAGTAAGAAAGGGAGCAGCAGTTACACGTTTAACCATGTCTGGCTTGATTACCAAGAAAATAAACTTTTATATTATTGGGACTGGTTCACCTATGGAGGCACAAATTTGATAGGTCCTGTATGGAGGTTGGGGGTTGGCCTTATGTTACTGAAGCAAAATGGGTTTTATGTTTTTAGAGGGCTCCAGGATCTGTCAGCATACATTAAGTCTAATAATTTGGTTGAAGAATTTGAATAATATATAAAGTTTACTGAAGAAGGAGGAGGAGGAGGAGGAAGAGGAAGAGGAGGAGAAGGAAGAGGAGGAGGAGGAAGAGGAGGAGGAGGGAGAGGAGGAGGGGGAGAGGAGGAGGAGGGAGAAGGGGAGGAAGAGGAAAAGGAGGAGAAGGAAGAGGAGGAAGAGGAGGAGGAGGAAGAGGAGGAGGAGGGAGAGGAGGAAGAAATGCTAACTAAAACTATGCTGACATGTGTTATAAAACAGCATTGTAGCTGGTAGAACAAAATACAACCTTCAGCACATATCCGTAGGAAGAAAATGGAGCCCCACTGTAACTGCCTGCAGGCTGGTGTGCTCCACGGGGAGAGACAGACACTAACACATCATCCTCAAATGAATTGCATGCTGCGATTCAATTTTGAAAAGCTCAAAACTGATTTTCACTCTATCAACTTATCATAACCTGTCAGAATTCACAGTGAAAATGCTTCTACTTAATAAAAGATATGACAATCTTTTCGTATCAAAATAGAAAGTCTCTTGTGCAAATGGCCCTGTTCAACACATTACAAAATGAAGATCTTATTTTTAACTTGAACTTCCTATAAGCTGTTTGATTTGGTAAGATATTTTTTTAAAAAATAGTTATCAAGTATGCTTTTAATATGCTTAGTAGTGACAAGAAATTGTTATCAGTTTTTCCAAAGCAATGTACAACTTAGTTCATTCCTTATAGGAGATGATGGGACTGCCTATTGATGAGTGATGTTTCCCATTGGATCCTGGGGTGACAGGAGGAAAGAAGAGAATCTTCAAAGCATTCCAGTTTAAAGATCCTAGACTACTAATTTTTATTGGAGGAGAACTCTACTGGTGGGCTGATGATTTCAAATGTGAGGGGAAATTAAGTTATCCACACCATCTATCTGTACCTCCAATAATAAAGTACTGGAATTCATAGAATGGGAGCATTCTTTGACACCTAACTGCAATTCCTTCTACAACAATGTTCTTGGAGACTTCTCTGTAAATGCTTACATGCCCAGCAGCTGACATACCAGATCATGCCTTGGTTGAAGATCAGAGCAAGGACGTTGCCACTAATGTCGAATTCTGTGTATGAAGGCTAAAGAAAACACACACACTGGGTTAGCATCTCAAACTGAATGTGCACCCAAACAAGTGGCTTCACATCAAAATGCCTAGGCCCACTGCTTCCCTTAATGATAGTAGTAGAATACTGACAAGAATACATAAAATGAGAAACATGTAAACTTTTTCAACATGCAAAGACTCATGTTAGAAGCCAGGCATAGGGCTGGTATAATGACTAAATGGGGAAAGGTGCTTGCTGCCAAGCATAACAATTTGCATTCAATCCCTTGCTTTCTTTGACCTGGTGAGTCTCCTGGTAGGAATTTATCTTAAGAATGTTACCTGATATGCTGATAATTTAATGAGGAATGATGAATCCATTTAAGTGACCAATATTAGGTGCATACAATATACTTGTACCATGATATAATGTTGCTGATAACTGTGGCCATTTTCAAAGACTATTATATCAGTGAAAAATGTGCTTTTCTGTTAAATAAAATATATTAGCCTAGTTGATATTTTCATGTATTATTTTTGAAGAGACTCTGTATGGGGATATATATTTTAAAAAGGCCAGTAAGTCATCAGCAAATGGGGATGACACAGAACTTTGTATATTTAACCTTTTTGACAAAAATATGAATTACCTTTATAATAAAGTAAATATAAAAGAAGAACTATAACAAAATGCAGAAAACACTAAACTGAATACCCAGTTATTATATCATAAACAATATTGTCCAGCTACTCTTGTTAGAGCAGCCACCAATATATTGCAGTAGGCACAGGTCCCAGGGCAGCTCTTCCAAAGTCTTCTGGGTAATACCTTGGTCATTCTTGTAAGAAAGCTTCTAAATTGATGGACTTCCTACTAATTAGCATGGCCAATAAAATTGATTCCTACTTAGTTTGAGACAGATTAGCTCAGGGTAGACTAGCAAATTGAACATATAAATGGAGAGGACAAGAAGACTGCACAAGACAGACATGGAGAACGGTGGACTCTTAGCAACACTCCAAATCCGACTCCAGTCCCAGTAATAACTCCACCCCTCAACTCTCACATATATACACATACACACATGTGCACATAAATGCACACATATTGGTATGCACACATATGATATATATATATATATATATATATATATATATATATATATATATATATTTATATTTATATATATATATTTATATTTATATATATATATAAACATACATCCACACATGCACTTACATACATCCATACACATCCATACACATACACATAAACATACCATTTTGACCCAAGAGTACCTCATTTTTTTATACCTAAGAACTTAAGAGGCAGACTCAAAATAACATTGTAGAAGAAGAAAATACCAGTATGTATTATATACACATCTGAAATTGCCAAAGAAATAACTTAAGTAATGTGGAGGCATATGTAAGTAGACTAGGTCTCTGACTTAAGTGCCCAACAAAGCTTTGCCTTTCTGGGCCTCTTCCCAAAAGTCTTATGAATTTCAGCCTCATTTATATTACTCCTTTCACCCCCAAATACTATTTTTCCTTCGTAACTGAAAAATGTGGACAATCTACCTTGAAATAGATCTAGGGCATGAACAGAAAACATGACAGAATAAGATTTAAAATGAAACATAATAAAAAAAAAAAAACAACCCTGGGTGTTTAATAAACACAAAGAAGACCTGGGTAATTTTAAAATTAACTCATTCAAGACAGTTTATACATGCAAAGTATTAGCCTGTAGATTTTGGTGGGGGGTAGGAGGGAAGCATAATGATCACAAGATACAAAACAGTGAATCTAAAGCTTATATTCTAAAATCAACAACAGAAAGTGTTCTTCACATCAACATCTCTGTGAGATCAGAGATCTAACTTACCTGACATGCACAAAAGCTCAGCTTTATACCCTAGTCCCAACATAAAACACTTATGGAGGTGCATGCCTGTAATCTGAGTATGTTGGGGATGAAGCAAGAAGACTGGAATATTCAAGATCATTCTTGGGTCTATACAGTAAGTTGGGAGCTAACTTTGGATAGGTAAGATTCTATAGAGAGAGAGATAAAAAAGAAAAAAGGGAGAGAGGAAGGGAGAGAGGGACAGAGGAAGGGAGGAAGGAGGGAAGGAGAAAGAACTGGAGGGAGGGAGAAAAGTAGTGAAGGAGGGGAAGGGAAGAAGGAAGGGAAGAAGAAAGCAACAATGTCCTTGATTTGGACACTATGAGCTGTAGATCTCTCTGCCACTGGTGGGCTTTGTCCTGTGCTCTCTATGCTTTTTACTTTGGAGCTTAATTTTTGCCCAAAGCCTGTATGATCCCAGTACACATTTGAATAGTGCTCTGTTGGGTGGTCTGCACCATCAATGGCCTGGAAGAGCTTCTCTTTGTCATTTTAGAAATCAAACCTTCAACTGTGGTCTCTTTTGGTATCTGGATTTAGCCTAGTGTGGGACATGCAACAAACCCAACCCTTCAGGTTTTTACTCTTACTCTCCCACAAGTCACTTTGAATGAGATATTTGACATTTAACTAGTGACTAGAAAAGCAGAAAGGAGGAGCTAGAGCTCTTGGTCACTGACCAAGAGCACTTGTGGCAAAAGGCCTCACTCAGTTCAGTTCCCAACACTTACATGGCAAGGTTCACAGGTACTTGTAATTACAGTTTCAAACCTGGTTTTTGAGGGTACTGACACACATGTGGTGCACATGCATACAGGTAGATACTCACACATTCAATGTAAGATAAAAAACAAATAAATCTTTAAAACAAAGCGCAAAGGATACCCTAGGAATCCCCAAGACTCCTCAAAACAAGAAAGGAATAATGTGTTGATTATCTAAACTAATGGGAAACAGAAGAGATGCCAGGGTGTCCTCTGCAGGGTGTCCTTTGTGCCTTGTAGTCTTTACATACAGACATTTAACTTAATTTACATTTGAGAAGTAAGCTTTGTCTCAGTGTTTTCTGACTCATGAGCTCTGCCAGTCACTCATCTCTTGAGGACCCAGTTTCTTCACAGATAAATTGATGAAATAAAGTAGTCCCAAGATCAGCACCATATACTCTATAAACCCAATATAGATGGCCATCTGCTTTTTGTCAGTAATTTGCTTTTAATTAGGACAGAACTGCGCCTCCTCCTTCATGCATTGTCTCTCACACATTTAGATTAAAACAGAATTTACTGGCTGAAGCAGAGAATAGAGCACTTGCGAAGTCTAAAATATCACCCATCCCTTTTCAGAAAGTGGTCACCAATTTCTTAACTGGAAAATTTCTGGCATCCCTCTGTAACCTAAAATCTCATATTTACTGAAATCTAAACCCAGTTATTTCATAAACATTGCTCCTCCATAAACACTTTAGAATCGGAACCCATTATGTCACAGAGTAGATACACAACACCCCATTCTAAAAAAGACACATTTGTGAGAAGACAAAATAGATATGCAGATATGTGTATAATTCAGTGTGCATTGTTTTGGAGGTGGGCTTTCTGAAAACATGAGATTATATTATATTTTAAGTATTAAAACAATTAAGTATTCTATGTTAAGTATCAAACCAATAGCTCATCAAATATCAATTAATTTGTAATATAATTGTTTAATTCCCTCTGAAGTAGGGAAAATGCATTAAAAAGTAATTGCATGACAAAAAAGGAAAACAGCAGGTCTCTTTGACACCTGAGAAGAGGTATTGAGAGTAGTGGAGAAAGTTTACCCATGGCCACTCACCACACCTACCCTGCAAGCACCGGAATCATTTGTATTTGGTCAAAGGATAATAACCAAGGGAATGGAAGCCATATTGTTTTACTTTGTAGATTTGGCAGTGGATTAAAATCAGGCATCTACCCAGGGAAAACATATGGTTCACTGGACAAACACCCTGGGGAAAACAATTGTGTCCCTGTAAATTGAGTTATCTGGAGCAGAATGCCACCATACAGATGTTACAAAATGTAATTCAAGATCTCAGAGTCAATGTATTCTGCCTTTGCAATGACCTTCCTGACCATTTTCACACAATTTCCAATTCCCACAGCTGAACAACTCCACTTGTTGCTGCAGCCCAGTCTGAGTTGTGGATCCAGGTCAGTGGTGTTTGTGTGTGGTCTCTAGACTGGGGCCAGTAGGTCAGCAAGGAGTGGTAAGAAAAGTTAATATCTGGGTCCTGCCCAGAGCTACTGATTAGAACTACTAAATTCTCCTAGGCCCTGTGTGCACTCTGATATATGTTTATTTATATATATTTATAAACTAGTAAATTTGAGTAGCAAGAATCTAGGATAAGCTTGCACTTCAACTCCCAGGATGATTCAACCCTTGAGGCTGTCCTTCAACCTAACTGAGAAGCAGTATCATGCTACCTTCAGATTGACTCTATCGACATACTAGCATACAACATCAAATAAAGTCAGTTCTGTAGGTTCTCCTTACTCATTCTTGCTCCATCAAGGCACATCCATGCCTCCTTACTGTCTCTGTTTCATGCTATCTTCCTAATTGCAATTTCAGACGTCCTCATATCTACCTCGGGAGCATCTTCTACCTTCTATCCTCCACCCATTTGAGTTTGGTTCATTCTACTGAATGTGTCTAATCCAGGCAGCACTTAAAGTTTTAAAAGCCATAGGTTGCCTTCATTCTTTGGCAGAGCCTTTAAATAACATGGGTTACAGAGAAAGTTCAACATGGTGGAAATCTGGTTAATGTTTTGAAGTAAAATAGACAGTGATTCTAGTTGTAACTGCATCTGGCTATAAGTCATTGATTTAACTATCTTGAAGTCTTTATTTGGAGTTTGTTATGAAGTAGAAATAATAGTTTCTTCACAGCATTGACAGCTTGTTTACTTCGAATGAAGAAATAAACGTAAATTATTTCTAACACTTCTTATCTATAGTAAATTCTGTATAAAATAGACTGGTATAGAAGGCCAAATGATAGAATTCCACTCAGATGGTCTGACTATTATACATGTTTATGGAAAATCTTGAGCCTCTCCATCAGATCTCAAAAAAAAAAAAAAAAATCTCTCATCATTTCAATTGCTATCAACACAGAAAAGATTTTCTTAAAAACATAAATATAAAGATGATTGTGAATTTGTTCACATATGCCATCATTCAATCCTACATATCTTCAGACCTCTTGACTCAGTTTGTTTATTTACCAACTTTATTATCAGTGTAAATTAAATGTTGGTAAAGATATTTTCATTGAATTGTTGAACAACAACAAAAACAAAAGAGAATTTTAGGATAGAAAAAGTACCTTTTATCTGAACAAGCAAATCAACTTAGGGAAATTCATCATAAGGAACACATTTGTGGACACCATAATGATGTGTCTATGATGATGTTTATATTAATATAATTAAATATCATGACAGTTATTTTGACAAAAATATAGTGCAAATGACAACAAATAAATTACTGTAAAGTACTCTAAATCCATCTATAGAGTATCCCAAAACCACTGAAAACCATATCATATTTTAAAAAAAAAAAACAGAATTATGTCATTAGTGGAAAAATTAATGAAAGTGAAAATCACCATCATAAAAATAAGATAGAATCATAACAATAGGAACTGAATATTTTCTGTCATGTGTGGAGTATAGGGGGCCCTAAAATGGATGTGATATTAAAACTTGGCTTATTTTATATGATAAAGATATATTAGAAGCTTGTTGTAGTATATGCTATGTTTAAATATCATAGAAAACCAACATTTTTATATAATTAATCTATGATAATAAAAATAAATAAATTTATGTTATATAGGACTAGGGTCATCACTTTGTGGTAGAGCACAAGTTAGCAGGACCAAGGCCTTAGGCTCAGTCTCCAGCTCTCAAAGAAATTGCATGGTATAGTCTAGCAGTTAGTAATATGAAGATGTGGTAACACAGCCAGTGAGGTACCCAAAAAGAGGCACATAGATTATATATCCCTGTATGAACACACATGTATGTATACATACAGAAATATACACATTTAATATGTAATGGAATATATAAATACATAATATTTATACTCATATAAATAAGATTATTTACTTCAGATAACTTACATAACCTCACTAGGATTATCTATGGTTTTTATTTATTTTATGTTTTTTTTTTTATTTTATATCACAATCATGGTTTCCTTTCTCTTCTCTCCTCCCAGTTGTTTCCCCCCAAACCTCCCATCCCCCTGCATCCATTCCTCCTTTGTTAATTTTTATTTTTATTTATTTATTTTATTTTTTGAGACAGAGCCTCATTATGTAAATCAGAGTGGCCTCAAACTCACAAAGATATGCTTGCTTTTGTTCCCTGAGTGCTGGGATTAAAGGTATGTGCCACCATATCTAACTGTTATTTTTATTTTACATTTAACTTGATGACCCTGTCTCATTTATCTCTTCTTGGAAATGTCTTCTTCATCTCTTAAAATCCTACTCAGCCTTCAAGGTCAACTCACATGCCTCCTCCTCCACAAGGTCTTTGTATTGATGGAAGCATACTTCTCTCTCCCTCTCTCTAGTTCCCCCCCACCTCTCTCTCTCTTGTTTTCTCTCTCTCTCTCTCTCTCTCTCTCTCTCTTTCTCTCTCTTTCTCTCTCGTTTTCTGTACACACACACATATACACATACACACACATACACACTGAAAGACCCAGAACAATTACTCAGTCCTTTCCATTTATGTTGTATACCCTTCGTGATTCTTAAGAGTTTGCAAAATAATAGTAGTGGAGTTTGTAAAATCCTAACAGTAGAAGGTGGTATTGTAGAGTGAAAAATTATAAAGACCATTCTATAAAATATATACAGGTAAAAGAAAATCTAATGGGACCCATGAGAAACTAATCAGAAATAGGGCTCTGTAGATTCCTTCTCCCTAACCTGAGTAGCTGAAGCCGCAGCCTACAGTTAATCAGTTAACAAAGAATTCGGAGTTACAGGACAAAGAGCTGCTGAGTCATCTGAGGAATAGGCCGGATACGATACGAGAGACAAACATCCGCCTGCAGGAACTACACCCTCCCCCCATCCCCCATGGACCGGTTCAACCTACTGATGTTCAAGAATCGGAAAACAACCAATCATGTGTAACCGCGAGAAAATTCCTTCCTTTCCCTACCCCCTACTATAAAAGGCTCCTTAGCCTACCACGCGGGGTCAAACTGTACTCTTGCACGAGTGTGCAGTTTGAACGCTGGCTGCCAGCTCTCTTCCCTAATAAACCTCTGCTAATTGCATCCAGGTACGGTCTTGGAGTTTGTGGGTGTTCGCTACTTCCTGAGACTTGAGTAAGGGTCTCCCCAATTTGGGAGTCTTCAGTATCTCTGCACTTAAGCCTATTTTTCTCATTTGGAAATACAAGTCTAATATGGCCAGACTTTCTAATACAAAGAAGGTGTATTATGTAGAAGTTTCCAGTTTTGAAAGTATTAGATCATTTTTAAAAAAAATCTAAACACTGGACAGACAAATTAAAATCAAGACTTCAGGTCCAAGTTGCATCCTCTCTGTGGGCTCCAGCTTCCTCATCTCTATGCCCCTCAGCACCTTGCATGGATTTGCTCAAAGTAGCCAGCCCCAGCAGGCTTCCAAAAAAATTAGTCAGCCAGTTGGCAGGATGATATGATCCACAAAAAAGATATGTCATCCAACATTAACATTTTATAACTTGTTTTGATTCTGTGCTTTCCCTTCAAAGAACCTTCCAAAGGTAATATGAGAGAAAATTCTTTATGACTTAAAAACAGAAACTTGGTTCCTGTGCTTTGTACTAACCCAAGAGCTCTGTCAGCACACCATAAATAATAAATTTTAGTCATTTAATTACAGCTTTTATGCATCCAGGTCATGTTATATTGACTTCATATTCACAGTCAACTTTTCTACCACTTAAGAAGAAAGCATCAAGGGAAACAAAAGAGAAGCCATGATCTAAGAAAGAGATGGCAATTTTTATGTGTGCCTCAGAAGAGCTGAATCAGGTAAGGAAAATAGCAATGAATCCAAGCCAGAAGAATACCTCATAGCAAGCAATAGGACAGCTGTATAGGGCATCCGGGATCTGCTGCATTACCTCATGGCAATGTACCAACCAAAGAACATTACCTAACTGCTTTTGCCTTATCCAAGGGGGCACCTTAAGTGAGGGTGACAGAGATGATCTAATAAAAGGCAGTGTCTCAAAGTCAGATAGCGAATACTCCTTCACTGGTAGGGACAGTGTCATTGCTGACTTAGAAGGCATAACCAGGTCAACTGCCTACTGATAGACAGTTCTTCCAGCTGCCCTAAATGGTGTGGAGGTACAAGTTCAACTACACAGACAGCACAGAACACTTACTATGTGACAAGCCTGGTTCAAGTAACGAACATTTGTTTATTGTGTTTTGCTGTAGGGATGGTGATCATGTCTCATGAATGCTTCACTGAAAGAGGAGACAGGTAACAGCAGTTTAAAAAGAAATAACAAGTAGTCGTATGTCTTATACATGAAACAAAACTGTAAGTTGCGATAGCATTTACTTGGTTATGTTAGACTGGTGGCCAGAGAAGAACTCTGTGGAGGTGATATCCTAAAGGAATGCTTAATGACAAGAAGAAATGGGCCAAGTTCAATTCCAGGATAGCAGCATCCCTTTGAAGGAGAAATAGTAAGTGCAAATGAAAAGACCATCTTGTGCTTGAATTTTTTTGAATGTCCACATTGGTGGAAATTAGAACAGAACTAAACTGAGGCAGAAAGAAAAGAAACAAACTTCCAGGTACTGAGAGCCCTAAAACAGTATCTGAGGTACATGCTTGATGCTCACAAAGCCATTGGGGACTTAAGCACGGGTCACCATCAGTTCTTCAATTCCTCTTTCTAAGGATTAACTGAAACCAATTGTATTTGCACTGAAGCAATGAAGGTCTGTTGGCATGCTAGACCACAGAACCATGTATGCTCTGCCACTTCCCTTAAGTTTGAAGGAGACTTTAACTTGATCTTAGAAAAAAAGCTGGTGATAAAATCAGTACCAGAAAGGTGCAGAGAAACCTGTGCTATTGTTTCAGAAAGCTAGGCTGCCTCTGGGCTCCATTTAGTAAAGCCCTGTCAGCAAACTGGGTCTTCCTTGAAATCTCCAAAGTCTCCTGCTGTTGTCTCTGTCAGGTTCTTATTAGCCTGTGAGCCTCATAAAGCAAACACCATATTCACTGAATCCTTTCAGCCCCTCTTGTGCCACATAGCAAGTGGTGCATGGTAATTACTCAGTCCCACAGCAAAATTCACACAGAGATACAGAGTATACAGTTTATAGCGATCTTGTAGATCTTGTATCAGCACAAATTGACTTCATGGGAAGGGAACTGTCAGTGGGGCCAAGATATCCGTCAACATTTTAACTGACACTTCAAGATCCATTACTTTAAAGAGCCTGAGCTAATTTTATTTCAGTATTGGAAAGTAGGATGCTCAAATCTGGACTGAGTTATAACTGTAATGATGGTATCTCACAAGGTGACCTCACTCATTTAACTTGAAGGCATCCTGCCACTTGCAGAATGTGTATCAACAATGAATCACAGAGGACAAAGAGTCTAATACAGGAAAAGTGAGGATCGTACTTACATATCCATATTCTAAGTCCCAGCACCAGCAGTAATTGCAGAACCTCACGAAGCATGCTCTGAGGAAGTCACCAATGAGGATCGTGACATAAGTGGTCAGAACATCAGAAACGGTAAGACGCACAAATTCCTGGAATGATACAGTCTTTATTAGTGCACACATTTCTGTCTTCAAATGGCCTTAATATTGGTATCAAAACTGTCATATTTCTGTCACTGGCTTAAAGACTACAGTAAATGGTAAAAAAAAAAAAAAAAAAAAAAAAAAAAAAAAAAAAAAAAAAAAAAAATTAAGAAGGCATATCCAGTAAATGAAAAATAACTTCCTCATATTTTGTTACTCTCAAGCTGTCTCCATCCCTGAATCAGTATACTGCTGTCTTCTTTTGACCGAGAAACTTTATGATTCTAAAGTCTAAAAGGAGGTAGAAATATACTGGCCATGTAGAAATTTTAGATTTGTGCCTTGCATTGAATTGTGTGTTTTTAACATGTAAAAGTGTATGGTAAACAGATTACACTTCAGTGACGTTCTTTAAAAAGCACTTGTATTAGATACCTTCCTTCTTGTTGGTCAAATTGATGACAAGAAGCTATGTAAGAGAGTAGGGTTTCCCTTGGCTTATAGTTGAAGAGGATACGGTCCATTTACCAGGGAAGCATTGTCACATAAATGTGAGGTAGTTGATCACAGTACCAACGCAGTAAGGAAGTAAAGACTGAACAGCAGTGGGGTTCAGGCTAATGCCTCACCAGAACTCCCCACAGTCACCCACTTTCTCCAACATGGTTCTAACTTCTAAATATTCTACCGCCTTTCAAAACAGTGCTCCCAGCTCACAATCAGGTTTTCAAACACATGAGCCAATGAAGGGCACTCCACATTCAAACCACAACAGTGATTTTGAAAAAATGTTTTGAGAATGAGTTATTAAAAATCTACAGAACATGATATGTAGGATGAATGTATTTTTAACAAATTACCTCATGTAAATATGCATATATTTGTATATGAGTGTATAGAATATGTATATTTGAATAAAAATAAAAATTCTAAAAAAAAAAAAAAAATCAAGTCCCCTCTGTGGTGTGGGTTTGAATTTAGGTACAAAGTATATGCATTGTAAGATGAACAAGAGGGTCACTATTACCTTACAGAAACATATGACATTAGATAATAATAAAAATTGTCCCCACCATAGTTCATTCCTGCTGTACCTTTTCTGTTTCTCTCCAATAATTTGTGCCTTAAAGACAGAAGACACTGAATGTTTAAAGTTATAGTTTTGCCAAAGTATAGGATAGTACAAGGATAGGAATTAGTTCAGTTGACAGAATGATCAGCTAGCATGTACAAAACACTGGGCTTAACCCTCAGCACTGTGTAAACCGGCTGGGATGGAACCAATGACCCTAGCACTCAGGAGATAGAGTCAGGAAGACCTGAAGTTCAAGGTTAACCTCAGCTACACAGTAAATTCAAATCTAGCCTGAAGTCTGTAAGAGTCCATCTCAAGGAAAAAAAAAAATAAGAAAATAATGTAAGTAAAATAAAGGCAAAAGATTATTGAAAACTTAATAAGTAGTTTTAAATAATTTTAATGTTAATTCCCATGCAAAGCAACACCCCGTGACAAATGACTGTAAGCAGGAGGGCGTTTTGACCTCGGGAGCAGAGGAATAAAAAGAAAAAAAAATGATGGAAAGGAAAGTGTCGATTCTAAGTGATTCAGCACTAAATGCTGGGCTGCAGATTGGGAGGTGAGGTTAGATGATTAAACAGCTCCTCAAACCTACTTCACAAGGAGCAATATGTACCCACAAGTGCCTGTTTGTTCCTGATAGAACAAATTGCCACAACACTTGTGCATTAATAATACAAATATTTTCTCACAGTTCTGGAAGTCAGAAGTCTACAATCAAAGCCCACACATGAGGAGAATCTGTTCCTCTAACTTTTCTAGCACCTGGAGGTCTGCACACTCCTTCTGCCATTGCTCCTTTTTCCAGCACTAGCATACATCACTCCAACCTCGGCTTCCCTTGTCAGATCTCAATTCTCTGCTTTTGACTGTGTGCCCCTCTTTTAGAGAGATCCCTTGTGATTTTACTAGCCTCACTCAACATAGTTCCGGGCCTTTCATTCTGGTAAGCTCATAAATCTATAATGTCCATTTTGCCAAGTAAGGCAAGAGGCTCACAGTTTTCAAGAGTTAGCATGTGAACAACTTAGAAGGCCCATGTTCTATCCACAACATTGCAGACCACAGTATCTCTCTTTTAAATGCAGACAGCTTTTAGTTTTTTTTCTCCATGCATGTTTCTAGAAGCATGGATGACAAGCAGAAGTCTTAAAAAAAAATCTAGCAGCCAGCACCAAGAAAGGAGCTTATGTGATCCCCAAATGCTTAGAAAGTAAAATAAAACATATTTTTTTTCAGACTATATGTTCTCTATTCTATCTTCAATCACATAATTCTAGTGTCAGATAAATGTTATTTAATTTTCCCTTCATTAACTGAAATCACAATTGGCTTAATTGTAGTCTCATGGACATCAGACAGAAAGTGCTGAGGTCTTTTGAGTTCTCATTTGCGTACACTGCATTACTTCAGTAAGACTTGTGCTAATATATTGATTTTCTTACTCTACAGAAAATATTAATAAAAAGTCTGTTCAAATAATTCACAAAGACTGCATGACTGATACAACTGATCTCCTCTCTTCTAGGAACACTAAAATATACATAAACTTTACTGTATTTGATGAACTAAGGTTGAATGCAAGTTAAGAGTGCTTTCTCCAATGAGATAAAATTACAAGCTTCACAAAACACAAAGAGAATCTGTACAGAAGTGGGAGAGCTGAAACAGCATCTCTGGTTGTTTTTGTTCAGTTTTTTAATTTCCTTTTTAGACAGTGAGCAATGAGATCTTATTTCTTTTATCTGGTAAGATATCACTAGTCTTAGACTAGGGTCACTTACATAACCATTATTAAAAACAAATAACTTAAAATAGCATTTCCTTTAAGGCTTAAGGGCAAATTATTAGGTAAAAATTGATATCATAAAACCACCAGAGTATTATATTCAAAGAGCACTTTTTTTTTTGTAAAAAACAAATAACACTAAATAGAGCTCCACATGAGTGCCATTTGAGTCTGTATCTAAATTTGGGTGCTTTGTTAGAATATAATAGGAGGCATGATTCTCTTCACACGATTGTAAGCTATCTCTTTATACATAGCTATAAAAGGTTGTAAAAAGAGAAAGTGTTTATCAGTCTCCCTGAGCTAATACATTTGAAATTCAGAGTCAGAAAATGCTAAATATTCAATAAACAGCCCCCCTGTTTTTATTAATAAATAAAAATCCAAAGGCCTTAGAGTTTTAGAAGAAATATTCAACCCATCGGTCCACTAAGAACAAGGACGTATACTTGTCTTTATAATGTTACCTGCCCCACCATTGTTTCCCAGCAGGGACCTCGAGGTACATCAGCAGGATGAACAAAAAAGGGTGGTCCTGTGGTGTTCCCAGAGAGAGATTCATTGTAAGCCTTAATCATGTTGGCTTCCCACAGGGTAATATTGGCCTTCACGAGCTTCTCCTCTTCAATCTAGAAATCAAAAAAAAAAAAAAAAAGTGGAAAGGAAAATAACACAGCACCATTTCAGAGGCAATTCTGGTCATCTGCAGACTGGGAAATTGGCACACTGATGGCAAGGACCATCAAGACCCTGGACTCACCTTGTTGTTAATCTCATCCATCAAGGCAAGAATGAATACATACAAGTTGCCTAGAAGAAGAGCAAAAATACGCCCCAGGAGCCACTTCAGAGCAATGAGAGGATGGTAATCTTCCAGTTCAGCAAATAAGTCAAACAGTGTGGGACAGAACATCCCCAGGAGGGACATAACCATGTTCATCTACAAGGAGATACAGTTGAAAAGCTTTTCAGAGAGGTCTCTTCAATATTTTATATAACTAAAGATTATGCTATGCACTTTCGTATTTTGTCTCAATCAAACAACAAAGACAATATCCAACTCGTATTTACAGGCTATGTATATGAGTTTGTGTGTGTGACCATAATAATGGTTCCTTGGTCTAGTTAGTGTGCAAGTTTTATCACTCTGCCCAGAGAACACACTATTCTACGAGGCTACCAATTCTGATAAGCTGATGCGTGGCACTTTGGAAATGATCTGTTTGGCATTGAGGTAATGAGAAAGAAACGACTGGAAGTAACTCTTGCAACCTGTTCTATATATGTCTGGCTCAAAATGTCAACACTAAACATTTTCTTACTTCTCCCCGACACTCCTTATTTTGAGTGATTGAAACTACCAGAATATATTTAGAATACAGTTGCTATTTTTCCAAGCTTTTATTAGGAATATCCTATTAGGATGATCAAGAGGACATACAACTCAGCATAATATGAAATAAGCTCATCGTGACATATTCTCAACAGAGCCTAAATATTTAGCAAATTCTGTATAACTATACACAAAGACAATTTAACATTTGTTTCTGTAGCAGAATGGAGTTGTGTTTGAGTCCCCATTATTATCTTCATTTGTATCTAGATCTCAGAATTCCTCTAAAATAGATATTAAACCAGTTCTTAAACGACTGATTCTTTTCTTCATATTGAGATAGGCTGGCCTAGAATCCACTGTAACCAGGTGGCTTCAAACTCATTAAACCTCTATCTCAGACTCCTGAGTGATGGGAACAAGTGAATGACAAGCAACCATTCATCATTTAGTGTGAGTCATTTATACTGAAATATGACCCTTGTGCCATGGGCCAAAGCAGACTGAACATTTCATTTATAATCGCTATTAACATTATGAGAGTATTTTGAAAACAAACTTGGTAAATGCTTTATGTTTTTTTTTTCTTAAAGGAAATCCCTCTACTTAATAACTGCCACTTTACAGGTTTGCATGAAACGACTGTGACACTGTTATCTCTAAATGTGTGGTTAATTTCTGCTATTGCTACTTAAGCTTCTATACTGTTTTGATGGAGAGGCTTCAACTATCACTTGCCAGCCAGGATGTTTCTATGAAAACGTACATTTATGAAGAGTCATCTTGAAATTCTTCCATCTATATAGCTTTGCAAAATTCCATCTGGTAAACCTCAGTATCTCATGGCATAAATCTGAACAGGCTTTGAAAATGTCCAAATTGAAATTAATGTCATGTGATACACAGAAACATTTTATAAAAGTGACCAGGCCCTAGCAGCAGCCCAGGATGATTAAGTTTCTAATTCTAAATACGTACCCTAATCACCTCTCTCCTACACACTAATTAGATTCTCTGAAGGCAAATCTGGCCAAGAACTAGCCTTCTTCATTTGAATAGCTGAGAGTCAAGGGCTTGGGTAAAGAAGAGACTGAGATATGTCATTAGAACTCATGTGAAAAGCCTGGAAACACAAAATTAGGCACGCAGTGTGATGCTTCTTATGAGGTAGGTATAGGAACAATGGACAAAGGAATCAAGACCTGGCATTTCAGTTATAAAAATGATGTTGTTGGAGAAAGCAATGCTGGGTTATAGGAAGAGCATTAAACTTGAAATCAACCTTCCAGGCTATCACTCTGGTTTTCCTAACTCTGCCTGCCACACAGTCTCCTATGATCTATCCTTCTCTCTGTAAAATATTCTCTTCTCTCTTTCCACTCTAACTTCCCATCTTCTCTGACATTGAAAGCGCAACAGCACAACACAAATGATTGTACTACAGTGGAAAATGTTCGATGTGATGGTTAGCCAGAAAGCAGAATGGGGAGCAGTAGGTAAAGTGCATCCTTGTCTCACACTCAGCTACAGAAGCACACCCCACAAAACAGCAAGTCTCAGTTTCTAAGCACGTCAAAAGCATGCAGAGACGAACTTCATTTTTTTCCCACCACCCAAGGGTGTCAGGATCTTGCTGGGCAAATTCCTGGGATCGCTTCACAGCCCAAAAGATGAGGTATCCACTTGCACCAAGTGTTAGGAACACGAAGAAGTTAGCAAGAAACCTCAGGAATCTGATGAGGTGAATGTTCTCCTCCACCTGGGCTGCTCGCTCTTCTATGATGGCTTCCTGCAGCCAGGCAAAGCAGAATGGGAGGCAAAGCAGCTGTGAGAAGGATCATTAATTGAGAAAAAAAAAACAAGACACACACACAAAAAAAAAACATAAACTAAAATCTGAAAATCCATAAAGTGGGTGAACAGAGATGGAAAAAGACAGTGAACTGGTAGGCAGAAGGATCTTAAGTTTGGGTCCAGCATCTGCTAAATAGCAAGCTTGAGACTAGCCTGGGCTACACAAGACCCTTCTCAAACATCCCAACATAAAAATAATAACAGAGCGAATGAGAGAAAGAGAGCATACTCTTATATCATAACACTAAGAGAATCTTCATTCTAAATGGTACTCTCCCGGTCCTTGTTTGGGGAGCAGGAGGAATATAAGGCTTGACTTTTATGAAAAAATTTCATATAGCTTATACTGGTCTCAAACTCACTTTGTAGCTGAGGCTGGACTTGAATTCCTGATCCTCCCAACTCCATTGCCCAAACACTGGGTTCACAGGTCTGTGCAACCATGGCCTGCTCTCCCGTCTTATTTTTAAAGCTATTTTCTAAGGCTTTGGAATCAATTTACATACTGAGCCTACATGTTTCTGTAAATAGCTGGTGAGTACTATCATAGTATCTGAATTATTTGATTCTAACAGCCAGTGAACTACTTTAACCAAACAGCATTATTACTAAATTTGGAGAGGAAAAGTCCCAGAGACAAAAATACAGCTGTTACGGGTCACAGGCTATTTTTGTCATAATCAGACTTGTGTCCACCTCATATGTGGTATGCAGCAATGACAAGAGCATCCGTCTCATAACTGTCAAGATATTTGATGATTGATGTTGAATGCCTCCCCACGTTAGTCTTGGAAAGCAAAATAAGCTTCTGGGGTCTGTGCCTTTACCTTAAAGTTCATGGTGATAGAATTAAATTTGTTGTCCGCTGTTTCGGGGTTACCAATCAGATAGTCCCAGCTGCAGAACACCTTCCAGCTGAAGTTAAAAGTGTTGTCATCGCCACCACCATCATCACCGATATTTTTTGTCATCCTGTAAAAGCAGGAGTTTAATTCATCAGTCAGAAAGGAGAAGGAAAGGCAGATGAGGAATAAGAAAACAGCAGTCTCAGGGAAATTAGAAATGCAAGGTCTAGAAAGCATCACTAAACAGGTTTATTCACATAATAGACAATGGGAACACTGATTTCTGAGTTTTGGGGGTTTCGTATTACTTAATTTTCTCATTCTTTGGTGATCAAAAACTACTACACACTGATGGCTTAAATACCTACAGACTTTGGCAGGAAGCTGACAGAATAAATCCCCTAAAGAGAGATGGGATTATTATAAGGGTGATATACAAAGCTGCCTGAACTGTACTCTTCAAAAGAAACTGAGACAAAGACTGGATTGTAAAAACAAACAAAAGCAAAAAACAAACAAAAAGTCATAGAACTGAGGTCAGCATCACTGGTCCTGCCTTTGCTTACAGTCCACTTCCCTTGCTAAGCACCATGACAACAGGCTTTATTCTATTATTCATCATTAAGTTCCCAGGCACTGGATAGCGCCCTAGATTGGTTCTTGTAAAGCTATTATATATTGTTTTTTTTTTTTAATAAATAGAAGTCAACTTGGCACTGGGAAAAGCTTTGCCACTAAACACATATCACGAATAGTTTTTTGTATATAGGCTTGCTATGGTATTGCTTTCCAGTCTGCCCTTGACATATAAAAGGGTTGACGATGGCAGCTTCACTTTGTAAATACTTGCCATTCATTCTGGATCGTGTTTGTGAGAGGAGAATTTTGCATTTTGAAACTCATAATCTTTCCCCAGCTCATTAAGCAGTGACAGGAAGTGGAACATGGTGACTTTAGGTCTCTCATATGTCACTGCCCTTCGGTTCCAAGCACCTTTGAAAGAAGGCCAGCTGTAGTTTGGGAGGAGGAGGAGCCAGTCATATGCTATGCTGGATGTGTCAGGAGGTCACGTTCCCATAGGCAAGGAACATGAGCCTTTTTCCTGTACTCACAGAGCCTTTAAAGGCAGCCTTAGAGTCTGATGTCATCATTAGAAACAGTGAACATTATCATCTGTGATGGAAACATTATGAAAATATCTTGTAATATACTTAGGTTTGATAAGCTGATATTTTAAGGAAAACTTAGCACAAGAGTCATAGCAAGGCATTTTAATTCTAAAGGGTCTTAAAATGGACAAAGTATGTTATTTATTTACTTAAATTTTTATTATGGAGAAGGGTAAGATGGGATTTTACTGTGTAGTCTTGGCTGTCTCTGTAGATCAGGCTGGCCTTAAATTCACAGGTATCTGCCTGCCTCTGCCTGCCTCTGCCTCCCAAGTGCTGGGATTAAAGGTGTGTGCTACCTCCACACAGCAAGAATAATTTTTAATGTAGACTGTAAAACTATAATTGGCCACTCAGAACACGCTAGAGACACATCTTTGTCAGCATGAGATGGATGAATCCTCCTTAGAGATTAGCAAAATAAGAATGGAAGTTGAGCGGTGGTTCTCAACCTTCCTAATGCTGTGACCCTCTGATACAGTTCCTCATGCTGTACTGCCTCAGAACCCAGTTACTTCATAACTGTAATTTTGCTGCTGCTAGTGAATCATAGTGTAAATATCTGTTTTCCAATGGTCTTAGGGGACCCCCTATGAAAGGGTTGTTACACCCCCAAGGGGTCATGACCCACAAGTGGAGAATCACTTAGTTAGAGAGCAGAGTTCAAAACTCCATTCTGGCCACATGAGCTTGGCCTAGTCATAAAGCCACTGAACCTTAAATTTTCCAACTACTCTGTGAGAACAACTGGTATGTCCTCAGCTCACTTCACAAAACACCCTGGAGGAACAAATTGGTCCAAGGGAAGACGAAGAGCACAGGTGGCAAATAGTGAGGAGCAAAGAGCTTTTCACCTACAAAAAAAAAAAAAAAAATTGGTTTCAAACAAATTCTAAGGGCAGATGGTCTTCAGTCCTCTTTTATTTAATAGTCTGAAAAATGGTATTAGAGTTATTTTGTGATGTTTAGGAGGTAAAGGTTTTCTCTGGAGATGGAGCTCAGTAGAATTCTTGCCTAGCCTGCATGAGACTTTGCCTTGACTCCTCAGCACAGCATAAACCAGGCATGGTGGTACATGCTTATAATCCTATTACTCTATTACATGAGACCCTGTCTCAAATAAATAAATAAATAAATAAATAAATAAATAAATAAATAAATAAATAAAATAATACATAAAAACAACAAAAAATAGAATAACAGTTAAATGTCTTAATGACATAAAGTAAGCACATGCTAGGCAAATACCGATATTTGAAATACAAATTATGGTTTTGTTAGAGATTCAGAAATATAGATATTGACAATTTTCCCACTTTAAAAAATACTTGTGTTTGTACTTATGCCAGTTTATGATATATGTTAGTTAAGGATACATACAAGATACTATATGTAGATAAAACTTTAACACCATTTACAGCTTACATATGACAATATAAGGTACAGAAGGATGTTTTAGTCTATTCTATGAGAACTATTTCTACCAGGCTCCTAAACAGAAGTGAATATAGGCACTATCAGGGAGCCTTGTGGTAAGGAAGCCTTGGGAAAGCCGCCCGGGCTAGGGTGGCATTAATACGCTCCTCATTCGGCATGGCTTCAATGAATTATTCAGCTCTCTCTGGCAGTTTGATAGATGTGAACTATGCCACTTAAATCCAGACATTTTAGCTTATAGAATTTCTTTGGGTAAGAACACTGAGATTTAAGAAGCAAATCACTTCTAGTTGGAGATTATCAGCTTCAAACGCTACAGAGAAACTGACGGTTTTCTAGCCACTGTGAGCATTACAACGCTCACCTGTGCTAGTCTGCCTTCAAAACATATGTATTGCATTTACGACTGGGACTTCAGATCTGTGAAGAAGGAAGAGAAGGGAGGGAGTGACATAAAATTAAGGCAGCCAACCATTTCTTTGCCAAGAATTCCCATGTCTTTCAGACCTAAACAGGAGAGTCCTGAACTAATGAAGAATTCTACTTTGAATGTTCAAAATGATTTTTTATTTTACTTTCTAACTTAAATCATTTAAAGTAGATTTTCCTCCCACTTTGTGGGTGAGGGTGAGGAAGTACAGGCAGGGTCACAATGTTGTTATTATATACGCTCCTTGATTTTAGTAGTCAGGTCCTGCAGTGGTTTGAATAAGCTTGGCCCAGGGAGTGGCATTATTAGGAGGAAATATGTCACTTTGGAGAGGTGGGTTTTGAGATCTTCTTCCTAGCTTCCTGGAAGTTAGTCTTCTCCTAACTGCTTTCAGATCAAGATGTTGGACTCTTGGCTCCTTCTCCATCGACAGGTGTTCATTCCTAGACCTTGCTATGCTGATTGCCATGGTGATAAACTGAACCTCTGAACCTGTAAGCCAGCCCCAGTTAAACGTTGTCTCCTATAAGAGTTGCCTGTATCATGGTGTCTCTTCTCAGTAATGGAAACCCTAACTAAGGCAAGTCCCTGTTTATTCTAGTGATGGATCCCATAAATCCACTATTATTCCAATAGTACAAAGGACTCGAGTAGGAGGTAACATGACAAATGTCGAGTAGAAAACATGACAAATGATTTCAACATGATAACATGACAACATGTTTCATGACACGATACAAACATTCAGATATCATCTATTCTTCTGCCAAATATCTCCAATGTTGGCAATGGGAGTGGAAGCCATGGATATCCTGATTGAGCCAGGATTTTCAATCACTTAATTACATAACAAGTCATTAAAGCTCCATGACAAGAGGAGGTCCAAACTCAGACTGGCCTCGTTCAAATATGAACAATTTTGAGAAGGGAAAGTGGAGTTAGTAACTAGCCACCATCTTAAATTGTATCTTTGGGCAAACTTGAAAAACTGGCCATACCTCCTGGGACATCTTTACTAATGTGCACTCTTGAGGAGCAAGAGTTTACCAAGCACCAGATAAATGATCCACAGACAGACAGTACAACAGACATCAAAGAGCTAGTAACTGCACCCAAAAGACATAGAATATCACAATGATAATTTTATGTAAATAATATGATGAAATGTTAATACTCATTAAGTAAGCTCTATTATCAAAATTACATTTATTTTCTCCGTACTAGCGCTAAAAACATTTCACATCTGTTGTGCTTACCTTATTCGATACTTTAAATTTAAATAATCTGAATTTTAAATAATTTAAATTCATTTTCCAGAATATTATTTTAATTGTCACAGATCTATTAATGCAAAGCATAGTCCTAGGTAATGGCTTTTTATTCAGGCCTAGGGCCAGAGCCCCGGGGCCTTTCACATGATATGCAAGTACTCTACCACTGATCCACTGATAGTATTTCCAGTCTTACGTGCTGCCACCTTCTGACCCTGTGGAGTGCTCTGAAGGACTGTGTTTGTGTCAAACATTTTTGCTCTGAGGGGCATAATAGTTTAACATTGGTGCTGATTCATTTCTTAAATACTTAGCACTCACTAGACATGCAATAATAGCAAAATATTATCCAGTTCTCAAAATGATTCTGATTGATTCCATAAATTAGATTAAAAACTTACGCTTTGAGGACAACCAGAAAGCTGTATCCAATGCACATAATCCCCACCAGGAAGTAGGAAAGAGGTAGCCGGAAATTCAGCCATCCGATCGTGCGTTTATTGTCATAATAGCCATAAAAGAGGACTGAGTACTGTGCCAGACCCTAAAATCCAACAACAAAACCACTTAGCAGATGTTGTGAAGAGCAACACGAAGGAAAAAAATGGACTTTAAAAGACTCTGCTCAGCAGATGACTCAAACAGGTACTGACACCCATAGCCAAACAGTGGATGGAGCTTGGGGACTCTTGTAGAAGAATAGGAGGGAGGATTATGGGACTCTGAAGGGGATAGGAACTCCACAGGAAGACCAACAGAGTCAACTAACCTGGGCCCTTGGGGCTCTCAGAGTCTGAACCACCAATCAAAGAGCATACATGGACTGGACCTAGGCCTCCTTGCTTATATGTAACAAATGTACAGCTTGGCCTTCATGTGGGTCCTGAACAGCTGGAGTGGGAGCTATCCTAAAAGCTATTGCCTATCGTGGGATATGTTGTTCTATCTGGGATGCCTTATCTGGCCTCAGAGGGTGAGAAAGCGACGAGCCTCACAGAGACTTGAAGTGCCAGGGTGGTGGGGATACACACCCACTCAGAGAAGACTGGAGAAATGAGGGAAGGCTTGTAGGAGGGAGTGACCAGGAGGGGTACAGTAAGTGAGATGTAAAGTGAATAAGTAAAATGATAATAATAATAAATTAAATTTAAAAAACAAATACAAGTAATTTTTTGTAAAAAAAAAAAAAAAAGAATAGAGTGACATTCATTTTGACTGAGGTCACAGTCTGACATGAGCCCTATTATTTTGTTCCAGTTGTTACACTGATTGACAGATTCTTGACTCAGCTGAACGTCAGTGACATATAAATAGATAAAAATTTTAACCAAGTGTTGGGTGGTTCCAGTGTGGTGCTATTACTGTAAAATGTCCATTGAGTTAAACATCAAAACCATTGTCACGGTACCACTTAAAGAATTTGCATAACATACATGTAGGGAAACTCTAGAATGTGCCTCCTTGAAATCTTGCACTGAGTGTCCATTTCCTGTCGCTTCAGACATAAATTAGATTGGTTCCCCCTTAACCATAGAGGCTGTATCTCAGACATATCTTAGCACAAGTAAGCAGGTGAGATGACATTGGAACCAATGAGCATCCTCCAGGCATACTGATACCACTCCCTCATAACAGCCATGCTCACCTGTGCAGTACATCTTTCCCCCAAATTATCTGCCCAGGTAGAGTTACCATTTCTTGGACTATCAAATCCTTCTGTTTGGCACATAGAACACAGAAGCATTCTGATGCTACTTTCTCTACTATCGACTTTCTTTCTCACACTTTCAATCCTGAATCACTCTTTCCATAACATCATATCACATATCCACTACCCAGGCCGTGTCTCATTTCTCGTTAAGAATCACACAATTGTTTCTCTTTGTGAAATAACTGGACAGTTTGGTGATGACATTTTTGAAATCAGGTGAGTTATTTTTTAAAACTCTTACAAAAGCCATTTGGCTGTCTTAGATGTCATACATCAACCCAGTGGTAGGACTGACTGTAAGACCTACCAGTGAAGGAAGAGGAAGTGGAGGTAAAGAACGGAGAGAGAAAGCGGGGAAAGTGCCCTGGCTAATATGTCCTAAAAGGAGAATGAGGAGAGCGGATTAGGAAAGATGACTTAAACAAAGATGATGGCTAGCTCAAACATGATGCTATCAAGATCTAAAAACTACTTTTTTCAACTTTTGTTTTTAGTATCATAAGAACCAGCAGAAAATAAAATGTTTACACACACACACACACACACACACACACACACACACACACACACACCTCAAATGAGTTTGAGAATTTAAGTAAGGGCAAGATGAGATGTAAGGGCTATAGGCAAATAACCATCTGCTAAGCCCCTCTGTACTCTATAGGTCTATGCCTTCAATTCTTTATCTTAAGAAATGAAGCCCATCTGTGATGGTTAAGTCTCGGGGATGAGTGGTCACCAGAAATCCTATGTTAAAGAGTTTCTGGTGTATTATTGGATATGTATCTGATGAGATTAGCATTGGTATAGGCGAAATTAGTAAAGCAAATTGCTGTCCCCAGCATCAGAACAACACATCTAATAAAACCCTGGGTAGAATAATGAACAGAGGGGAAATGTGCACCCTGCCTTTCATGTTACAATGCGTGAGCTGGACAGCATCTTCTTCTCACCTCCTGCCCTCAGACTGCATCTCACATAGTGAGCTTCCAGGTGCTCATACTTGGACTTAATCCACAGGATTCAGAGGTCTCTGGCTTATATATGGAAGATTATGGGATGTCTTAATCTTGATAATTGTGGGTCAATTTTATAAAATGATTATCTTCACATATATTATATATGAGTGTATTAAAGTAATGTTCTATAGGTTTTATTTTTAATTATATAATACATAAAGACATATATAAAATGTAAATGTAAACTATATTTCCATGTATATTAGTTATCAATTATTTACCTGGCAAACCTGACCAATTCAACCTAACAGAATATTTGAAGTTAAACAATTCATATAAACTTCTTTTAGGGAGTAAGGGGGCCTAATCTTATGTCCAATAAGAAATCAAATAGGGTGAATGGGCAAAATGTCAAAGAAGCAGAAATGTTCATCCCAAGGCACCGTGTCCTGGTGGGAGTTTCTGGCTCTCTTTTGTTCAACAAGTTGTTTTACATTCGTCTAGTTGAGGTCTCCTCTTACCTGTCCTGAGCCACTGTGGTGGTTTCTTTATGTCGGGACAATGAGAACAGAATTTGATGAGACCGGACACTTGACCTCTGGTTCAGTTTAAAGGTTACATCCTCAGCTCTTTGTTTATTTTTTAGAAGTGTGAGACAACACATATTTTCTACACCATTGATTTTTCTCAGCAAGCAGCCCTTGTCCATTTCCTTATGCAACCCTGGCATTCTGAGTGCTCGCTACAGTAACAGTATCACCTAATATAGCTTGTTGATAATTTAGTATCAGTCAAGCACCTTAATTCTTCTTATAGAGCCATCTAGTGAACCCTGAGAAGTAGTTGCATCTGGATTTTGCATTCTTCTTCATCCGAACATTTCTTCCACAAGGAGAAATTCTCCAAGTATAGCATCCCCAGCCTTTCTCAAATTCCTCACAGCTGCCCAAAGAACATAAGCAAGTCTGAGGGTAGAGCAGAAGTGATAAGAGAGAGCTCATGCTTCCCTTCTGGGAGCACACACTGGCTTTGTCTGCCCAAGCAAATGGACACCTGCCCGGGCACAAGATCTGGCTGCGAAACTTACTTTTCCATAAAAGATACTGTACCTTTCACACCTGGCTTAACTTTATTGTTTCCTCTGGTTAGCTCACAACATAGATATGGGGAAGTTATTTACCACAACACTGCCCCTCAACTAACACAAATGAATATTCAGTAGCTGCTACCCTTATACATATTGTTCAGATAAACAAACTCGACCTTGAAAAAGTTACGTAACATGAGGCAAGTTTTTTGCCAACACCTCATGCATACGACCACTGGGCTACTCAGTTCTCCCGTTCTTTCTGTCTCCCAAGATGTGGATTACATTAGCACCATATCTTCACAGGCAAAGGAAGAAACAAGACGTGTCCTCATCATCAATCTAACAGAAAATGATGGTCCTTGGACATCTTACTTTTGAAAAGGTTTCAAAGTGTTTCATCTCCATGTCCATAAATATTATAAACTGGCATCTTTTATAATTCATAATCACAAGATTAAGAGGGTTAATAAGAGAACGGAGCACGTGAAGAGCAGCTGACTAGGTCAGCACAATAGTTACTGCAGGCAGCTGGCTCGTCTACAGCATGTCCCATTCAACATACGTTCAAAGCAGTCACTTCATAAATAATAGATTGTAGCAATGGAGGTGAGAGTCTTCTTGATGCTCATGTGTATGAGGGGAGGGGGACATGACAGCTGATTTTTCATGAAGCTTCTTTCCATTCACCTATTGCTACCCATGCAATCAAGTGTACACAGAAGCATTGCTAAATTCAATTTTAATTTCAAAAGCTTTATCAAGTCCATCTTAGGAGTGTAGTGATGGCTAAATATGAGTTGAGAGTCCTAGAAGAGGAACATCCTCCCCAGCCTCGCAGTGGGCAAACCACATGTCTTTCCCCTTCCCTTAAAGGCTTTAAACTATAACAGTGCACATCTGGAAGTAACCAAAATAGAAAAGACTCCTAGGTCAGCCAAGGCTGTATTCAGTTGCTATGTCAGTGGGCCCTGATTTCCCTGTGGGAAAATTCTTCTCTCCACCCCCAAATCTGTGACAGATAAACTATAGTCACAGCCAAGCTTCAAATCAGCACGGAAAATTCCTTTCTAGTTCTGGGCAGTATGTTTGCGTGTTGTTGAATAGAACCAGTCTTGAAGGCTGCAATTGTTCTGGTCCATAGTCACCCATGTATCACCACAAAAAGAGAGAAAGTTAGAAGGTTTTGATGATTTTGTCACTAGGAATTAACCTCTGTGTTTGTGTGATATTTACTGAGAACTCAGAATTTGGCAAAAACAACACAGAGATGAGGAGAACAGTGGATCAGGGTGCTCTTCAAGAGTTCTGCACGAAAAATAGCCATATCAGAAGTTTCAGTGATTTCATATAATTCTAAATAACTAGTCCCTGTGAAAGAGAAAACTATCCCCAGGATGGTAAATTAATGTCACCATTTTAAGCAGCTCATTGATTTATAGTAACTGCCAGACAACTATTTTACAGGCAAAAAAAAAGCCATAAAGTTAAAACTGGTAGATAACGAAGGTAGGTTTTTATGAAGCATATCACTGAAGGGGGGTGGTTGTCCTGCGGGAACTGAATCCATCTACTTTTCCACACTGAGCTTTTTGTTTTCGTTTTGTTTTTTATTTGTTTTTTGTTGTTGTTGTTTTTGTTTTTGTTTGTTTGTTTGTTTGTTTTGTTTTTCATCTTTTGCCTCTTCCATTCAATTAAGAAGGTTGGGAGTATGAATGAAACAGAGGAGCAAAAATCACTTACTTTTGAAAAGAAGTAAAGAATGAGGAGGCTGCAAATACCCAACAGAAGCCTCAGTTAATGTCAGAACAGTCTGGTCCTTGTGGACAACAGCTGGGAGCCACCATAGTTACCTCTGTGTTCCTAATCAGACCCTACGTCTCCCACCCAGTCTTTGCTCACCTCTAAGTTTCCTTGGTTCTTACAGAAACACACAGACACCCAAACCTAGACCAGACACCAAGGGGCTCTTATTTGTTTCTTTGTTTAGTTACTAGCGTTTTATTAGCATAAGGGGTAATAAGCTTCTTTGTGACATTTTCTTTCATTGCCTCTGTTGCCTTCTCCAACCCTTCCCTGTCCCCAGGTCCCCTTCCGTCTAGTCCTCTTTCTCCCCACTAGCTCCTTTGCAAGCTTCATGATGTATGTGTTCTATTATCCTCATCTCTCTTCCTCAACCCTAAGACCACATTTTTCCCCTTTCCTGTCCCCTATACCCACACACAAACATACACATATTTATCTTTCAAAACTTTGCTTAACAGAATATTTCCCAGGTCCTTTCATTGTTTTCCTCTGAATATTGTGATTTCATCTTTCTTTACAGCTGAATAAAATCCCGTGATGTATACACCACATTTTTCTTACTTGTTCGTCTGTGGCTAACATCAGTGACAACAAATACAAGCAAGGCTGTGGGGAAAGGACTCCTCGTTCACTACAGTGGGACTATAAATCGATGTAGCCACTATGGAAATAAGTACAGAGGCTTCTCTATAAACCTCAAAATAATATTAGCGTATGACACAGTTATACTACTTCTGACATATATTCTGTTTTACCATGATGAGACTTGCTACATGGTTCTTGATGCATAATTTGTGTAACAGAGAGACAAAGTAGGGCATAGCCTCCACAGACTAGCTCTCTTCAGCAGATAGTGTCAAAGACTCCATTCCTCAATGCTGTAACAAAACCCATTTGTTTGGATGTCTACCTGTGGATTGATACCCTTGTCTCTCTGCCTCCTGAACAGGCCAGAGATGCTGATACATCCTTCTTCGGCTTCTGACTTGTCCATATCAGATTTTTATCTTTGGAGCATTTTTTCCCTCCAACAAAAGAATATTTTCTTGAGCTAGATACTCAAAGCAGGTGTTTATAACATTTACAATGGCACATTAAATGGCACATTACAATGTGCCAGACATTGCTCTAATACTTAGGATAGATAATTTAATTTAGTTTTTCTACCAGGCTGGTATTTTTTAATAAAATATTTTACATGCGTCTGGCAAGAGGTCAGGGAAGTTGTCTGGCATCTTAAAGGTAGTGTGCAGGAAGATTCCAACTGGAGTGTATGCAAATCACATGAAGATGTTTCTTTCATTAGTTGCACAGTGTTAAATATCGTAAAAAGTACTTGCATTTTCCTGTCTTTGGACCACCATGCCCAGCTACTTTGTGCCCATAACTAACACTATGAGTCCATAGCCCAATGTCCATGGCATATCTCATTCCATTATGACGATCCACAGGTGAGAATTAGCACATTTCAAACAGTTTCCCAAATTAGCTTTTTTCTCCTTTCTTGGAGAATGGCACCATGTTACCTCTGCTAGACACCTGGTAATTTACATTGCTGTCCCATTTTTGTCCACAGCCTATATCCAGTCACTAGCTAAATCCTATAGTTTCTGCCTCATTTTTCCATTGTACAGCGATCCCTTCTCTGCACTGCTGCCTTTTGAGGGTTCCTTAGATGACTTTAAAAGGTCATCATCTTAGAAGGGCCGGGAATGGCTCAGGCCTGCCGTGTCTGCCATGAAAGCATGAGACCTGGATTTGTAATCCCCAACATTTACATAAACACTAAGTCGGGTTGAAGAGATGGTTCAGTGGTTAAGAGCACTTGCTGCTCTTGCAGACATCTTGATTTGGTTTTTGCACCTGTATCAGGTAGCTCACAGTCACCTGCAACTCCAGGTATAAGGAACATGATGCCTTCTCAGGCTGCCATGGGCACTTGTACACACAAGGTGCGTATATAGAGAAGCAGGCAAATCTATAGACACTAACAAAGACAAATACATTTTTCTAAGGTCTCTCTCTCTCTCTCTCTGGCTCTCTCTCTCTCTCACACACACACACACACACACACACACACACACATACTCACAACTCTAATCACAAGGGTCCTCACTGGGTAAGTTGCTGTATGTGTTTGCATCTTGCTTCAAGACCCTTCTGTGCCATCTGCTGTCTCTTGGATGCAGTCAGTCTCTGAGCATACTGAAATTGTCTTTCTGGGCTGTGGCTTCTGCTGACTGCTCAAGAGCCAGATCTTAAAGAGAAACATATTCTCAGGATCTTCAGATACAGTAGGCTCTATGACTTAACAGCCCTCATTCGTTTCTCTTCTCAATCCACTTGGAAAATTTGCAATAGCTTCTCTTGTTTGGTAAATTAAAATCTTCTAGACAGGTTCAGCCCATAGGTAATTCACTTCTCTAGAGAATAAACATACCTCAGGGTCAAGGGGCCTAATTAATGGTTACATATTAGTAAGACCATTCGGCTATGGGTTTCAAATTGGTCCTCTGATTAGGTCTCTATAAGAAATGAACATGGGAGTTTTATGGTCATCTGCTTCGCCTTTCCAAACAAATTACTCAAAACGCAGATAGGAAATAACTACAGTTTGACATACTCCTCTCCAAACTCTACATAATAAAATTCCAGTAAACCTGAACATTAGACTCATAAAGAAACAGCATGTACTTTAATCTGCCCAAAAGATGGATCTGATCATTTGAAAATGTAGCATTGCATAACAACTGCTGGTTTTCTCAACCAATTAGAATTGTAGCATCACCACGGGCAGGGAACGTGTTTGTTGCTTCGGCACTCCAGTTTCTCCCATCGATTTGTTTGGCAATGGCTGAGTCAATAAATAAATTGCTGTCAGTGATCATTAGCACCCTCAGTCAGAATAAGCATCTTTAGATTGCCACCTAAGTCATTCATCTCTACATGCCTGCTCTCTGCTTATTCATTTTAATAAATCACAGGTTATCATTCAACACAGTAACATGACAAGTATAATCTTATGCTCAATATTATGAATTAAAGCATCAAAAACCATCTGAGAGACACTAAAGTTACAAAAAAAAAGCTAATCTATCTACATCATCTAAAACTCATATCTAAAAAATTTGAGAGTTGGAAAGATACACTACTGTGTAATTTCTTTCCACCAGCTGTGGAAGAAACCTTGCAAGAGAACATTTGCCTATACGTGTATAAGGTATATAAGGCTCTGGGTTTGATCTCTGGACACACACATATATGCATAAACACATGCATACATACACATGCAGGCATACACACACTCATACACAGATGCGCACATGCTTTTCCTTTGTTCTTCCCATTGGAGGTTGAAAAAAAATGATATTAAGACTCTTGCTGGCTGGTTGACTTCTAAATTTATAAACATAAGTTAGTAGGATGTGGGCTTATAATCTAATATGTTGGTGTTTAAATACCAGTGAGCTGTGCCAGGTGAATTCAGCTTTTCACACAGCTCTAGTCACTCATCAGAATATACGGATGGATTCCCCTCCACCCTGCTCTTATTCAGCTTGCCTACCTTTAATCTGTTCAGTTCCTCTCAAAATCTAAGCCTGATGATGTCACAACTCATTAATAATCTGCTTAAACTACTTTGAGTTACTCTAAGGAAAAAATAAATATATTCCAGATTAGAGAGGATCTCAAATGGTTTCACTTTCTCTTATCTCCCCCGCCACACACACACAAGATAGTTGCTGTTCTCTTCTACTCACTAGAATGTCCCACCTTTCTCAGGTCAGGACGTCATGCAGTCTCTGCAGAGTACAATTCAAGGGCTATTTTCTCAGAAATAGCTTTTCCTTCCGTTCACTTCTTTCCCTTAGCTATGTTGGGTTCTCCAATACAGTTCTCCCAATACTGTATGTCTCTTTCAGAGCAGTTTGTATGGTTGTTGTTACATCTTTTGATGTTATTTGAATGCTCTGCTAAATTTTTATATTCCTGAAGACAGAGGTTTGGTTGGGCTTTGCTCATCTTTGCTTAATGCCTGTCATTTGGCAAATACTTATCAAATGTTTGCAGAATAACACAAAAGGAGGCCTGGTTTCTATTATTACACACAAAGAAAGAATCCTGTTGTCCTGATGTAAGTACCACAAGCACCAGCCTCCAGAGCCATCCATCCCCAGGAAGCCTCATCCTTGCTTAGCCAGGTGTGTCTTGATTGAAGTGATAGAATCTGGCATTTGTTGCTAAAGCAAAAAAGTCATGATAGGGTGTGACATTCCCATTTCCACAAGTCCTGGACATCATGAAACCTAAAAGCAGACTGAAAAATCTCTCTCACCAGTTACACAGGTTTTAATGAATTCTTAGAGTAGCAGGATAAGAAACTAATGAACCAAGAGAAAAATTTAGAATGCAAAATGGAGTTTCAGTTGTCTCTTCCTTTAACGATCCTCAATGAACCTATTGAGTAAATTGCACTAGATATTGAGGAAATGAAGCAAACATGTTAGCCAAGGAGTAACATCCCTCGGGTACTGCTAATCTGTTGCCACGTGCCTGGACAACATTCTACCCTGCTCCACACAGGCTATGAGAGTGTCATCATACACTCAGATGAGAGGATCTTAGTCAGAGAATAGCTAAGGGAAGACCCACATCTCTATGGAAATGGAAATTTACAAGCTTTCTTTTCTCCACAAGAAGCTTAGCCAGCTGTCTTGGGTCATGTCACCAAGGAAGGATTAGGTAGGAGATGAGTCTCTGCTGACCTAGCCCGGTACTAAGAGCAAACAATGGCTATGCCAAAACATTCATGCTGCCTATATTATAAACCTATTGAAGTTGAATGATGAAAATGCTAAGTGCTCTGATCTAAACTGAAGGAGGTAAAGTCACTTCCAGGCCAACAGACTCCTTGGGCGGAGGTATGCTGCTTAGATCGCCCTCCAGAGACAGCCTCCAGCTTTCACACTTTGGATCCACCAGTGTACAACATGATGCTTCATACTGAGGCCACAAACAATGCACAATGCCAGTCCATTATTGAACATATGGGGCATTTACTTTAGAACAAGGCTATGGTGGATAGGGAGGCTTGACTAGGAATGACCCCCACAGATTCATGTATTTGAATGCTTGGCCATAGGGAGTGAGACTATTCGGAGGTGTGGCCTTTTTGGAGTAACAGTGGCCTTGTTGAAGAAAGTATGCCACTGTGAAGGCAGACCTGGACAGTGTCATGCTTTCCACCACAATGATAATAGACTAAACCTCTGAACCTGTAAGCCAGCCCAATTAAATGTTGTTCTTTATAAGAACATGGGCATGATGGCTCCTCAAGGCAGGAAAACCCTAACTAAGGCAGTGGAGCAATACAGATTCTCCCAAATAGTCTTCCCTCTTCAGTTTCCTTTGTAGCTGTCAGATCCACCTCTAATTTATGGATGCTTTACTTGTCTAGCTTTTGCTCCCTTCTCCTTTCTCCTCCATAAGAGTTTCCCCCAAAATATCCTCTCTCATGTATTATAGTTTTTTTGCCTATTTCTCAAGAATCCTAAAACCATTTGTCTTTCAAAACTGACTCCTTGAAAATAAAGATGAATTTGGACTACTGAAATATAGAATATATTATTCTATATGGAAGACACAAAAATCTCTCAGAATGTGGTCAATACAATAACAAAAGAAGAAACTGACATGAGCTAAATCCCAAAGTAAACACAGTTACTCTGAAAGGTTATTTAAAAGAACTGCTGACACTGATTAAAAAAGAAACCAAACCCCCACCTCTGAGCATTCCTACTACTGCAAACCAAGGTCCTTTGAGGACAAGCTTCAAGGCAGGGATATGACAGAACCAGGCTTGAGAAGAGATGTTAAAGTAAAACACACAACTTAACGTGGAAGTCCACCAGATTTCAGTTAGATTTTCAGTGCATCCCTTAATTATCTGTGTTGTCTTTGGCAACTGTAAAAATATTAATAGCTTCTATCTTGAAGGCTGGTTATGAAGATAAAATGTAATGTTAAATGTCAAATTTAATTTTTATGATTATGTTATCTCTTCTCCCCTGACCTTTTAAAGCCTTCTAACTCCCACATCCTTGTGACCCATGGAAAATGGAAGGCAAAGTCAACTCATTGTTCACCCATCCACACTCTACAAGAAGCCCCCAAGCTGAAAAGATGACTACATTCCCTTTTATTCTAAGCATGTTTCTTCAATGCTGTGATCTCACTGTCTGTTGTCAGCTTAATCACCTTCCAAATTCCACCTTGCCCGTCCTTCCTTCATGATATGGAAGCTATGGTTTCTTCCCCTTCCCCACCTCATTCTTGTGTTTTAAAGTATCCTGTCAACAGAAGCATCCTCTTTGTTACCAGTTGCTGAACTCTGTATCTTAACTGCCTCCCTCCAAAGCCACGTGTTAAAGGTCCTCAGGCTGGTAGAAGAGAGTCTCTAAAGGGAGCTGCTTGTTGTGAACATCAGAAAGAAAATTCTTCAGGGTATTGTCTCTTTTTCCTCTTTTTTCTTTGAGACATGAAATGAGTAGTTTGTGCCACAACCTACTCCCTACCATTGTCATCAGATGCCCAGAGCCACAGGTCTGTCTGACCTTGAAACAGACTCTCCAGAACAATGAACAAAATAAACCTTTTCTCCACATAAATTATCTCTATATAAATTAATTATCTCTATATAAATTAATACTCTCTTGTAGTGACAGAATGATAATTAACATAGACTTACATTCATTTTTTCTAATTCTACTAATTCCAGTTATAACATTCCTGACCATTTGGTTTATAGCATGCATATTAGATAGTCTATTTCTTGCAATTTTAATAAAATAGATATCTTTTCTGGACAATAAGACCTATCATTTGATGATCAATAAAAGGATCAAAACTGTCTTGCTCTGTAGATGATAATTTGTGACTCTGAGGAATCATAAAACTGGTTACTCTCACACATGTCACATGATACTTGTCTACTACTAATTAGAGATTGATAAGTTGAGGAAAATGCTTCCAAGTGACAGAGCTAAGCTGAAATTGGAGTTTCAAGATTTCCAAATGAGGTTTAGTAAATTAGAAGCTATTTAGAATGTCCCAAGCATTTACCAGGTTTTCTGACCCTTTTTATTTAGGAGATTTTTTCTACCACAAGAGGTCACACTTGTATCTGCTTTTAATGTTTTGTAAATGCAGACTTAAGGGCTTTCTTCCTTTGTCTGCATAGAGTGGCCTAGCAAAATTGACATGGAAGAAAGAATCTAAGCCACGGCCTAACTATCCATCTACCAGTCATCTCTACCCTAGATCCAGGCACACTTTGTAGGAGCTGCCTTTGGCTACTTTGTAGGTATTTCCACTACCCTTGACCTTTTTTCTTCTACTCTTTCAAACCTCTAACACTAGATAAGATAGGGAGCGAGAGAAAGAGAAAGAGAGAGAGAGAGAGAGAGAGAGAGAGAGAGACAGAAAGAGAGAGACAGAGAGACAGAGAGAGACAGAGAGATACCTGAACAAAGTTCAGGTTGGAAAGGAGACAATATTATTGTTAAACTACTTCCTTCTGATTAGTAGCATCAAGGTTCTTACTTAGGTCCTTCACCATCATGATATCTAATTTCTTGTTGTCTTCTTTGCACACAACTACTTAAAAAACTGGTACCATCAGCAACCAACAACCAAACCACACCAACCCTACCTCTCAGGGACTGAGCACTTATGTACGTATCTTCTGAAGAGTCCCCAGAATTCCAAGCATCACACAATCACAGAAACTACCTGCATCTGGCAAAATCACTCCCCTGCCAGAGCACAAGGAAAATCACAATCAGCTGCTATGGACAGTCTAAAGAAGCCCCATATCCCATACTTAGGATTAAAATGAAAATATATTCTTATATTTGTGTTTCTTAAACCAAAAGTCCAGAATTGTCACTGCACACCTTTTCTTCCTGGTGTGTCTTTGGAAGCCAGAATGTAGAGCTATCTTTTCTCCTCTGAGGAAGTGTGGTGGGATTCTGGACTCACCTTGTGATATAGAAAAAATTTCTCTGTGAATTTACTGTCCAGATGATTGAGTCAAACCACAGGCAAGAAAAGTAAGAAATCTGCCTTTGCATTTGAAGAGCTGATTTGGAAACTGAAAATTTTACTATCAAAGTAGAAAATGGGATCAAACCACTTCCATTCCACCCTGTGGGGTGGACACAGAATTGAACAAAGCCAATCAATTTTCTAGAAACAGCCATGAGAATTCTACTGAAAATTAGGACAGAAACGTTGCTGCTGGCACACAAGACATGGGTAGAAAATTTGATTAGGGCTTGCTCAGCCAAAGACCCTGATCTCACTTTTCCTTATATTTAAAATCTTGGCCATGGGGTGGATAATTTCTACAGTAATCCTACATATGAAATTCGCTTATTTTCCTAATTCCTAACTTAAAATTCTAGTTGCTTCAGGGGCCTCTGGCAGTTCACATAGAAACAACTTCTAGCTTCAGAGTTGTGCTGAGAATCCCAGCCCTGTCATTTACTGAAGAACTACCTGAGAAACTGAGGGGAGAAAAATTGCGAAGCTCAGGAGCCCTTAGCCTCTCAAACTACAATGTAGGACTAGTAAAGGTCAACTTTACTAGAATAAGGATTAGTTACAAATAAATTATCTTCTAGTTGTTAAGTATTTTGACTTTCGTTCTCTCTTGATATATGTTAATCTGTAATTATCATTGTCTACATAGTTATTTGTAAAACTGTTAGCCCCCTCCAACACACACACACACACACACACACACACACACACACACACATTCATTTCTGTTTATGCCAAGATGGAGTGAATCTTTCTCCTGACCAAAATGAAACAGAATATCCAGATATTAGACTCTTTCCCTGCCAAAGTTAAAATAAAATCTTCAAAGGAAACAAAGGAGACCAAGGCTCTCAAACTTCAAGGCCCATAAAACTTAAATGTCTCATAAAGTAACAATATTAATGTCTCTGTAAGAATAATAATATTCATGAGCAATTTGCTAATTTTATTTCCCAAAGATCCTTCAGTGAATCCTCATTAGAGTCTGACTGCATTTATTTCTTTTGTTACTATAATGTAAAAGACCTCTCATTACCTTGCCTGAAATACAAATCTAGTCTTATCTGATGTAATAAGCCTTGTGCTGCTGTTCTGTTTCCTAGCTGCTCCTTGCTTTCTAAGCCAAACAGAAAGACAAATACCACATGGTCTCACTTATGTGCAATCTAATCAACAAAACACAGAGACAAGAAGTGGAATGAAGCTTCCAGAGCATAGGGAAGGGAGGAGCCATGTAATGGTAATTAAAGGGCAAAAGGATCCACTTGGGAAGGAACACATACATGAGCTTTGTATATCTACATTTATATCTATTGTAAAACATAGCAAATAACCGAGTACTGCACATTTAAATATTATTAAGATAGTAAATGTTCTCATCATAAAAATCATTAAATATCCAAGGTCCATTAGCCTGATCTAATCATTTTATTCCATATTAAAACATTGTAACATCACTTTGTACCCCACGGATTAAGCAACTATGGTGTCAATATGTAATTAGAAAATATGAATTTAAAAATATGCTACTGTAATTTCAAAAGACAATACTAGAATCAAAAAGTATAAGAATGTCAACTGTTAAAGATCTGAAATAGTATTAATCCTTATGTCCTACTGTGAAAACATTCAATGTTCAACCACTCTGGACACCAGTAACTTGCTAAAAAGGTAGGCACATACATACTCAGTAATTCTTCTCTGACTTACCTACACAAAGAAACAAAAGCATAAGTCTACAGACAACATTCAAGTAAATACTCACAGTACCATTATCAAAATAATCAAAACACTGGAGAAACGCATCATTCACCAGTGAAAAGATAAACAAAGAAAACTAAATGCGTGTAATTCAATGTTCTTTCCGTGTAATAAATTATGATGCATGTGTGCCAAAACCTAAAACATAATAAATGAAAGATATTAGACTAAAAATACAATGTGTCATATGACTGCATTTATTTCTACAGAAAAATTTGGAAAAGGCAAAACCATAGGGGAAAAAATAGATGGAAAATTTGTGTGAGATTGGAAGGTGAAAGCTGGACTGCAGATAGGCACAAAAGATGGCTTATGATTACTGCCACATAGATTTACTTTAAGTTATCAAGTCACATGCTTACACTGGGTGAATTAAATGGTCTGTAAATTATACTACAATAAAACTGAAAAGTTTAAGGTCTCCAGGTTAGAAGACTTTTTTTGTTTTAAAAAAATCATCTTCTATAAAACACAGCCCTTCTCAAGCAGAATTAATTATATATGGTGACTTGAAAGAAAATGACCTCCATCGGCTGTTATGTTCGAATGCTTGGTCCCCAGTTGGTGGAACTGTTCAGGAAGGATTAGGAAGTGTGACCTTCTTAGAGGGAGTATGTGGATGAGGGTAGGCTTTAAGGTTCCAAAAGACTCACATTATATTCTTTCTGCCTCCTACTTGTGAATCAAGATGTGTAATCTCGGCTGCTGCTCCAGCTGCCTATTTCTCTGCCTTTATTATATCATCGTAACTGTAACCCTCTGGAATCACAAGTCCAATTAAATTCTTTCTTTTATCCCCCCATTTTAAGAAAAACTAAAGCATCCACATTTTGGTCTTCCTGCTTCTTGAGTGTCATATGGTCTGTGAGTTATAATTTGGGTATTCTGAGCCTTTCGCCTAATATCCACTTAGCAGTGAGTACATACCACATGTGTTCTTTGAGGTAGAAGGAGGGAGAGAGGAGAGGGTGGGAAAGGAAGGGTGTATCAGGTGTGGGAGGAGACAGGGAGAAGTACAGAGGGTCAAGAAATTGAACGGAGGTGTGTAGCAATGGGGGATGGGGAACTGGGGGTAGCCACTAGAAAGTCCAAGATACCAGGAAAGCAAAATGCTCTCAGGACCCAGTGGTGATGACATTAACTGAAATACCCAACAATGGGAAGAAAGAACCAGTAGAGACCATATCCAGATGTTAGGCACAGCCTCTAGTTGAGGGATGGGGCCACGTACCCATCTCAAAAATATTAACTCAGAATTGTTCCTGTCTAAAGGAAATACAGGAACAAAGAGTGGAGCAGAGACTGAAGGAAAGGTCATCCAGAGACTGCCCCATCTGGGGATTCATTCCATATGCAGCCACCAAACCCAGACACTATTGCTGATGTCAAGAAGTGCTTTGCTGACAGGAGCCTGGTATGGTTGTCTCCTGAGAGGCTCTGCCAGAGCCTTACCAACACAGATGCAGTTGCTTGCAACCAACTGTCTGACTGAGCACAGGGACTGCAATAGAGGAGTTAGGGGAAGGACTGAAGGAGCTGAGGGTGTTTGCAACCCCATAAGAAGAACAGAGACCCCGACCCCACCCCCAAGCTTAAATCACCAACCAAAGAGTACACATGGAGGGACCCATGGCTTCAGCTGCATATGTAGCAGAAGATCGTCTTATCTGGCTTCAATGAGAGGGGAGGCCTCTCATTGATCCTGTGAAGGCTGGATGCCCCATCATAAGGGAATACTAGGGAGATGAGGTGAGAGTGGATTGGTGGGTGAGGGAGTACCCTCACAGAAGCAGGTGATAGGGAGTATAGGACAGGCAGTTTGCAGAGGGGAAACCGGGAAGGGAGGATAACATTTGAAATGTAAATACATAAAATAACCAAGAAAAAAAAAAAAGAAAATCTCAAAGGAAAAAAAATCTTTTATAAGTGACTTGAGTCCTAGTACCTTGTCACTGCAATAGAAAAGTAACTGAAACACTACACGTGAGCAGGACTCCTCAGGCCCTCTTATTGTTGCTATTCTTGTTTCCATTTTACTAATACAGTGCACAGCACATCATATTGCCTATCTGTTGGAGATTGGTTCTAATGCTTTGATTAAATCAAGAATCTGCGTGTCCAGGTGCTAAAGGTCCTTATCCCCACTTAGTTTTTGATCAATCAAAAGATGCCAGCGACCAATAGCTGAGCATGGGATGGGACACCTAGGATTGTGTGAATAGGATGCAGAGAAATGAGAGCGATTCTCCATGACTTGGAGAAGAAGAATGGAACGCAGTAGCAGCGGGAGAGGAAAAACAACCAGTCATGTGAGATGTCAGGGAAGCGGCCACTGGACCATTCCCCAATTGGACCTCGGGTAGGTAGCAGGGGAAGGTTTAGGTGTGCCCAAAGATAGTTCCTGGGAAGGTGAAAAAAAAAGAGAAAAAAGAAAAAAGAAAAGTACTAATTCGTTGTAATACTATTATTTTGTAGAATTTGATATTTCTCAGTGCATACGTTTTTTATTTAGTAGTGACCATTAAGTAGCTGTGTATTCTTGTGTAGGATAGTGAAGGGGTTAATATGGAGTCCCCCAAAAATCCAATAAAAATTTTCAAAAAAATCACATTTGCAAATAATTCCCTTGTTCATTATCTAAAAGGAGGAAAAAAAAAACTTTACTTAAATCTTTGGGATCTGAGCTCATCTTTAGTTCATACTCAATACCCATATTTAATCATATTATGATGTGTATAAACCTTATTCACACACACAGACAGAGGGATCTCTCTCTTAAGACCCTAGCCCTAACCCTCACCCTAAACCTATATAAGGGGGCATAGAGTTTCTGGATCACAACAACAAGGTCTCCTTAGACAGCTATGTGGGGAAACTTACATTGAAGTCATACAACACACCAAAGTTGGCTGCAGATGCCTCTTCAGCTCTTGGGACTGTTTTCCTAGGTAAGCTGCCATATGGTAAACCCCAGAGGTACTAGAGAAAGCAAAAAGAGAAGTTAACAAAATCTGAGTCCCACATGTGATCACAAATGGTTTTATTAAAAAAAGAAAAAAAACCACTTTGGAAAGTTTCTCATTTGCACTCTGTGGATCTCAGTGTGGGGTCTCATTTTCTGGAAAATAAATCACTAAATCCAAAATTAAGAACAAAGTATATACAGAGCTGACACCCTGAGTTCACTGAGTGAAGAGCAAAGCAGGCCAACCACAGTCCCCAGAAGGCTTGCTGAGAAGCCCTGTGCTCACTCCTACCACGATAGTAACCATATTCAGTAGAAGGGTACCAAGTGTTCATCCAAATGGTACTACAGTTTCATAAGAGAGCTCTCCTTCAGAGGGGGGATGGAAAGAGGGTTCATGGGAAGGGACTGAAGTCTCGGGAAAACCAACCATGTAATCAATCAGAAGATATTTACAGGAAGCAAACACTGGAATCCTGATTACAGAGGCATCTATGCCATCTCCAGCTCAGGGTTTTTGCCCTGAATCTGTGTTATGGGCTAGGGAGAGAACAGCACCAAGAGCCGTGGACTAGGAATACAAAAAATGAACTTTCCCTCTCTCTGAGGGAATTGGTGAGCACACTTGAAAGTCTGAGCACAGAGGCTGACCAGCCAAAGGCTAGAAATTAGTCCCTACTGATTCCCTTTCCACAAATGGCATGAGCTTCCACCGCCACACTTTAGCTGCCTTGGTTTCTTCCTCCAACCAGAATAGTAAATATTTTCTTCCCACACAGCTTCAATCCAAAGTCAGAAGGCCTAGAGAATAAAGATAATGGAGGTATCTTGTAGGGAGCCGACTTTAAGCAGAAAGCGGCTAGAAAGCAGCTATCATCTTTGCAGCCATCTGGAAACATTTACCCTGATAGAGACTTGGTTTTTCAGCAGCTTACAACAGCTGAGCACATTCTAACAAATATCTTATTTATCCCACATAGCTTGTTTTGCTGTTTAGTGACCACAGCTGCATAGTGCACGTGGTAAAATGTTTTCACCTGTGTTCTCCTGCGTGTGCTTATAAATACCCAGGATTTCCTTGTAAGAATATATACAGTCAATACAGTTAAGAAGATATATACAGTCAATAGAGTTAAGAGGTATATGAATAAATAGGGTTAAGAGGAATGGACAAGAGTGAATATGTGCCAATAGAAGAGAAACAATAAAGGAGACTTGAGACTTGACTCTAGAACCTCTGCCTTGTCTCCATTCTTCGAGACCCTGACCCTTTGACCGGAACAACAGTGCAGGCTGGGACATTTTAGCCACCAAGCCAGACAGAGAACGGTCTTCAACAGTTCTTCAACAGCCTCAGAACAATGCTAGGTGGGGCCGCTGGATAAAGGAAGCCATGAAATAAGATCAGTGGCTGGGAGATGCGAGTGTTTCTGCTAACACACAGGAAGCTCGTCCTCTTTTGTTCCTGTTCTGGAGTAAGAAATAATTGCTCAGAAAACAAGGTGTCCTATACTATCTGTAACCAGGTATTCAAAGGCAGGAAGCTCCCAGCTCACTCCCTCAGTGAATGTGCAGTAGGCAGTGATGGAGTGCAGAGTTTTGGGTTTCCTTAGATAGAGAAGAAAAAACTAAAGTCTAGCATCCTTTGAAATGGGTGAGAGGCACACATTTGGCTACAATGCCTGAAACTTGTAACTTGGTAGAATCTATTCCCACCGTCATCTGAGGCAACGAGACTCAGATATTCCGTGGAACTGTCACAGGAATTATAAAACTAGCTGACTAAAATGCCAAATGTGGATGATAAAAGAGGCGTGAGTCCTAGCACCAGACCTAATTTCCCAAAATTATAGTTTTTTTATAACCTAGCAATTGTCACTGAATTACTCAACACCTAATGCAGATGTTTGGGGATATTTCAAATGGGGATGGGAAATCTCCTCTACAATCTGTGTTGCTTGAGATATGAAGATATTTTTGCTCTATGAGAAGTCAGTCTCTTTAGGGCAGGAAAGCAATATTATTCTGTTTACTAGGAAGCTGATTATAAGTATAGAAGTCACTGATTTTAAACTGGATGGATATAATGTCATTCAAACACACAATTTAGGCCATTGATAATCTTGTATTAGACAAATTGGTTTTAAAATAGTGGTACCAGAACAGGTCCTCTGTAGATTAAAGAAACTCCCTACAAGCTCTTGTAGGGTAAGTACCCAAAGAAATCCAAGCATCTTCATATGAGTGAAGCTTATGAGTCCCTGTGGTTTGGCCTTGACTCATTCTTCCCTACATCTGCTCACAGTTTGCTTATTCTTCAGTCTGAGCCCTCTATTTTTCTGACTTCGATCCTAACACCTTTGCTGGGCACTGACCCCATCAACTGTGTACTTGAGACAAAAGAAACCTATTTTAGAAAAATGTGAGTAGTGCTATGTTCCTCCAGTTAAAAAAAAGAACTAGAACTTTCAATTGTGTGAAGAATAATTTTTGAAAGCAAATTTGACAAAATAAATAGAGTTTAGTATTTATAATGTCTCCTCATCGGCCAATAGTGCTTAACACTGGGGTAAAAACCAATGTGATTTTGATAAAAGCCATAGATTTTCCCACATAAAGTACATACTTAGACATAAACACTGTACGTTATATGTGATTTCATGAGTGTCTTATACCCTTGGGACAAAAATTAGGACCTTTGGTTATAGGTACTATTTTGAAGGTTACGCTTGTTATAAATCTTATCTCTTAAGAAATGGCAATAGTTAGTCACTCTATTTAAGAAAGAAAGAAGGGTGAACAATGTGAGGTAGGGTTTGGGGTCAACAGAAATCACTTAAGACTTTTTTTCAGTATCCCTCACCGGAAGTCAGAGCTTACCTCAGGTAACATGATGAGACTGAAGGTCAGTATAAAGAGAACCATGTTGACACCGTACATCCACCTCAGGAACAGGAAATAGGAGGCCACTGAGGAACCAAACTGACCTAGTACAAAGAAAATTAAAAAGCTAAAGGAAAGTCAAAACAACAACAGCAGCAACAAAAAACAACCTTCTCTTAGTGGTCCTCCAAAGTAATCATGCTTAGAACTGGACAGAGAGTTCAGCAATGAAGAACACCGACTGCTCTATCAGAGGATAAGAAGTTCAGCTCCCACCACCAACTGTCAAGCAACCTTAATGCCAGCCTCAAAGCCAGCTCCAAGATTACCTTCTCCTGGCCAATCAGGTACCTGAACGTATCTGATCCTCACCCAGCACACACACACACACACACACACACACACACACACACACACACACACAAATAAAAACAAAACTTTATAAATGGAAGTACATCTACTGACACATTGGATCTCTTCAGACTGACAGGAGAGAACATTTCAGCACTTCCTAGGGTGCAGAACAAAGCTTTGTAGAATGTCACTGTAAAATGCAACCTGTGCCTTCAGGGTCCATCTGGGGGGAGAGCTCCCTTTAGTTTAGAAGCTACAAGCCTCACCTACAGCATGTGCTTTTAGTCCAGGAGTTCAGTAAGTAGAGACATGAAAAGCTCTAGTGCCCAGCCTGCTGTTGGGCACAATCATGGTGACTGCAGTGCTCTTTTTCTTGGACAAATGATCAACATACCAAGCACGCCCTTCTCATAAACACATTAACTGTGCCTTCGTGGATGGTGTTAACTGCTGGCATTTTATGGAGATGGTGCAGATGCTGAACACCATAGCACACAGCCTAACTACCTTCTGGCAGAATTTTTCATCAATATAGAACATGGTATTACAGGCAGTGTGTCTGCTCCAAGGAGGGATGTTTCAATGAGGTGTAGGAATTATAAATATACTGTATGTACGCAAACACATATGAAGACTTTAAAATGGATGTGTGAGTGAGAATTATACCCAGGCAGGTCTTACAGGAAGGGAATTGAGAGGAGTTTCATTTTCTTCTTTCTTTCTTTCTTTTCTTTTCTTTTCTTTTCTTTTCTTTTTTTTTTTTCTTCCTTTTTAAAAAAATTGTAATTTTTGATCGTTTTTCCAAGACATGGTTTCTTTTTGTAGCCATGGCCATACTGGAACTCTCATTGTAGATGAGACTGGCCTCAAACTCAGAGATCAGCCTGCCTCTGCTTCCTGGGTGCTGAGATTAAAGACATCAACCACTACTGCCTAAGAGAAGGTGCTTTAGATCTGTTTGTGTAGGAAAGTGTTAGAAAAGATAATACCAGAGCAGAAATCGAAGGTAGCAATGGTCCCAGCTGAGAAAAGAGGCACTGGAGCAGAGTGAAGAATGAGATCAGCGATCCTGGGACAGGCACTAGCTTTTAGCAGCTAAACAAAATTACAGTGGGTGTGGCTGGGGTCTAACAGAAGAGAGAAACCAAAGGAGATGCAGTTGACAGGAGGCTAAACCATGCTGGGTAGGGTGTCCTAAAACAGCGGTAGTATTTTGTTTTAAAAATTTATAAAAGATAATGGGCAGGCGCCAAGTAGTGGGACTGGAGGTCAGACACATGCATGCTTTTTCAAAATCCCATTTGAGCTTTGGGAGACACAATAGACTCTGTCAACTCACACCTGCTCTGAGGAAGAGCAGAGCGCTATCCGATTCTCATTGACTGAGGAGAACAGAAACAGAAACGCATAAACAGAAAACATCTTAAAACTGAGATTAGTGGGAAAAGAGTAAGAATTCTAGACTGGAGAGATGGCTCGGTGGTTAAGAGCAGTGGCTACTCTTCAAAAGGACTCAAAATTTGATTCCCAGGCCCCACACGGTGGCTCACAAATTATCTGTAACTCCATTTCCAGAGGATGTAACGCCCTCTTCTGGCTTTCTTGGGCACCAGGCAGACATGTAAAGCACAGGCATGCATGGAAGCAAAGCACGTACTTATACACATAAAAGTTAAAATTAAAAAGAAAAGAAAAAAAAAAACCTCTGAAACTCAGGATGAGATTCCATAGGCTATAGAAAAACCCCAGATTCCTTGGGGATCACTTCAAGCTTAGCATCTAGGTTCTCCGTTCCCCAGTCTTACTGGTTACCACTTTCAGTCACCCAAGGAAGGTCAGCTTACAACCTCAGAAACCCTGTGTCAGTCCCTTTGATTTATTGAGTAAATGCCCTGAGAGACCAGTGCTCTTCTTTAACCCTCTTTGAAACTTTCCTATTAGGGAAGCCTTCCTACAGGTAAGGGCAGGCTCCAACAGTGCAAATTCCAGCCTATGCTTGCAAAGGTGAGGCTGACTTCACACCCATAATAATACCTCTCATTCTGAAGCTTGGGCTATTATTCATTCACTGTTGCATTTATTCCCACAATACAAGAGCTGGGTTTGTTGTTAGTTTTGTATTTTGTTTTTTTGTTTGTTTGTTTTTGCTTTTTTTTTAAAGAAACTTGATAAAAGGTCACATTCTAAGCAGATATTTAGAAAGAAATCAATGACTTTGATGTCTCAGAATTTGTGTTCACATCCATACATGAGCTAGGGCTCATGTCACACGGTTATGGTTATCTGTGACCTGCCCCTGCCAAGATACTGCAGCCATGTATACTAGCCTGCCAGCACAGCCCTAGAGCAAGCCTGACACCACCACCCCAGCACCCTGAACATCTGATCATCTCCTTGGCTCCCAGTGGTTTCATACCATTGCACAACTCTTATCTCTGTTCTCTGGTAACAACTATCTGAAGTTTCTTAGTCAGACTCACTAATCATGTTTTATTAAAGTGGTCCTTGGTTCCTGGAGGAGAATAAGCAACTGCCTCTAGGCAGCTGTGGCAAAGCTTTCTGTGCAAACGCATGGGAGATGCCCTGATTAAGATGCTGAGTACAAAGTACGGAATCTCCCTTCCTTCCTCCCTCCTTTCCTTCCTCGCTCCATCCCTTTCTCCTTTTCTTCTCCTTCCTTCTTCCTTCCTTTCCATTTCATTACTTTCTCTTCTTTCTTCAAACCTGTCCTTCCTTCCATCCTTCCATCTTCTATCCTTCTATCCTTCCATCCTTCTATCCTTCCATCCTACTTGTTCTTATTCAGCTTTCTTCATCTTCTTACTACCATGCTCCTCACTCTGTTCTCACACACAATCACAGGCAAATAAGCTCTTTGGGAATATAGTTTAAAATACTTAAATGCAAAGGTGAAATGTGTATTTGAGAAGGCATCCCCTCCTCCAACCTACATATCTACACTGTGGACCAAACATCTTTTTTTAAGACAAAAGCATCCAAACTGAAACTTGGGTTCTTTGAAAGCAATTCCATGACTCTTACTTGAAAGCAAACTCTCTACAGAATCCTAAGTATAAAGAAAATGAACTCCGGTAAAACTGACTCCATCAAAACTCGGGTGAGTTTAGAAAAGACTCAGACATAGTCAGAGGGACTGAGGGATCCAGAAGCCATGCTCCATCCATACGCACCCTATAGTGGGTAAAGGTGAAACAGCAAGACAGATGTACTATAGCTGATACAGAGGGGCACTTGGTGACATCCAAGGACCAGGCTACCTTTTCCTGTCTCAACAAAAAAGGGGGAAAGCAATTTTCTCTATATACATCTATTTATTTTGAGTGTTATATAATGCTGGAAGTTCCTGGCACTTGCTGAAGAGAAACCCTTATTTATGCAATGTAGCTGAAAGAGTACAAGAGAAAAATAGTCTTGTCCACCAAGATGATGACTGCAGCTTGCATACCTCAACAGTCAGCCAGTTCAGTATACTAAGAACTTCATCAACATCTACTTTAGCTGTTGCTGGATGATGATGGTGTTGAGGTCTGTTAGTCTCTGTGTCTCTGTCTCTCTCTCTCTCTGTCTCTGTCTCTCTCTATCACACATATACAAATTGAAACAGAAAGTGAGTGCAGCAGAATTGATTAATTATAATTGAAATGCAATGAATCAGTACCCTAGCCCATCTAGTCAACAAGTGCCTGTGAGCTGGGAACACTAGTGGTAAGTAATAAGCCAGGCTTCTAAACCACACTGTGTTCATCTACAAGTCTTTGTTTCCAAACCTAGATCCCTCTTAATCACAATGTGATGTCTACTCAAGTAGAACTATAGTTAAATTGTTTTTAAATATAATATGTAAAATAATATGAAATGAACATGCATCTCTGAAAGATTATAAGTAATTTCTAAGGCTATTTAAATTTACAATTTGGTCTGCACCCACAAATAGTTCATTCTTTTCATTTTATTAACACAGCTGATAAACACTGCTTTTATAGTACATTATAAATGTGTTAAAATTCTTTCATGTGTATTAAAGTGAAAATTAAGTACATGCATATTCTTGTCATGAATTTTCTTGTGTCTCTTTTAAATTAAAGATTAAGGCTTCACCTCTCCCTCTGGTTATTTATTATTAAGGAATGTAATTTGTAGACTGTCATTATACATAATTTTCTCTTGAACAGATGGGTAATAACACACACACACACACACAGAGAGAGAGAGAGAGAGAGAGAGAGAGAGAGAGAGAGAGAGAGAGAGAGAACATATTTCTGAATAGAAAAAGACAAGTAAATGACCTGCCCTCTGCATACAATGTAAATACCATTATTCAACTAGCATACAAAGCAATATTTTTTCAAATGAGCCTAGAGGTAGAAAATCTAGTGACATGATTGCCTTGTGTTTCCTGTGGTTCCTAGACCATCAGGGTAATATGAGATTTAGACTTTGTGCTCTTGGTTACTTTTATGAAGCCAGTTTCTAGTCTGAGAAGCACAGCTATCACAACAGATTTTTGTTACTGGGATCAATCCAGAGCTCCATAAATTGTGGGTTATGACCCCAGGATCACAAAACTGATGTGTGGCCATTAATAATTTGCCAATAATAAAGCAGAGATTAGGAAGCAGAGACAGAGACACAAAGATCTCTGAAGTTTAGGTCAGCCTGAGTTCCAGGACACCCAGGGCTACACAGAGAAATCATGTGTTGAACCCCTACCCCCCAAAAAGGGAGTGGCACACTACTCTTTTTTGGCACATGGACACATGTCACTTATCATAACCCATACCATTTAATTCTCTAGTTTATATTTTATTGTCCTCTCCACCCAAACCACCCACAGCATTAACACATGGCGAAGTAAGCCAGCAAGGGCAGGGTTTGGTTTACCTTTGTCAATAGCAATGGTGCTTAGAAAGATACCTAGGACACAGTAGACTTTCACTGAGCATTTTTTCAAATTAACAAATGCTAAGATCATTTTAAAAATAACATGAAATATATATTAAATGGTCCTAATATTCAAAGTAATAAAGTAATATTTCTGAAGCTCCGGTATAATTAAGCTGTCATTTCTTTCAGAGAAATGTTACTTTTATTATAAAATGTATTTTATAAATACGGAACATATTTTGCCAACTTTATTCTAAAAAGAATTTAAGACTATAATTAAATAGGCACATAGTAAAAATCTGTATTTCATTTAAATTTTGCAATAATTTTCACTCAAAAGCATAAATAATTTTACATGTCACTATACATCTAAACCTCATTATAAATTATGCATAATGTGTTACTGGGCTGGAAATGACTTTGTATAACAACCAAGCCTAAAAAATTCATATGAAGCCCTGGATATAACAATAGAGGACCAGAGATAAAAATAGACCATCCAACGTGTACAGATGGCAGAGACAAAACGGCTTTAACCTTTAGAGAACAGAGCCCACGTTACAAGATAATTCCACCTTTGTTTATAAAACACAAATTAACACAGTGTTGCTACTGAATTAGGCTGGAATCTACATGTTCTACTGTATTTTAAAAAGAAAGAAAATGTTTCTTTATTATTGTATATTTTCTACATATCTATACAAACAAGTTTCTCATAATACATCTCACATCTGATCTAGACATGTCATAAAGACTAGAGGGCTAAAACAACTTGCTGAAAGAAAGACAGCCAATATTTGACAGAGCAATAACAAATCCAAAGGTTGTTCCCATGTAAATTGATCAAGGTCTTTCTTTGGCTATGTTTTCTAACTTTTAAATCATATTACACTTTTATCTTATTGTGTTCATGTCATGACACATATGAATGAGTCAAAGGACAGCTTATGGATCTGGCTCCCTCCTCCCAGAAGGGTCCAGAAGAATGAACTCAGTTCATCAGGCTTAATGGTGCCTACCCATTCAGACATCTTGCTGGCCCTTAAACAAAATCTTAACGTTCCATATGTTCTGTTCTTTGGGACTAGATTATATATTTCAGCTGTGCCATTGAAATCTAGGGATTCTATAATATCATTTTTCATATACATGAAACCCCTTCTAATAATATCTAAAGTGAGGTAGACATTTGGAAAATACATCTGCAATTTGATTCATTACATATTTATTGAGTGCCAAGTGGGCTTTAGGTATAAACAAAACAAAATACCTGCTTTCATGTCTATTAAGAAAAATAAGCATAAAGTGGAGTGAGATTATATAAAACGATTCACTTTAAAAAATAGAATATGAATAAGAAAAATCACTGAGGGAAAATCTGGCAATAAAGGCATGCTATGAGGAACACATGGAGAGACATGAAAATACTGAGCTGATATATTTTAATTCATTGCCATTAGTGACTCACTTAATGAGGGACCAAGGCCTGAGAGACAGCTACCTCTAAACACGCCCAGTCATGTCAGTGAAGTAGGTATCAGCTGTTTTTTCTTCTGTATTAATTATGCAATGTCATATTGAACCAGCAGAAAAGCCAGCTTCAGATCTGGATAAGCATGGATAAAATCATTTTCTTTTCAGTAACCCTAGGAACCACACCTGACAAAATTGCAATTTTTTTTCCAAATATCCATTTTTCTCTACATATAATACTTTTACTGATGCAATCTCTTATACAGTATTTAAATTTTAGTTGCTTTATTAAGCTTTGGCATGTCTGTACAAGCTGAGTGTCACACAGGATGAAAGTCCATTATGACATCAAGATAGCAAATTCTTTGTGTTTACTCTTCTTTAAGAGTTTGGGTGTGAGCTATTAAGTCTTATGGTTTTTGAAAATGGTCCTTTTGGTTATTATTTAAAGTCCCAAAGAGTATGTGTTTAGAGTATATTATTCACTGCCTTCACAATATGGGCAGTGTCCTTGGACACAATACTACCTTTCCTGCCTGAGAGAGTTGTACTTTTCCTAAACTAAAACAAGAAAGTGACATTTCCAGTGTTGCCCTTGATAAGCGCTGGTACAATGACACGGTTTGAATCTGGAATGCCCCCCACTCATGTTGCACAGAGGTTGGGGCATCTTTAGGAGAAGGAAGTCTAGAGTAAGGAAGTCAAGTCACTGAGAACACAACATGTAAAATGGAACAGGACCAAGGTCCCTGTCTTGCTTCGCATCCTCACTGCCTTGTGCAGGGATCAGGCTACTTCTACCACACAATTCCTGTACTATGTATGAAGCCACGACTGGCCCAGTGCAACAGGGTTAGGTGACTATGTACTGTGAGTTGAAACAGTGAGCCAAAACAAACCTTCTGTCTTTTTAAGTCTATTAGCTCGGGTGTTTCCTCTCAGCAGCCAGCTGACTAGTGCAAGGCTTTACAATGATGGAGTCAAGCTTTGCTTTGTTAGTTGTGCTGGCAGTCTGGTTGGTTTTTAATTTTCCCAAGAGTCCGTTAATGGGGAAAGGTCTGTGAAAAGCTTATGAAACTTTATTCGCAAGGAGCTTTCTTTCCTTGTCTAATAAGATCTGGTGAGTACTTACTTTCAATTGCCTTGATTTTGTTTTCCCAGGGGACACAAGCAGCTTTGAAGTTCTCAAAATCACGGAGGAATTTTACCCATTTCTGAAAATAAAGTCAAACACCAGTAAAGTACAATCTCTTGTGTTTCTAGATATTTGTTTTCCCATTTCCCTCAAATCACAAGACAATGTCTTCCAGAGAGCTCTCTAGAACCAAATACTGCTGTTTTGTCAAAAACAGCAGGATCCACTTCCATCTCTATTTAACACCATTCTCACATAATGTAAAAAAGAAATATTGATGGTCAGACATCCAGTTCCAAAACAAACAGAAAAAATATAAACACACACACACACACACACACACACTGATTCTGTTTAGAGGGACTATACTGACCACTCAGAAAGATCTATGTATTCTACCAGACAATAAAATAAGACCTATGTTAGTAAGGTGATTGCCATGAACTCAGTGTTTAATATTCAATGCATGAGAAACTGATGGACTTATGAATAAAATGTAGTATCTTCCTTCAATCCCTTCTGGTCTCCTAAAGTAGCCTGTGTGAACAGATTAATTGAGTTCATGACCATCATTTACATGGGACACTTCATTTTGAGAAAGGACAATATTCAACTAAATAGAAAGAAATGGTACCACAAAAAGATAATGAATTCATTTTTCAGGAGTCTTTCTTCCACTTTGCTCCACAGTGTTGAGTTATCCATGGTTAAGAGGACTACGGAGAAATTGGAAAAAGGCAGAAAACCTTCCATATGTGTTTCTTAGGACAGTGTGAGAAAGAGCTAAGTAGACACAACAATCTAAATCTGAAGTTCAAAAGATTACTCAAACCCAGAAATGGCCCAAATGCCCATCTGCAGTAGAATATGTGAATATGTAAATTGTGACATCTTCATACAATGCATAATGCAATACCTTTAAACACGAGCTGTAACCCCACAGCATCAAGAGCTGTATCCCATGACTCAGATTATGCAGTAAAGAGGCAAGAAACAAAGTTCAGTCACACACAGAATGACTGAATGCATTTCAAAGATAAAAGGCGAATAAAGTTAACTATTTGTGTGCATTTAAATGAAAATAAAGATCTTCAGTTTCCTTGCAAACCTCTCTCTCAATAGAATACACACAGACAGTTTTTATAAAATTTATAAATAGAAGCTAATAATACCTATGAATCTACTTCACTGTGAGAAGTGCAACTTTATAGAGACATTCAGTGTTATGCTGGGCCACAATAAGTGCATATAAAAGCAAGCTTCTTTCCTATATTTCTCTAAAAATCTGTATTTGTATGAATATATTATTTTCTCTTATCTTCTTTCCAGTTTATAATTGATATTCCTGACAGAAAAAGAAAAGGCTATGGGGTGGGATAGGGAGGTTATAGACATTTAGAAAAAAGCCTTGACCATAGGAGTCCCTAGAACCTTCGGAAAATAAAAATGGACCAGCTGCACGGTCTTTTATGCATAGAAGTGCTAAAATTATGCACATTATAAATGACATAAAAGTTATAAATGATATAAACCAGTATTTGCAACTATTTAAACTTCTTACTTTGCCTTAAAGAATAATCCTAAATCTACCCCCAAATTTTAATACAACAAATATGGACCATGCATTTACTATACTAGCCTTTGCTGTATGCAAACAGATAAAGATTGGTTCTGCCTTCTCAGAACAGACAGTGTTCCCTCTCTCTAGGGGGTCATTGTGACACTGACAGACTGAGTTAGGAAAATGCTTACCTTGGCCATCATCATCTTAAATGCAAACCACTTCTTTCCCTTTCCTTTCCCAAGAGCTCCTTCATTCTCACTCACAAATTTCTTTGCTTCCCTGTGACAAGAAAATAAGAGATAGGAGGGCATGTGTTGACACACAAGTAGGAGACATTTAACTTTGTCGGGTCTTCTATCTTCTTTCTTCTGGATTCTCCATACCCATAACAACTGAATCTATGCTATACTTTATAACCTAAAGACTCATTTTTTGGCACAAATGTTATATAGTATATTGAACATATTTCTCTGTTCCTCCCACATTCTGGATGGCAACCCTCCCTCCCATATATCCCCTTTGAATACCTACACAGTGACACTTCTATCTTCATGTCAAATATGCAAACATGATGTTAGATATCTTTGTAAATATCTATAACCCAGAAACATTTAATGCATGTTTAAATTTTTTATTAATTCTGACCAGGAAGAGTTAGATATTTTTAGTCTCACTTATTAATCACCTGGAGTCATCAGAAGGCAGGGGATTTTGTTCCAAGTGTCAAACAGAGAATCTTCCTCCTCATTTCTAATACATATAAAGTTAAACCTAAAGTTTATGTCAGGTTCTGAAAACCAGAACTTTTATTTTTCCCTTTAAAAAAATGATTCCTTTAAAATAAATATTGGAAAAAAGAAAAAACAAAACAAGAAAGAGTTGAGGACAAATTGACCTGGTATTTAATTTCATGAGAACAGTTATGGCTTAAAGCACAAAAGTCACACTCCAAAACAGATGGAGTTGAAGAAAAGGAGAGAGAAAGGAAAAGTTTAGGTCCCAAACTCAGAAAGGGATTTAAATTTAAACTTTAAATTTAAATGTGCCTTTAATTTTTTAAACTTTACATTTTAATCATGACTCCCAAATAGCAAAACATTCTCAGTACTCACATCAGTGTCCACTAAAAACACTAATTTATCAAAATGTAGAAAGTGAACGTGTTATATACTTTTGATTGTTGTTAGGTACCAAATGCTGGCTCCTCTCACCTCACCATGTTAGTATAATCGCCAGAGTGGAGTGGTCACTTCAGGATCTACAGTCCTGAGTCACTGAACAACAAGACTGTGTTCTAACAAGGACACATTCTGAAGGGATGTGGGCTGACAAATACATCACTGGTCAATTTTGTGTTTGTTCAAATGCCATAATATACATGTGCACAGACCCCCATGCTGACAATGCTATAAGGTAATGCCATTTTATAGGCATCAGAGTATCTGAGGACATCACCTAAAATATCACACATACAAATGTCAATTAGGTTGTGACGGGAAAATCCTTAGATGGTTGAAGAAATTGCTGTCTCATAGTCAGAATTTGCCATCCTCTGTCCACCATGTGAGGACAGGAGAAGTTAATAAAGGCACACGACGAGTTGTCTATCTGCAACTGGGACGCTTTGAGCACCCTCACTGTGGATATCCAGCCAACGTGCTTGTTGCTTTTGCCACGCAGTCTAAATTCCATGAGCCCTACCTGGCTAACATACTCATTTTTGTTGTCTGTTCCATAGAAAGAACTTTAAAATTCAAGGTGGCTCTGGCTTCTCTTCTCTGGGGGTCTAGAGACATGTGACTTAATGAGAAGGGACAATTAGAGTAGATTGTGATTCCGCAGGTACAAAGTGATGATCAGTTGGGTGGCCCCTAAAATGTGGCTTTGCAAATGAAATCCTTCATGAATGACTATGACAACTCACTACCACACAGAGTTTTTTAAGATGAAGATTAGAGAAGGATTTTTATAGAAAATGTTCCTTAGTGACCATGCTAAGCACAGAATATTCAGTGATCAAAATTACCAAACACTAGCTACCTTATCTAAGATGAGAATTGTCCTTCCTTACACACCTGAGAGCAAGTGCCCACATATGGTCTGACATACAAACACACTCACCATGGTGAAATCTCTACAGTCAGCAAATAACACCCCAAATCATTCATGAACAGCTGGACAATTGTTTGACCTGTGTTGTTAATCGTGACTGCAGAAGACACTCAATAAAAAGATGTAAAGCTGATTGCAGATGAGAACTCACTACCATGCTGTTGCAACATTTTAAAATACTAACCTAAACAGTGTAAGATACTATAAACTGAGATCTCATGATGACTCACTTTTCAGACCCTTGCAACAAAGCGAGCATTGTATTTAAGCACCATTTGTTGTACAGATACTAAGTCTGGAACAGGGGCACACTCTTTGTAAAAAGCTGAACCAGAGGCTCTAAGTACAGAAGAGCTTCTGCTAGTTCTAAGCAGCCTCTGTGGTCTGACTCCATGGCCCTGCCCATGCGTCTGATGCTTTCTGTCCCATGCTCATGAATCATGCTTTTCAGATGCAAACGCCCATCCTTAAGACTCTCACTTACCTGATCAGGATCTGGCACAAGATCCCTGTTACAGGGCCTTTAATAAGTCAGGACTTCCCAACTCACAATATCTCAACAATTCTTTCACTCCTTTCCAAGGAGGTTGCAGGAACAAGATGAGACACAGATGTTGGGAGCATTGAAGCCAATTCTACAACAATTCTTATTTCCACACTAAAATTTGTTCTAATGTGACTGATGTATACCATGGACCGACTTGAGCAAAATATGAATCTTGGCTTTGCTTGTTTGTAATTTCATCCATTAGAAATACTGAGTGAGTATAGAAAAGTATATCATCAATACCAAAAAAGCATCAGAAATACCCAGAATGCACATAGCATGTCTCACTGCTTAACTTGCAGTACCAGAAAAGCCACACCCACTCACTGTCAAGGTGACCTCCCTTCACACTTGACAATTCACAAGCAGAAATTATTTTTTAAAACTTCCACAAGCAAGTTCCAAGTCTTTCTCAAAGCATCCTGCCAAATGTACTATAGAGCGTGTAGATTTCTTTACCCGTGTTGAATACTAATATTGTTTTTCTCAACTTTTTTCTTTTTCTTTTTAATGTGTCACTAGAAATGTTTTTGAATAATTGTGTTCCAACTATGGCTTCCCTATAAAATTCATTGTATATTCAAATTCATATACTGAAGTGAGATTTTGGGGGAACTCATATCTTGTATCATAACAGAACTGACTATAATTCAATTACATGGCATCACAATTTCTAAATCTTAAAACACACATATATATGTGTATATGTATATGATGTATATGTATATGTATATGTATATGATGTATATGTATATGTATATGTATATGTATATGTATATGTATATGTATATGTATATGTATATGTATATGTATATATATATGAGTTATCATGCCTTTGTTTGTTATAATAAATACATATAGAGAACAAAATATCCTTGATAATAAAATCAGAATTTGTTATCTAACTGTAACAAAATGACAAATTCATAAGAATACTATCCTGCCAATGGTAAACTATCATGTGCTATTCAAGCCTGTGGAAACCCTTTGTCCTGGGGACACTTGTGCTCTAGCTGGGTGATGGGGAAAAGAGAGAGAAAGAAAAAAAAACCCACCAAGAGTGAATGACATTGAAAACATTGCATCCTTTTTAGAACAACTAGAAGGTAAACTTTTAAAACTAGGTTTTGTATATCTCTGCTGTAAAAATGTTTTCTGTGAGAAGGAAGCCAAAGAGCTCATCCACGGAGAGAGAGAGTTCATTGTGGAATTCCCCCTGATTTCTTTAGTTTCCCCAGTTGATTTCTGCTCAGTGTTTGTAAGGCCCTAATTTAATGATGCTTTTATCTGCTCTCTCAATCATGCTACTCCAGTCTTTTCTGTTGGGTGTTGCTTATCTATCCTACACTTCTTTCTGCTAAATTTACTTTTGCTTGCTGGATACTTCCAAATCATTCAAAACCAACTATCATAGATTATTTTCTTAAGTATAAAGAACACATATCCAGAACTGAAGATACTCAGATTTTATTATGAATCATATTCTGTTTACCCTGCTGAATTTAGAACACTTTCCTCATGAATAGACCATTAGAAAACATGTCTTCTTCTTTTTTTAATCTGAACAACCAGAAGTATATGAAAATAGCTATTCTACTCTCTATTGGGGCCAATGTTTTTAATTGTGTGAACAGATAATTATGCTAATTTTATGAATTGATGAACATTAAATCAGTAAAACTTTAGAGAGATGGAAATGATTACAGCCAAATTACAATGATTAAAAGATTAATTCCAAATTCATTTAATAATGTGAGACCATATTTGTGTGACACTAATGAAGTTGTTATTAGTTATTAAAAATACACTTTTGTTTGAATAGTCAAAGATTGTGTTTCTTTCACTAGTTACTGACAGTTTTCTTGACCTCAAGTGTAGTGTTATATTCGTCTTTCCATCACCATCTGTGGTTATCTGAATGTGAAATGTCCTCCAAAGCTCATGCATCAAATGCTTGACCCCAAGTGTTTGGTGAGGTTATAGAACCTTCTGAAGATGTAGCCTTACTGGAGGAAGGTATGACACTGGGGGCAGGCTTTGTGGTTTTATAGCCTGAAGCAACTTCCTGCTCTGTTTTCTGTGTGTAGATGAAGATATAATCAGTTTCCTGTTCCCACTGCCATCCTGTTCCTATCTGTTGTCATGGCTTTCCCAACATGATGTGCTCTGTCCCTCTAGAACCATAAGCCAAAATAAATCCTTTCTTTTGTCAGTAGCTTTTGTTCGAGTAGTTTATCACAGCAACAGAAAAGTAACTAATACAGACACTATCCTATTTTGTCTGGTTTTCAGAGGAAGTCCAGACCACTGGGCACCACATAATTTAATATGAGTTTTCTTTTTTCCTAATATCCTGCTCTTTTTCTGGTCTCTAACACACACACACACACACACACACACACACACACACACATACACACACACATATACACACACACACATACACACACACATACACACACACACATATACACACACACACATACACACACACACATACACACACACATATACACACACAAGGATCATAGAAAAGTAAACATAGTTACTCCCTAGCTCCTAATATCACAATGGCCAGAGTAGATATTTAAGTAAAATAGACTTAATTTATCAAAAATCTTGGGTGTGCTTTTGAAACAGAGCCAAAGGCCATAGAGTGAGCTGAGGATTATGGTTTACAAGGAAGATCTTCTTTGTCTTCCCTCAAATCTGATGCCTATAGATAAAAAGAAACATCATTGTTACTCGCAGGTCCAGAAGAGGGGACATGGCTGTACAGATCAGGAACATAATGGAACAACTTTTCTTAACATTGTGTTTACGGCTGACCTTTGTCATGAACCAGCACAGCTTTAGGGTGGAGAAAACAAGTACCTGCCTATCATGTGCTCCCTGATAACAGATTCTTAACCAAAGCAACATCTTGCACTATGTAATTAGATACAAGGTAAAAAGGAAAATTCACAAATATGGAAACACAGTGTTCTTCACAGTAGAATGCCTGGGTAAATATCAGAAAGCAAAAAAGAAAAAGAATAGTCATTAGGAAACCAAAAATCAAGAAAACATCTTTATCTTTTTTCCTACAGTGGATCCACTTTCTTACCTATATCTAGTTATCTGGATAATTAAAGAATCTTTGCTATGTGATTAACATAAAATTAACCTTCACATGTAAACCTTGAACATCTACTGGTTGTAAACCACCCAAATGTCTGACTGAAAGATGTGCTACCCCCTTGAATTGCTTTCAACAAATGCCATCTACCAAGACTGTAATCTGGTCTCTGGGTCTCAGAGCCCTGGTACAGTGTGCACTGCACTCTGGGCTGTAACCCCAGACCTGTGGATGAATAATTGAGTATGGTCTATTTAATGACAATAAGACCTGGCCTCATCATTCATTTATCAACCCCTTGTGATAGTAATTAGAATAATAAGGTTTCATGGGCTTTCAAGAATGCTTTCACAGTTAGCTGAAAGAGCACACTTTGGCCTAACTTACAAAACAGATAATTTACCTACAGCATATGAGACAACTCTGAGTTCAGAGAAAAGTCGGGACATTCTATTCTGCCTTTGACACCTTCTCACACCTGAAATGTGCCCCCGTTTGGTTAGGTTAACTTGACCTTTCTTTCCTCTCGTTTTTAGTTTGAAGGTTGAGTGAAGCAACCAATTTCTTGCTCAGACAAATGAGAGACATTTCAAAATTGGTGCTCAGGCTAGTAAGTATAATAAAATATTTTAATCGTGAAAACTTCACAGTGAAGGAATCAGACAATAGAAGGTCTTTTGATGATAAGTACTGAAATTTCAAAACTAATTAACCAAATTATCTTCAAAACTCAGACTTTTTTGAAATATTGCTGAGAAGTTAAAACAGAATTACAGAAACAAGTTATTTTCATGCACCATAAAGACCATAGACTTCCTAGATAACGTATCTCCATAATTAGACTGGCATAATTATTCAAGTTATCCCAATACTTGAAGTAATGAGTCAACGCATGTGTTGTTTTAAAGGGGATTCTAATGATATTAACAAAGATAGCTGAGATGCTCAGTTGCTTCCTTTACAAAGTAGAAAGGACAATGATAGAGGGTATTTTTCATATCTTTTAAAGGTAATAAAAGATGCTTGGTTTAGTTCATGACCACTAGCATATGCACCATAAAATAGTTAACTATGATTCATGGAACTTTACATGGCTGTTTTTCACTTCAATTTTAGGAAATTGAACCAGGATATGTAAGAAAACACACAGCATCCAAGTGAATCCCAACACTTCTAATTGAGTAGATTCATTGGTGAGATCACTGCATGGCCATTGAGCCATGGTTTCTTGACACCTGCACCTTTGCATTACTGTTTGACCTTTAAGAGTTCCCAGCTATAAACTTCAAATCACTTAAGTCACATTCTCTAGGAATGAGATGAAGCTATGAATGCCTTTTGAATGTCCCGAACAATTCCAATGTATAAGTTAGAGACAAAATATGGCATTGAATCAAATATCCTTTCCTGAGACTACCTATAAGAAGTCTTCATATGGGTAGTTTAACTTTCAGAGAGTTGAGAAAAAAGCTTAAAAGCTGATGTATGTGTAATTGTTTTGATGTGCCTTCAGGTATGGAATACTCTGCCTATTCTGAGTATCTTTAATTATATCTGAGAATAAATTTATTTTCATATTTATGGTTCACTATCTAGTATCTCTTAAGCGAGACCATTTAACTTACCATCTGATAGCATGAATCAAAGTGAAAAGAAAAAATAATTTATATGAACTTATATAACTTCTAAGAGATTTACATCTGGATTGGCAGGCAGTGTAGAAACTTAAGATTAAAAAGAAGCTCCGATTTCGGTTTTAAACTCAAACATTAACTTCCTCCAGGGACACATCCCGGGAGAAGCACATTTCAAAGACTCAAACAAACATTCCAGGAAGAAGGACCCAAGATAGGAGTTTATGATCCCTTAACACAGTAAACCTGGGTAAACAGAAGCTACTTAAACTGACCCTCTTTGTTGTAAAAGATAAGGTGCAAATTTGAGTTTCTTAGCATCCAGGCCTGGGAATGGAAACCAGGCCTGGGAACGGCTGTTTGAAATTTACCCTTTGTGGTTATTGTTTAAGAGGTAATTATATAACTGCCCTCATAAATTCTGTAAAAATGGTATATAAGCTGCTCTTAGCTTTAATTCAGGGTTCTTCTTGCCTGCATGCAGGAGAACAAAGTATACTGGTTGTCACCTTATCATCTTATCATCTTATCATCAATAAACCATGTTATTGCAAAGAATCCTGTCCAAGAGTGTTTCTGGGGGAGTGCTTCCCCTGGTTTTGGATCTTTAGATCCAACAGCAGCAGGAAGAGAGAGTGACATTGGGCCTGGCTTGAGCATCTGAAAGCTCAAAGTCTACCCTAGCAACACAACTCCTCCCATGGCCACACCTCCTAATAGTGCCACTCTCTATGAGCATATGAGAGACATTTCCATTCAAGCCATCATAACGTATTGTTTTGTTCTTGTTTTGTTGTTTTGTTTCTCTCACCCCTACCCCCTCCCCCACTCCCACCCTCACCCTCACCTCCATCTCTGTGTCTCAACAAAAAACTGTCTTTTTGGTTTTTTTTTAAGATTGTCTTATAGAATGGCAGAAAAACATAAGAAACTGTTTGTCATGAAGAATGGAGCATGACCAGGGCAGGTTGGCCTTCTGGTAAAGCAGAGAGCCTATACCCAAATACCCATTTTACTCAAACAGGAGGTGTGAAAGGCCTATGCTTGAGGGCTTTTTACCTCAGGTTACTAGCCTATGTAGTTCTCAGGAGTTTGTTCTCTTTAGTAAACTGTGTAGCATCTGTCCCAGGATTCAAGAGCCTGGAATTCAATGCTTTCTGTACTCAGGCCATGGCCTGGAACTACTGGTGTTTTTTCTTTTTCTTTTTCTTTATCTCTTTTTGGATATTGGTCAAAAGCCTTAACATGCATTCTCACTCTTTTTTGAAGCTTCCCACCCCTCCCTCTTCCTTTAATTATATACTGCCTTGCTGATCTTTACTGCTGAACACACCTTCCCTGTGCGATCCTAACTCAAGGGCAAGTGAGCTTCACAGCTTGCCTGACCTATTGTTTTCCTCTGAAATTCTAATTAAACTATCCCCAAGCATCCCTCTTAGTTCAGTTTTGAATGAAACTAAGAACCTAAAAGGGAACTCCAATTCCCCAGTAGAACCATGCTTAACATTTTTATTAGTAACCTTTGAGAGTTCTACCATTGTACAGGACAATCTTCCCAGTCAGGCTTTCATCTTCAGGAGTTCTGTTGAATCTCCTTGCAAAGGCTAAGCACAGCCAGGCCTGTTGTCTATTGAGGCCTACTGACCTTTCCTCCTAGAAAGAGTGCACAGGTAGGTTTGTGAAAACCTTTCCAGGATATCCAGCCACCACTCACACCAGATATATGCAATTCTGCCCTAACACAATACGGCCTTAAGATTTGGGGGAAGCAGATAGAAGATATATGTTGGAAATGGGGAAGGGCAGGGTGCTCCATGTAGGCATAGTCTATTCAGGGTAAAGCTTTCCAGATGTGGTTTTTGTGGAGGAGGAACATCTGCCCCACTGTAAGTAAACTCTCACTTATGCTCTATATGAAAATCAAGGAAACTCATGGGTTCTCCACAGTGGACTTTGGTGGAATTTTCTCTCTTCATCACTGAGACTTTAGGAAGCAGAAAGATACTGCTTATGCCCCCCCCCCCAGGGAAGGAATTTTAGCAACATCTGTTTATAAAAGGAATTTTCTTCTCTATTCTCAATAAAAATCATGGATATGTGTTACAAACCTTAAACTGGTCAGATTTTTATTAGACTTAAAGTTATTATAACAAAAATACTTCAGATTTGAAATAGGCATCTTTGTTCTCTGAGGTAACTGGCTCATTTTTTTGTCAGTTTGACACAAGTTAGGGTCACCTAGAAAGACAGAATCTCAAATGAGACAGTACCTCCATCAGACTGGCCTGTAGGCAAATCCGGGGGAGCTTTTTCTTGGTTGATGATTGATGTGGAAGGTCCTAGCCCACTGTGGGCAGTGCCAACCTTGGGCTGGTGGTCCTGGGTTGTATAAGAAAGCAGAGTGAGCAAGTCAAGGGGAGCAAACAACGAAGCAACACTCCACTTTCTGTTTCAGTTTCTGCCTCCAGATTGAGTTCCTGCCCTACCTTCCCCCAGTGATGAACTGTAATCTGGGAGTTGAATGACGGAATAATACGTTTCCTCCCTGCGTTGCTTTAGTCACGGTATTCATCTCAGCAATAGAAAGCAAACTAAGACATTGAATCTCTAAAACAATGCTGATTTTCGGGACTGGCTTAAAAGTCAAATGAAAATGTCAAGTTTTATTGGTACCATGAAGGTCATCCAAATACCTCAGGGCAACTTGAGATGAAGTAAGATAATAAAACAGAGGGAGATTTTTGTGTTTAATATTTCAAGTATAGTAAATAATCTTTCTACTTGCAATTAAGCCTTCCCGACTCTACTCTGTCCCTAATTAAGATTCAATTTATATATTACAAAGAATTCTTTGTGTTACAGTAGCAAGGAACAGAACAACATGCATTCTTCCTCTGAAGCTAAGAGCCTACCCTGGGTTTTGAATGTTGACTGACATTCCTCTGTAGAAAAACACCAAATAACTGTTAATACCATACTGTCAGCAAGAGAAATTGAAAGATAACAGAATCCAATGCTCCAAAGTATTTCACTTAGGTGTATGCCATGTTATGCAAAAGCATTCTAAAATGTCCCAGAAATAGAGCAAAGGACTAGTGTGAGCAAATGAGAGGCAACAAGTATAAGTTCTCTGTGTCCTTATTTGGCAGGGCAGATATCCAAAGGTCTTCCCTACCCTCCCTCCTGCTTATCAGCTCAGAAGGGGTCATCTGTGAATTTTAACTATTGAAACCCTAGTTTTCACTGGATCCTCATTGTATTTGACCTCCATAGTTTGCCACTCAGTAAAGTCAAAGTTCTTTTTCCTTTGTCCCACCCCCTTTAGACATGTGTCCAGTGGTTAAGATTCTAAGTCATGCTGAAGCCACTTCTCTAGTTACTTGTCACTCAGTAGTCTTCTGTGCAAGCTCACTGCACACAGCAATAAACTTTGTTTTTCTCATGTTAGTATGGTTTTTTTTTTTGATAGTTTAACTTACAGATTCTAAGCCAACAAATCTAAAAATGGAAGGAAAAGTACTACATTATTTTTTTCTATCTCTACAGCACAATACAAACCAGATTATTAACATTTAGTATGAAAAATTCTATTGTTGTGATTTTATAAACATTTCACTACATATTTTTGCTGAGTTGTAAAAGAAGGTTTTATGTCTATTTGCTGATGATGATCTGACCCTTTGTTTTAACGAGTCCCTTAAATATCATGAGAGCAACATTACATCCTAGATGTTAGGGAGTGTGAGGTTATAGAACACTGGATCAACTGCTGAACCATCTAGAGATTCCTCAACTATCATGGAGCTAGTTTTTGAACAGAAATGAGGTTTGGTGAGAATGTGACCTTAAAGCCACAAATGAATCCTAAAATCTGAAGTTTTCAAGAGGAAGACAGCAAATTCAAGACACTACTTTAATTGATCTCATCAGCAAAGACTTTGCCAAAGGGAAAGGTATGCTTTTCCCTCCATGGCAAGAAAACTATTCCCAGCAGCAGCATGCAACACTGAAAGATACTGTTCATCCCACTGGCCAAGAATAAGAAGACCACTACCACAATTTTTGAGGCAACTTTGAAGCAAGTTTTATTAAATACTGGCTAGAACAATGGATACCGGCCAGGTCTGTGTGTGAAATTCTGAGAGGACTGTGGTGAATTATATAAATTAGAAGCTTATAATGGCAAAATCCACAAGGCCATGTACTTTCAACCTTCATCCAATAAAGAGAAAGCATACATCCTAATGTACTTCTGGCTTATTTACCTCCCATCTAAGTGTGATGAAGCACATCCTGTGCAGTTGGGGCAACCAAACTTGCTTATAAAAGTGAACATGTGGCTTGTTACCTTACATGAACAATAGCCCCCAGCAATCCAGGAAGCTATCTGTCATTGAACAACTGGGGCTTACATATTGGAGGCATGTTTGTTTGTTTGTTTGTTTGTTTGAATAAATCTCTTAAGCACAGTATTTTAAACTTAAAGCATAACTTTAGCCATCATAATACTTGCATAACTACAGAGAAGATACATGCAAAATTCCAGTCAAGACATTTAACTCTCTCTCTCTGTCTCCCTCTCTTTCTCTGTCTCTGTCTCTCTCTGTCTCTCTCTGTCTCTCTCTGTCTCTCTCTCTCTGTGTGTGTGTGTGTGTGTGTGTGTGTGTGTGTGTGTGTGTGTGTGT
>JANHMN010000003.1:147876799-147924957 GCA_030674055.1 Rhabdomys pumilio
TCTCTCTCTCTCTCTCTCTCTCTCTCTCTCTCTCTCTCTCTCTCTCTGCCTTTCTCTGTCTCTACTACCTCTACTACCCTTTCAACTCCCCTCCCCATGCCTGAATAAACTCTATTCTATAGTTTAAAAAAAATGAATCTATGAATTGCAATTATGATGGTAGTGGGTATAATTCAGTGATATAACATATGCTTAGGATGTACAGTCCCTATGTTCCATCCACAATATTAACAGTAAGCAAACTTTTACTTATCTGGAAGAAAACTTTAGGACTTTTTTATCCCTAGCATTTATTATTTATTATCCTTAAATGGTGATACATTAAAAAGCCCCATTTATTTGAAATTCATAGTTCTTTTTTAAAATATGAATAAATAAACTTTTTTTAACTTTGTATAAGTAAATGTGGCAATTATTGAGTAAGGCTTATTATTAACAACCTTGGGGAAATAGCCTTAAACATTAACGTATTTAGAGTCAGTTTTCCATGACTCATCTTTCATTGTCCACTGGGGCAGAGCTTTTGGTGGATTTAACCAGTCCACGTGCTTGAAATTTTAAAGCAGGTACAAAAGCAATAATCAGCTGCACCACCTTCCCAAGGAAACAGAAGCAGCAGCCCCAGGGCCACTGAGAACCCTTCCTATCCAAAGCAAGGATTGAAACACCTGTAAATCACTATGTTCAAATAGTACAGTGGAGATGAGGAAGGTGAATCTTAAAGGAGACAAAGGTTCCTGGTAGGCCAAAGCCTATTGTTCATCCATTTCAAAGCTTATCTTAGCAAAGAAAAAAATTATAAAAACATGTGACTCCCGAGGGGAAAGAGGAACAGATTTTGTTGTTGTTGTTATTCCTTTTAATAGCCTCTAAGAGAGAGTTTCAAAGTACTTTTTTAAAAAATTAGGAAAATTAACCAAAGCAATTTCTTAAGCATTCACAATAATGCCAATAGTACTTAAAAAAAAAAGTTAGGTATTCACAGGTGGATTATATTTTTCAATAGGCTAAATCCTAAGACAGGAGGTTATACATTTTCCTTTTTTAACCATAGTGTATGAGGTTCACACAAAGTATTGGTTTGGAAAGATGCATTCTGATGCAGCAGCAATGAGGCTGGCAACTGACACAAGTGAACTCTAATATAAATACTAAGAGCTTTCTGATATTAGTCTTGGACTAATTTCTCTCAATAACATGTTCTCTTTTTTGTTGTTGTTGTTGTTGTTGTTGTTTTTGTTTTAAAAGGAATGAAAAAAGAGGAAGTAAAGCCAACCGGAGAAAGACAAATTATTCACAATAAGCAATTTGAGAGAAAATTCTAGAATAACAAAATGAAAGCTTTTATCGGGGTGTTAAGTGAACCTTAAGACTTTCGCCACACCAAGAAAACACAAGCAATAAGTAATCCCAGATGTGCAAGTATAAAAAGAGCAAACACATACAAACACACTGTAACAATCACATAACAGGAATAACAAGAGATATCTCTCAACATCAGTGTGCTTTTCTCCAGTAAAAAGCCACAGACTAACAGAATGGATAATACAACAGGATGACCTTTCTGCTACATCCAAGAAATACAGTTTAACATTAAGGGTAGACATATTCCATGTAAAAGAATGAGAAGAGGTAGTCCAAAAGAATGGTCTATTTTCTTCGAAACAAGCTGGTATAGCCATATTCACATGTGACAATATAAGCTTCAAAACAAAACTAATCAGAAGACATAGAGAAAACTACATACATACATGTCAAAGGAAAAACCCACCAAAACAACATAGCAATTTGTACAATCTAGGCACCAAACACAAGGGCACCCAAGTTTGTTAAAACAAACAAACAAACAAACAAACAAATAAAAAGCACTACTACAGCTAAAATCACATATTGACCCTTACTCCTGAATAACACAATTACAGTTAAAATCACATATGTCCCACACTCTGATAATGGGAGACTATAAGACTCTACTCTCACCAATGACAGGGCATCCAAAGAAAAACTTGTTTGACAAACAAACAAACAAATGAAAAGTATGAAAGACTCAATGAAACTAAGAGCTGGTTATTGGAGAAAATGAACAAATTTGACAAACCCTCACCCAAATTAACTAGAAGTCAGAGAGTTAATATCCAGAGTAACAAAGTTAGAGACAAAAAGGGGGACGTAACAGACACTGACACTGAGGAAATCCAGAGAAGTATAAGAAAAGTACTTTAAAAACCTATGCTCCATCAATTGGAAAGCCTGAAAAAATGGATAATTTTTTCAACACATACCTGTTACCAAAGTTAAATCAAGATCAGATTTAAACAGTTCTTTAACCCCTCCCCACTAGAATGGAAACAATAATTAAAACTCTATCAACCAATAAAACAACAACAACAAACAAATAAACAAACAAAACAAAAACTAACAAGCCCAGAGCCAGGTGGTTTTAGCAAAAATAAAAAGTGTTCTACCAGACTTTCAAAGAAGAGTTGATGCTAATACTTCTCAAATTATTCCACAAAATAGAAACAGAAACCATATTGCTTCATTTATTTTATATGATCACTTACCCTGATACACAAACCACATAAAAACACCAACAAAGAAATAGGATTACAGGCCAACTTCTCTTATGAATTCAAGAAGATACTTGCAAACCGAACCCAAGAACACATCAAAAAGATTATTCAACATGATCAGGTATCTTTCATCCTAGAGATATAGGCGTGGTTCAACAAACATAAAGTGATAAATGTAGTCCACCATATAAATAAATTGAAAGACAAAAGTGACATGATTATCATATCAGAGACATAAAAGGCCTTCAGTCCAACAGGCCTTCATAATAAAAGTCCTGGAAAGATGACGGATACAAGGGATGACGTTAATATTATAAACCTAGCCCATAGCCAACATCAACATAAATGGAGAGACACCAAAACCAGTTCCACCAAAATCAGGAAAAAGGCTCTCTCCATATGTATTCAATATAGTACTCGAGGTCCTAGCTAGAACAATCAGAGGTCTGATGGAGATCAATACAAAGTAATTGGAAAGGAAGAAGTCAAAATGTATTTGCAGATTCTATGATAGTATACGAGTGACCCTCAATATTCCACAGAGCTGATAAATACTTTCAGCAAAGTATCTGGATATAAAATAAACTCAGAAAATCCAGTAATGTTTCTATATACAAATGACAAACAAACTGAGAAAGAACTCAGGGAAACAACACCTTTTACAATAGCCTCGGATAATATAAAATATCTTGGGCATAACTCTAGCCAAGCAAGTAAAAATCTCATATGATGAAAACTTTAAGACATAAAAGAAGATATCTGAAGACAGAAATATACCTAGTGCTCAAGGATCAGTAGGATTGATATAGTAAAAACAGCCAACCTACCAAAAGTAAGCAATAGATTCAATGTAATTCTCATCAGAATTTAAGCACAATTCTTCACAGGTCTTAAAAGAACAATTCTCAGCTTCATATGGAAACAAATAAATACACACAAAACTCTAGCATAGCTAAAACAATCCAGAATAATAAAAGAATTTCTAGAGGTATGACTATCCCCAAGATCAAACTGTACTACAGAAAAATAGTAATAAAAAACAGCACATTGGTCAACACAATAAATTGAAGATCCAAATATATATCCACACAACTATGGACATCTTATTTTTTATAAGGAAGCTAGAAATGCATGCTGGAAAAAAGACAGCATCTTCAACAAATGGTGCTGGTCAAACTGGACACTAGCATGTTGAAGAATCAAAATGGATCCATATTTATTATCCTAGAAAAAAACACAACTCCAAGTGAATCAAAGACCTAAACATAGAATCAGATACAATGAACCTGATAGAAGAAAAAGTGGGGAAATAGCCTTAAACACATTAGCACAGGAGATAACTTCCTGAACAGAACACTGTTATACCTCTGACAAAGGGCTAATTTCCAAATATATAAAGAACTCAAAAAACTTTTAAGAAAATACATAACTCAGTTTAAAATGGGGTACAGATCCAAACAGAATTCTCAAAAAAGAAAACTCAAAAGGCTAAAAAACACTTAAAGAATTGTTCAGCATCCTTAGCCATTAGGGAAATGCAAATCAAAACCCACTTTAAGATTTCATCTTACACTCATCAAAATGGCTAAGGTCAATAAAAATAAATGACAGCTCATGCTGAGACAGAAGTAGAGTAAGGGGAATGTTCATCCGTTCCTGGTGGGAGTAAAGAACTGGTAGCGCCATTGTCAAAATCATTGTGATGGTACTTCACGAAAATGGGAATCAATCTACCTCACGATCCAGGTAAACAATTCATGGACATACCCAGAGCACACTCCATCCTACTACAGAGACACTTACTCAACCATCTTCATTGCTGCTCTGTTCATGATGTCTAGAAATGGGGAACAACCTAGGTGTCCCTCACAGAAGAATGAAGAAAGAAAAACGTAGTCCATTTGCACAACATAGTATTACTCAGCCATATTTTTGTTGTTTTGTTTTGCACCTAATTAGATGGAATTAGAAAAAAATCATCCTGGGTGAATTATCTCAGACATAGAAAGGCAAATGCATTATGTACTTCCTTCTATATGGATATTAACTGTTAAACAAAGATGCAATCCATAAGGTAGGCTAGGTATAGAGTAAGTTACTAGGGGGAACAGATAGATCTCATTAAGAAAGGGAAGTAGAATCGATCGTTAGGAATGGATGGGGAGGCTGGAATGGAAGGATCAAGTGGGGAAGGAAAAGAAAGAGAGGGTTGAGCGAATAAAGGAAAGTCAGTTAATATTAAGGTCCATTTGAGGGGTAGTATGGAGTTTAATACAATAGAAGCTTCTTAAAATACATACATAAATGAAGGTGATCTAAATGAAATTGCTAAATAATAGGAATGACAGAGCCACAGCTAGCTACCTCTTGTCACCAAATGAAGCTTCCAGTAGTGGGATTGGGTTAATATCTAATTGAGTTGTTGTCCAAAGGGGTCTCATGGGCATTGCCAAACAACTCAGGCCATTGCCAAGATTCTAGATCACTCTCCAGAAACTGACACAAAGGGCCAATTGCTGAACACAATACCTTCACAACTCATTGAACATGGAGAAATTGAGCTGGTGTCTACATAGAGCCTTTTCTGCTACATCCTAGTGTCTTTGGAAGAGGAAGTTACACTGCACACTACCAAAGTAGAAATGTCAACACCAAGGCAGCCACAAACCCTGTGATCTACAATGGTGCCCTGCCTGAAAGGTATGCTAGGGCAATGGTGGCACAAATCTTGTGAGAATAACTAACCTATATCTAATTTGACTTGAGGCCCACTCCAGGAGATATATCCAATACTGCTTACATAGCCAAGAAACTAAGACTAGATAGTCAAAGAACCTAGGATAAAATCAACACTACCGTTCTAAAAAAAAAATAAAAAAGAGGCAATGAGATGACTCCTAATGACATTCTGCTAATTCTGCTATACTCGTAGATCAGCGCATTGCTCAGTCATCATCAGAGAATCTTCCCCCTGTAGCAAATGAAATCAAATACAGAGAGCAAGAGTCAGACATTGTGAAGGAAATGAGCACTCGCTCTAAATGGGATTTCTCCATCAAATCCCTCCCCTCGTGGGGCTCAAAACTCTGTGGAAGAGGAGATAGAAAGACTTTAAAAGGCTGAGGAGATGGAAGACACCAAGAAAACAAGACTATCTAAACCAACATGATCAATGCTCATATGAACTCAGAGACTGAGGCAGTAACAAACAGGGCCTGCAGGGGTCTTGCACCAGGTCCTTTATGCATATATTATGGCTCCTAGGTTAGTGTCACTATGGGAATCTGGAGTAGGAGAACAAATGCTTTCTCTTGCACTCTTCTATTTGCTTGTTTTTATTTTGGTTTTTTCCAATTCTGGTGTGTTATGGTTTTTGTTTGTTTGTTTGTTTTATCTAATTATATTTTATTATGACTCTTTAGAAGCCTATTTGTTTTCTTTTTTGTTGTTGTTGTTGTTGGTTGGTCGGTTGGTTGTTTGTTTTGTTTTGTTTTGTTTTTCCAGACAGAGTTTCTCTGTGTAGCCCTCCCTGTCCTGGAATTTGCTCTGTAGACCAGGCTGGCCTGGACCTCAGAAATCTGCCTGTCTCTGCAGGGACTAAAGGTGTGTCCTACCACACCATGCTGCCCAGCTGCTTTTTTGTTTCCTAGTCAGAGACAGAAAGGGAGTAGATCAAGATAAGAGGGGACGTGGGAAAGAACTGGCAGAAGAAACAGTTATCAGGAAAAATTATGTGAGAAAAAAATGATTTTCAATGAAAGGGGGAAATGTTTTTTTTTAATTGCAAGCAGTTCAGACTAGTCATAACAGAAGCCGACATGGTAAGTAAGATGTACCTAGAGTTCCAGCACTGGAGACTAAGAAAGAAAGAACCATACTCAAGGTTAGCCTATTAGTGTGATTTTTCTAAAACCAACTCGAAAATAAAGTGAACTAAAATGAAATAAAAATTTGGATAGAGTGAAGGCACTTTCACTATACAAAGTAGCAGACATTGGGGCACTTGAGTCAGTACGATACTGTCCTCTGTTCATCTGGTCACCAACCACTGAACTATGCTGACCAGCTGTAGCTGTGGTCCTCTTGCCTTGAGAACGCAGGTCCAACAGCAGCAGTACCACAGGACTTGGTATTGCTTCCTAGAGGAAGTGCTGACTGAGTACTTGCCATGTACAGAGCTTTAGCTGTGCCGGTTTAAACGTCTTGTTCATTGTGGTGAAAAATATCTATTCACTAGATAATCTGAGGAATAGGGAAGAGAGACCTGTGTATCATTATCGCTGTTAGCTAAAAAATAATCACCATGATGAAGTGTGACTTCAGTGTGTACACATGCTTAAAAGTTCTCACTTGTGTGATCTTTCATTTCGTTACAGTGTCTGATGAAGAAAATATGTATGTTCGACATCACATGACAACTGCTCACAGTAAACAGAAGCCCAAAGAAAGGGGCTGGAGCCAAGGGCTCAGCACAGAAACTCACGTGTAGTCTAATGTCACTTTTCTAGAAATATGTTAACTTCCTTACCCCCAAAACTAAAGCAAAAATAAATACATAAAAAAAAAACAGTGAATTGGGTTAGGGTGAGTGAGACTGAATGGGAAGAAATGTTAGTTTCATAACTGATAATTTCCAATGAATGAAATGCTAAGGATAGCTAACTTGACTTTTCATTAGTGACTAGTAAGTCACAGATACAAATATCCAAAATGGACAGAATCTAAAACCACTGGGTCAGCATAGAACCACAAAGCATAGAAATTATTCAATATGATATCTAATTTTTGTCAGTATCTAAGGTATATCATATTAGTTGGTGTTGTCTTAATGAGCCAATCCAAGAAAAAGGAAACAGAAAGAACTCACACACACTCATTTGTTGCTGATTCGTGAAAACTTATAATTGTTCCCTCCCTAAAATAAGCATTTGTAAGAACTCAGACAGGAGTCATTTTGTGATGTTTCTTTTTAATGTTCACGGAAGCATTCATTCTCCCATGAGTGTTTCATAGGCAAACACTGTATGTAGTTAGATCACCGTGAACCTTTTCTAGGTGTAGCTGGCTAGAGTCATATTGTGGCCTCCTTCTTACCTTCAGGCCTTCCTAGCCCCAAACTAATTTGACTAAACCACTTGACCTCTGAGGACACCAATTTGAAAACTACAGACAATCCTTCTTCTTGGATTTTTAAATTGTTGAAGTTCAAAATATCCTTATATCATAGTCCAGTCCCTTGGGATGTTTGTTTGTTTGTGTTTGGTTTTGGTTTTTTTTTTTTTTTTTTTTTTTTTTTTTTGTCTTTTCCAAGACAGAGTTTCTCTGTGTACTGGAGTCCTGGTTGTCCTAGAACTCATTTTGTAGAACAATCTGGCCTCACACTCACAGAGATAGCCTGCCTCTGCCTCCCAAGTGCTGGGATTAAACATGAGTCACCATGCCTGACCAGTCTCTTGTTTTTTTTTTTTTTAAGGCTATATTCTAGCAACAAAATAATGTGGCTGCAAGTTAGCTTTATTCATAATAATATAATACTGTGTTATAGTCAAAGGTTTTGGCTTCTGGTGAGTAATAAATACACCAGTTATTTTCTGCCCAGATGTGTTATTTCACACTTGATAGTTACTACCAGGTGAGTGTGGCTGCCTTTACAAGAAAGAAGATCTAGCCATCCAACCTCTGTGAAAAATTATAACTAAAATATGAAATGTATTTATTATTCACACTGGGAAGAAATTTTTATAGAGAAGTAATATAAATTACCCTTGACTTTCAGATCAATGAGAAATACAGCACCATTTCCCCTTCACTCTGCACACACTCCACAGAATGATGGACTTAATATTTTCTGCTTTTCAGAGCTCAATAGTGTCTCTAGATCCTGTTCTTGTATTAGTGATTTTTAGAATAAAAAAGAAAACACTTCCATCTTGGGCCATCTATGCAAAGATTTATACATATTCGCTTCAAGAATATACACATTCTAAACATGCCCACAGCTTCCTACCTACATAGTAACTGCTAACCCATCTTTCCTCCTCACCCATTTCTACAGTGCTGGCAATTGAACCAAGAGCCTCACACACATGCAAGGCATGTGCTCTGCCACTGAGTTAGATCTCTGACTCTGTTACTATCTTTTGACTGGGAGTCCTGAAGATGCTTATATTCCTAGTGGTAAATGTTTTTTAAAGTTCATCCATGAAAACATACATACAAGTAACAGGATATAAACTGAGAAAGCTGTATTTACACACACACACACACACACACACACACACACACACAACCATGACAACATTGAAAAATGGAGCCATGAATTTGAAAGGTGGGCTATACCAACACCCAGGGTTGTGGCCTCATTGGTTTTCCTGTGGGTAGATAATATTAATATTAATGTTGCATTTGTCTCCCTCTGCAGGCTTTGAAGCTGTGTGAGCCAGCTTCTCCCATATAGATTCCAACCACACTGTCAGCCAGTGCTCACTGCCTCATAGACTATGTGCTGAGAGGTTCCTCTGGCTCAGCTTTGCTAGAGCAAAGGAGTCAGACAGCTTTCTCTCTGCTTCGGTCTCTTTGTGCACTGGCTAGTTTCCGTCAACTTGACACAAGCTAGAGTCGTCTGAGAGGAGGGAACCTCAATTGAGAAAATGCCTCCATAAGATCAGACTTCAGGCAAGCCTGTAGGGCATTTTCTTAATTGATGTGTGATTAATGTGTGAGTCTTGGGTTTTATAAGAAGACAACCTGATCAAACCATGGAAAGCAAGCCAGTAAACAGTGTTTCTCCGTGGTCTCCACATTAACTCCTGTCTCCAGGTTCCCGCCCTGATTCCTAGCTGGCCTCTTAGAAGGCAGACAATGTAAATGCCTGCAAGGGCCAGCCGAAAAAAAAAATAAACAAACAAAGGAAAAAATAGTGCAGAATCTGGTTCAAGCCCAGAGTGACTAACTTACAGAGGGCAGTTCTTGCTTAACTCCAGCAGTTTCAAGTAGGAATGTAGTGTCCCATTCGCCACTTGTCTATAAGAAGCTGGACATAACACTGTTTTTTTTTTTAAAGGTAAAGTCTTCTGCATTTAAAAGGTATACATAAAAGAAAATTATTATTTTAAAAAGTGGCTAAAGTGGCTATTTTTGTTAGTGTACATTTTGCTGTGATAAAAACAAAATAATAATTTGGGGGCTAGAGAGATGGCTAGATGGTTGAGAGCACTGCCTGCTCTTCTATAGGTTGAAAGTTCAATTCCCAGCAACCACATGGTGGCTCATAACCATCTGTAATGGGATCTAATGTCCTCTTCTGGTGTGTTTGAAGACAGCTACAGTGTACTCATATATATAAAATAAATAAATGTTTTTTAAAATGTTAAACAAACAAAAAAATAAAAAAGAAAGAATCCACGAGGGCCAAACAAAAGCTACCTGTGTTCTGTATTCACTCCGAGCTCTCATTCTCAATTCATATCATGTGCTGTGGCTAAGTTTGACCTTCTTCTCATTCTGATTTCTATTTCTCAGTGTTTTCAAAAAGCCACTAATTTCTAGGGTCCAACCTAAGACCTCATACTCTGAAATCTACAAGACTATATTAAAGGCATATTAAAGGCATCCTGGAGATCTGGGACCTCTGGTTAACACTTTAAAATATGGTAATTAATCCATATACCCCCAGTGTGTCACCATCCTCTACATCCCTGGGGCCCCCTGTAGCTAGGTTCCCTCCTACTTAGCCTTGTCAGGTCCCAACTCTCCCCTGTGTTCTATGATACCGCAGGGCATGCAGCATGAAGTCTGTTTGTTTTCAGTGGTGCTTCCTAGACTTGTGGGATAGGTTAACACTATGCCAAGTGTTTTCCATGACATATCATCCTATAAATGTAATTTCATGAGAAACAGTGGAGAAGAAAGGCTACACTTGTCCTCCAATTTTGTTCAGCCAATAAATTGAAGACAAAAAATTCAAACTCAAGTTTCAAATCTGTATCTATTCAACTGTCCTATTGTCCTACATGGGAACTGCAAGTAAAAGAGCTGTGTGTGTGTGTGTGTGTGTGTAAAATTGTTCTTGAATAGCTCAAGGGCTCCTTGACATTCTTCCTCAATTTTATCCTTTGGAACTTCATGACATTATTACTTTCTAATATTTGAACATCTGTATATAGTTGCACGTGTGTATCCCAGGCTAGGGGATTTAATAAGCTATTGATATCTCAAAATATATTTTAGGAGCCAGAAGAGACCTATGTCAGTGCATTACCATCTCATTAAATGAAAAGTATTTTGACAAGTGCATGGGCTATATGTACAGACATATTCAGATAATTCATACACACAACATACGCAGATAATACACACGCACACACACACACACACACACACACACACACACACACGGGGGTGGGGGTGGAGGAAAAGGAGTGGTGCTTACCACTGGAAACAATATTGTTTGGAGCACAGAAAACCTTACTCCATAAGGTAAATCCAGGCACAAACTCTGTAAAGAACATCCAGATCCATAAGCAAAAAGTAGGTTCTTCTCCTTTTCTTTTCTCTCTTTTTTTCTTTTCTTTTTTCCTTCTTTCTTTTCTTTCTTTCTTCCCTTCTTCCTTCCTTTCTTTCTTTATTTCTTCCTTTCTGTTTTTAAATGAAATAACTGGGACCTTGGGAAGCTAAAATGTAAAATAATTTTCTGAAATAACATAGCAACTTCAGCAGGATCAGGTCTAGAAGAGCACAGTCCTGATTTCTCCTTCAGCTCCTTTAATCAGGACCAGCTACAACTAGGTGTTCCTACCGATTGACAGCATCATTAGGGAAAATGGCTGAATGGAAGACGGTTTTAGAAACACACCACCATATATAAAATAGTCTGATGGAAAAACAACATTTGTGGCAAAAGTGAGAGAGGAAGACATAGGCATCAATCTCGACATGTTCCTTTGCACAACCTGTCACTCCCAGAGTCACAGCAAGGAAACTTATCTTACACACATGCACACATACACGCACTCATGCTCACCAACCTCTGCCTCAAAAGAGGTGCTTGTTTCATTTTGCACACAAGAAGTTTAGAAGGCTGTATTGTGGGTGTGTTTGCACCCAACTCAACAGTCAACATGAAACTGAAATTGGGTCTCTGACATATGAACTGGTAGCACAGGCCTTAATCAAAATCCTGTGCGCTGTTCTGTCAGTGTAACAGCCTCCCTGTGCTCTCATAAGAGCCGCAACAGAAAAGTTTATTAGAATCTATAAACTCTACAGAGAAAGAAGAGCAAGCAACCACGCAACCCTGTCACGTTCAAATGTATTATTCTACAGAGAAATAATAAGAAAGGTAACCCCGGTTTGAGGAACAGATGATTCAAGACCACCACAGAGGTTTCAGGAGTCCACATGTGATTTTGCTCAAAATTGTTTTCAGTCTGTAAGTATCAAACCCAAGTCTCTCTAGCACGTGCATATACGTGATGATAGCATCGTCTATACCACATAGGTAACCAGATCACTGAGATGTATGTAACTGTATGTGAAAAGGAGCAACCTACTTGAGAACTTCAATTTTCTTCTCCATTTTCCAAGGTTTACATTTGACAGTAGCAATCATTTGTCTATTTTCATCTAGCAGTGCTTTTAATCGTTCTAATTCCTCTTCGTCAATTTCTTCTTCCTCCTCCCTTTAAAAGAAAAATGAAACCAAGGGTTAAACTCTGCTTCATTCCTAAGCCTAAAAGGGACCCTGTCAGACGCACAAGCCCCTTTTCCAACTCAGTTGCCTGAAGTCAATAAGGAGTCCCCTAAGCTCTAGAATTCATATCTCAATGCTTCCAATCCGGCTTGAAGATTATTATAACCTTCAACAATTCCATTTGCATTCTAATGCTCAAAATGGAACTGTTCTTTTATGTCCTCAGCCTCCAGCTGTCAGGACAAGGGAGCTGCGGAAAGGATAGTTACAGATCCATCAAGATACACACGTCTCTCCACTGTTCCCCTTGGCAGCTATCCTCCCAATTCTATGTTTCATTTAAGAACCTTATTTTTCAATAAGGATAATAAATTAAAGGTAGAGATGTCTTTGAAGTGTCCTTAGAAATTTTAAATTAGCCCCGTCTCAAGAGAAAAGGGGAAAAAATTGAAACGGGGGAGAAGGAAATTCTGTTTCTCAAAGGAAGCTTAATCTGTTAATTACACTCAAAACTTCATTTGATAAAATTCAACTTGAAATACTTTGGATGGAAGCAAATGCTTTGAAGCCCCCTTCAAAGGAATTTGCCTTCTCTCTAAGCAGACACAGCCTTCTCTTTTCTGTGATCTTACTGTTGAAAAACTAGAAGCTAAAGAAAACAAAATCTAAACAGAAGCCACATGGCTTAGTGGAGCAATGTAATACTATATTATAGAAATCAAACTGTTGGCAATAGATTATTTTAATTATTAGGCTAGTGTCTCAATTTTAAATACACCCTTTCATACTTAATATTATGGTATGAGACTGCAGCTCTGTTAACAGTCATATGTTTGCTTTCTCAACTTTGTGTTCAGACTGTGAGAATTACTAAGTGCCTTCCATCTTTTCATGTGGCTTCCTGCCTACTTCCTTTTGCCTCCCAGGATGACACTTCCTCCACAGCATCACTCTACTCCTGGAGCTGAAAGCCCCTCCCAGAGCTGGAAGTGATTCTATTCTGCCAATTCCAGCAGAATTCTCCCAATGCCGGTAGAATTCAGTTCATCATCTTCCCCAGTGGAACCAGCTTCCAGTTTCTTCAGCTCCCTGGGTTTCTCCTGCCTCTACACTTGACATGTTCATCCTAACCATTCCCAGGATTCCAGCTCACAAATGCTAGCTAGCTGCTTGTTATTTATATTCCTGCTTGCCTTCTCTAAAGGTCTAGATAAGTATTTTACTTATCCGATCTCATCTGATCTGAGAAGCTAAGTATGGTCGGGCCTGGTTAGTACTTGAATGGGAGACCACCTGGGAATACCAGGTGCTGTAGCCTTTTCTTTCTTTTTTTTTTTTTCTTTTATTTTACTTATAACTGCTAACAACTCTCATACATGATTCTCAGTATTCAACTCACTATTGAAATCTCTCTCCTCACTAGACCCAGACTAAAAAAGAAATTGTAAACTCTTATTAAAAAAAAAAAAAAAAAAACCCTCATTTTATAGCTCACTAAGCTTCTTACTTGACACAATAGGAATATGGGGGAAAGCTATTTTTAAATGATTAATTATAATGTAGGGAGACACATTTGCAGACTTGTGAATCTGTAGTTTCTAATCGCACCTCTATTACTCAAATAAAAATTCAGATTACTCATGTAAAGTAACACCTTTGAGAGATAGTCTGTTTTGGGGGGCAATACAAATATTACGGTGGATAACCTTGCGTGTCAGCTTGATCCTTGAGAAGGAACCTCTGTTGAGAAGCTGCCTTAGTCAAACTGACCTGCAGGCATGTCTGTTAGGCATTTTCTTGACCCTAGTAGATGCAGGATGGCACAGTCTACTGTGGAGGATGCTGACCCTTGGCAGATAGACCATGATATACCTTTCTTATAAGAAAGGTAGCTTCACCAGCTACGGGGAGCAAATCTGTAAGCAGCTCTCCTCCATGTTTGTTCCAGCGTGATTATCTGCCCTGACTTCCCTCAGGGATAGATTGTGGTTTGCAATCTTAACTCCCTTTCCTCCACAAGCTGTTTTTTGGTCAGTGATTTTATCACAGCAACAGAAAGAAAACTAGGACAAATATTTTGCTTAGAATAGGAAACTTGGTTCAAGAAAATTATATAGGGGTATGCACTAGGATGTAACATGCATTATCATTGGGCTCTCTCTTTTTCATTGTTTGGTATTTATTACACAGAATCCTATGATGTTATGCAACAATGGCATAAACTACTTGATAATGTTTTTAACTAAATCTCTAATAATAATTTTGTTACTTTTATAATTTGCCAATTTGAAGCAATATAGAAATTAGGTTAGTTAGTCATAGAAAAGTTAGATATGTTTTTAAATTTAAATGTTTTAAAATAATTAAACTTGTTTCCACGCGACTATAAATAGGAGCACAAATCAAAACATGCCTATCTTGAAAAGAAAGAAAGCTAGCACATGGAATGGATGAGTGAAATTGTCAAGAGTGGAGTCAATTTGCAATAAACAAAATCTTTAAAATTAGTAACCTAATTATTTGATACTTCAAACCTTTACCTGTGCCACCATTCCAGAATAATCCAAATACATATTAACTAAGATAATGTACTTCATTGCTGAGTTCCACTGTAAATCATGTGTAAGACAGTCCCAGTAAGATAAAAGAATAGGCCAATCAATGCCTGAATGGTCTCAAAGGTTACAAATTTACATTTGTCAAATTTCAGGGGCTATTTAAAAAAGACCTTTCTGATTCTAAGCCCCTACTTCTTATGTACCACTGATACTCATTTTCCAGGAACGTTTACTTCTCTCTGTCTCCAAACACTTTGTTCCCATTTACTCTCCAGCACATATATTCTACCTTATTCTACCATAATTTGTGTCTGAGTAGCCTCTCCCTTACTATGCTATGAATTTGGGGGTCTGCATAAATATTTATGGAAGAAACATTTATATGTTATTAAACTTTTCAGAATATCACTGAGTTGTCATCCTGAACCCAGTAATTGAATCTAGGAATCTTAGAACACAGCAATGCTCCACAAGGTGACAATGGCATGGGAAGATGTGCATTCTACCCTAAATGACCTGAGGTGTCCATGTTTTTAAAAACTTTGTTGTTGCTGGGTAGTGGTGGCGCAGGCCTTTAATCCCAGCACTTGGAAAGCAGAGGCAGGCAGATTTTTGAGTTTGAGGCCAGCCTGGTCTACAGAGTGAGTTCCAGGACAGCCAGGGCTACACAGAGTAACCCTGACTCTAAAAAACAAAACAAAAACAACAAAAAAACTTTGTTGTTAATTGTTGATAACTCCAAGAGGATCCTGATGTACTTCAGAGTATATCCAAGCAACTAAAATATCATTCTCATCAGCATTACATGGAAACTGCTTATCTAGAAACCACTCAAAGAAAGAATTCATATATATATATATATATATATATATATATATATATATATATATATATGGCATATGTTCTATCTTCTGAAATTCAGAATTGCTCTGTGCAAGACTTTCTATCTTAAGCTTACCAACAGTTGTGAGGCAAAGAAACATAACATACTGAATTTTTTTCACTACTATGAACATTTTGCTTACTCGTTTGAAAGTGGGTCAGGAAAAGCCTGTGATATCACTCGAAATACTCTACAGTGTCTAACAAGGCAGTGTGTCTTAACCATGACCAAAGATAACATTACAACCTTATAGTTACCTGATAGAAAATGTGTGTGAAGTCAAAAGAAACTCCCTGAGGCTTTGCTAGAACATCTAAAGAGAAACATTCCAAATTAATTCACCTAAATCAATCTCTCCTCTCTTGTCTAATAGTTTTTTTTTTTCAAAATACATTTTAAAGAACATACTCCATTTTAACAAATGAGTCTCATCTACAAAAAAAAAAAAACAAAAAAACAAAAAAAGAAAAAACAGTACAAGGTGAACCCTAAAATGTTAGCCAAGACTAACCATGGTAAATAAATGCTAACACTATGCATATAAAGCAGTGTAGTTTGGGCAACATAATTTGAAAACTGTGGTGACTAAAACTGGGTATACAGTGGGTTTGGGAGATGGGGAGTGACATAAAGATTCTTTGAGTCTTCTTAAAATGGAAGTGAGTGAACTGAGGTGAGATACTCTCATAGAAGAAGATTCAGTGGATGAGCACAGGGCAGTTTCCCAGAGGCTGAGCATTTTATATGAAAGTCTTTCAGGAAAAAAAAAAAGCCCAGCACAGATGTGTACATTGGTGATGTCTTTTTGAGGAAATATCTCCAAGAAAAAACAAGCTTTGCTAACAGGACCTATTCCTGTATAAGGATGGCACCAACCATCATAACATTACATGGGACTTGAAATTGGATTGCAATTGGATTTTTCTTAAATCCTTGCTAAAAAGAAAACGCAAATAAAAGTATCTGAGTTAATGACATCATGATAGTCAAGAGGAAAGATAAAGTTCAGGGAGGAAAAAGAAAAAACAGTGGAAGGGAAATTCAAAAGTGAAGCTAAGACATTAAGAATCTGGCTACTTGTATTCTAGATGGAAATAGAGATTTGCCACTCTCTACCTGACAAAATTCCATATGGTTTCATTTAATAACAATTATTTCAGGGATAACATAAAACAGAGGTATCAAATCCTGAAAGGCATCTTTGGAGGAAGACAAGGTAGAGGAATATTGCATCCCACTGCCCGGGGTAGTCCACAAAGCCATGCAACCTTCAGCCGTATGGAACAGGTTGGCTTGTCTCTTGACTCATTTCCAAGAGGGTCTAGGTTTTCCATGATTAGCTGTGTGCAGACACGCTTCCCCTCCCTGCCATCTGTAAATTTCTAGTAATCCAAAAAATAATCTTTTAAAAATAGCATTTAAACACATTATTCTCTACAGTGTCAGAAGTAAAAAATTTGGAGCTAAAACATGCTGAATATTTTTAATATAAATATGAGCTGTGTGTGGTGGCTCACACCTTTAGTCTTAGCACTCCTGAGGCCAGCCTGGTTTACTAGTGAGTTTCAGGCCAACCAAGGCTTGCATAGTAAGTCCCTATCTTCAAAACAAGAACAACAAAGAAATTGTGTGTGTGTGTGTGTGTGTGTGTGTGTGTGTGTGTGTGTGTGTGTCCCCAATGTTCTATTACAGAGGCCAGCATACTCTTTTTCTATAAAATTCTGAGCAGTTAACATTTTAGGCTGTGGCTACTACATGGAATTCAGTCTTGTTCTCATTTTCTTTATTAATAACCCTATAAAACTATATAAAGTATTCAGAGCTTTTGTATTAAATGTAGTCTTAGTTCACCAATTACCTCTCCATTCTTAGGTTACACTGTATACAAATGATATTATAATTTTCAAATACTTAAAACAACTACAATATTATAACAATTTGAGTCTTTTACAGGGGAATTGCTCACACTACATTCTTAGTGTGTATTCAGCTTAAAAAAAGAAACTAGATGTTAGTATTTAAATATTTTTAAGTGGAGGCCGCAGGGGTTGCTCAGTGATTAAGAACACAAACTGTTCTTCCAGGGGTCCTGAGTTCAATTCCCAGCAAGCACATGGTGGCTCACAACCATCTGCAATAGCATCTGATGCCCTCTTCTGGTGTGTCTGAAGAAAGCTACTTTCTTACATAAAATAAATAAATTTGAGAGAGAGAGAGAGAGAGAGAGAGAGAGAGAGAGAGAGAGAATGGCACAACGTGATTAAACCTGTCTTACTAAAAGTAGTTTTAATGATTGATTTTAAGCCCAATGAGTCCTCACATACAGCAATTTTCTTTCTTGTGTCTTTATATAACAATACTGTCAGTTGTACAGCAGGAATAACTTACGCTCCTCTCCTTAGCCTCCTCCGCCTTTCTTTTTCTCTTGCCTTTCTTGTTTCTTCATCCTCTGGCTCTGGTTCTGGATCATCCTCATTGATGACATCTCTGGTCCGTTTCCTCTTTGGTCTCAAGCTCTCTCTTCTAGGTAGTTTATCTTCTTCTTCACCTGAACACAGCAGTTGGTGCATCAGAAAGTGCTAGTTTTCTCTCACTAACAAGCTTCTTGCTTTTTAGGAACTGTGTCATGAGCTGGTGACGGTAACTATCAGCTCCCCACAGTATTAAAAAAAAAACACTATTTTACACATATGCATGCACACGCATGTGCACGAACACACACACACACACACACACACACACACACCTAACTTAATTTTCTCTGTGGTTCAAATGTACAAAAATGGGGTCCCTGCATTACAATTAATCCTTACAGTTTCAGTCTTTATTTATTAAGATAATTTAATCATTTCCACATAGTATATCTATGATATAATGATATCTAAATGATATCTAAAACCACTAAAATCAGGTTCAAGTTTGGAGGTTACCATCTAATATGTAATGGTAAAATTATAAAGCAATGTGTATTTATTTGTACTATTTTTCCTAGAACAGAGACAAAGGCTCACAAAGAAATGTCTACAAACCAAAACAGTTTTAGAGAAATTGATAACATCCTTTATACTCTTCCTACTTCAAACTATCCACCCTTGTCTTACTATTCTATTATTCACTTTAGGAGTTTGCTTAATTTGGCCAGGCTGACACAAATAGTAGGTTCAATTCATTATCCTGCTTTAGTCTTCTGAGTACCTGGGACTACAGGTACCACACCTAACTCATTTTCATTGTTGATTCCAAATAATTCTTTTTTATTTTTCTAAAATTGTATTTGTATATCCTTTTAAAAAATATGTGACTCATAAATTTACTTGGCTGATAAGTAAAATCCACAGACTTTAAAGAAGAGTTTGTGCAAGTCTATAAAACACTTTGAAATTGAAAAGGAAGAACATTTCTTAACTTATTACATGAAACCTACACTATTGTCATTTTCAAAAGACTAGAGAAAAATATTTCTCATAAAAATTAGATGCAAAATTTCACAATGAAACATTAGTCAAATATAACAACATAGTAAATGGACTGTATACCATACCCATAACAAAATAAGATTTAACAATGAGATCTAAGGATGGTTCAAGATGCCAAAATCAAATAAGGTGACATTGCTCCATTGCGACACTGACAGAATGAAGGACAAAGGTCACATCAATAAATGTAGAAAACCACTTAACAACACTGAACATGTAAAGTTTCATGTAAAAGCTTCTTACAAATAAGATAAGCAAGAATCACCTCAACATAATAAAGGCCATATATAAATATTACCAGTATGGTCAATAGTCAGGGGTGGGGGTTGGGGAAATAAAAGCTTTCCCTCTAAAATACTGAATAAGCCAAAAAAGCAAACTCTTTCAGCAGTGTACTAAAAGGGCTTTACTAGAACCATAAGGCAGCAAAAAGAAAGTAAGAAGGAAAGGCTGTCAATCAATCAAACGTAAACTATCAATTTGCAAATGAGATACTCTTACATGTGGAAAAGCTCAAGACTCTGCAAACATGTTAGAATAAATAAGTGAATTTAGTAAAGAATCACAGAATTTGCAATACTTATATTGAGATTTAAAATTCAGTTGTACATTTTACACTAAAAATGAATAAACTAAAAAGGAAATTAATAAAGCAATTGTATTTAGAAGGGCCTGAAAAGGAGCAAAGTACCTTTGAATAAAGGTACTTTTACCGAGGAAGTCCAAAACTTTTTATACACTAGGAAAATCTTTTAAACAGATAAAAACAGTTAATGATAACCCAAGAAGTAGAAAGGCATATTACATCCATATCTTGAAATATTTATTATTATTAAAATGTTCACGGTAGTGTAATATTCAATGAAAACCCAAGTACAATCTCAATATCAATTTTTTCAATAGGAAATAAACTCAAAATATTAATATAAAATTATAAAAGACCCCAACATAGAAAAAGCATTCATGATTAAAACGAACACAATTGGGAATCCTGCAAACTACAATTCCAACTTGCCAGGCAAGATGCATCCAGTGGTGCAAAAATGCTATGACTCCTACGGATATAACCAACCACATCCTAATTGGATTTGAAATACATTCCACAGGAGGGATTTCATACCTTGTACTGTACACCTGATCAAAATCCCATGACTGGGAGATCTTCAGCCCTTTAGGGATGTGGACCTACTACTGCTATTTTGCTAAACAGGCATGTTTTCAAACTGCTTTGTAAATATATCTGATTGTACCTATGGACTAATAGTGCTATAGCCTTGGCCAAATAAAATATGTTTGTTTGATTGATTGACAGATTGATTGATTGATTGACTGATAGAGCAGAGAGTAGGCAATGCAGACACTTTAAGCGGTTAAAGTTCTGATAATAAATGACTTTTGAGTGCTCAGCCTTAAACAAGAAAGACATCTATATTAAGCCCCTTTTAGGATCATGGAACACTGCAGATGAGAGGGACAAAAAGAATGTAAGAGTCAGAGCATGGGAAGAAAAGCTGTGAAAAGCTTATTCCCACACACAACATGACTATTGTACCTATAAACTCTCAGCAGAAGTGGCTACCAGCACAGTCTGTGTGCATAAGGGAGGGGGATCCTAGGGTCTCACCCATCACTAAGGAGCTATAGACAGTTACTTGTTAAAAGAAGGATACTCATCTCAGTGTTGTAGCAGCTAGTAACTTGCCATGATCAAGTAAATAACTGCTAACCTATGCACATCCAGAGGACTCCAACAAATCACAAAGAAAAGTGACATCAAAATAGGAAGTAGGTGTTGATTGGAAGAGGAAGGGTTTCATTTAAATAGGGAAGAGGATAAACAAAGATAGTTGGGAGAATATGATCAAAACACATTACATATCTGTGAAATTAGAAAAGAATAAATAAAAATCTAAAAAGAATAAGAAATCTGTGTCAAGCTACCAAATGTCAAAATATAAATATTAAGTAATGAAACCAAAATGTTCACACACACACACACACACACACACACGCACGCACGCACACACATATCTATGGTGCCCAATAGAAGGGAACAGAGAGCCCCAATGTAAACTCAAATATATACAGTCAAGTGATGCTCAGAACTTTCCAAATTATATAAAATAAGGTCACCAACAACTGACACTAAAAACACTAGGTAGCTCTATGAAAAAGAGACTTCAACCCAAGTTGACACTATATATAAATTTCAATTAAAAATGTATTATATGTGATGTAAGACAAAAAATTTTAGAATTCCAAAAATATATCCTGAAAAGGCTTTATAATATTGATTTTAGAAATGCTTACTTGGACACAACATCAAAGTACAAGCCATAAAAAAAAATCATAAGTAGGACAGTTAGGAGCCAAGAGAGAAAGGTACCCTTAAGGGCAAAGTCCTACATTAATACCGCTTCAATATCTTCTTTTCCTAGGGTTTCAGCTAAAGACATTTGGGAGAAAAGCACTTTAGTGTACTAAAACATTCTGTCTGCCATCTGTAGGATGCCTTGTAAATGTGGTTGGAAATAATTTTGTCCACCATTGTAACATTTTTAATATACACCCAAGACCTTTACCTAATTGTGCCCAAGAATATGTTGACTATTTTTCCTTCTTGACTGATAACCTTAACCTGAGCGTGTTCCAGAATGCACATCATAAACCAAGGGTGCTCAAGAGCCTCTGAAGACTTGTCTTACATCAATAGGTTTAGGTTCAGTGCATGCATTAGAGCCTCAGGTTTTCTTCACTCAAAGAAGACATTGCTTTTATAGTAATTCCAGTGCTCTTGTCCAAGCTGCAGGCAGTAAACCTGCCTCTGTTCCTCTGCACTTTTGCCATGTTCACCTGCTTTGCACTCACCAAGAAGAGAACCATTGTGCTTAACCATAGGACCTCACCAAAGGAAAGCTTTTATGTGGCAATGGAAATAGTTCCCTAGAAGATAATCTACAGAATAAAATACATACATGCAAACCGTCTATGTGACAAAGGACTAATATCCAAAATACATAAGGAACTACTATGGATAAATAATAAAATAAAAGTAATGGTCTATGCTTTGAAATGATGTAAAGAAATTAGAACCCACATGCAGTGCTGGTGGGAAGGGAAAACCATGCAGCCACCATGAAAAACATGGAATTCTTCAAATAGTAAATAGAAGTATCTGATGCTCAAGCACTGCCAATTGCAGGCATTTACCCAAAAGAACTAAACTGGGATCCTAAAGATGTGTGACTACTCCATCATCACTGAAACACTATTCCCTACAGCTGAAATATAGGAGCAAAAACATCTGTCAACAGGAACAGAAAATGTATTATATTCAGATAATGGGTTATTCAGACTCTAAAATACTGCCGTATCTCACATGTGTGAACACTGAAGGTGCTACGTCCAGTGACATAAACCACACACGGGAAGACAATACTGCATGACTGCACTTAGATGAAAAGCCTAAATTATTCAAACTCAGAAGTAAATAATGGAATTGTGACTGCCAAGGGCTAGGAAGAACCAAAAATGGCGTCTTTTTATAAACAGACATAAAATTACAAATGGCAAAAAATCTAAGTCCTAGGGACATACTGTACAATGTAGTGCTAGCGTAGTCTGTTGTTCAGATCCTTGCATTTTGTATCCACAGCCTCAATTAACCATGAATTAAAAGTACTTAGGAAAACAAAAGCTGTCTTTACTGAATGTGTACATTTTTTTTTCTTCACCATTATCCCCTAATACTATTTCCAGAGTGTTTACATCATTCTAAACATGATAAACTTAGAGATGATTTAAAATATAACACAGCAGTCCACAGGTAACAAATTACTATAACATTTTATAGAAGGCACTTGGGCATCTACAGACTCCGGGTTTCCTTGGAATCCTGAAGCCAATCCTTATAGGTACAGCAGTACCATGTTGTACACTTTATGAAAACATTGACAGGATAAACCTCTTATTGTATGTTTTTATAACAATAAAAATAAGAAAATAAAGATAAATGTAAATGCAGTTTACCAGTTTGACCTAGTAATCATCTATAGAATAATTAATCTACCTAACAAATATATATTTAGGAAACACTGAATATTTGCCAGAGTAAGGTCCGTTCTGAGCTATAAACAAGTATCAGTGTGTATAAAAATTCTGCTGTTACACACTGTCATTTTAGTCTAGTGAAAATAAGTTTTAAAACAGCTCTTAAATCTGTAAACTCTGTGGTGGTAGCAGATAGAAGGTCTTGGTGTCTCGAAGCTCCTTGGGCCTCAAATCCTGGTGTGTCAACTTGGAAGAACTCTGAGTATCAGAACTCTTCTGCCAGGCTGGCATACATAAAATCCTGCCTGTGATTTTATGTATACCATAAAGCTGGATGGGAAATAGAGGAAGTACTAAATAAATTTGCTTGAAATATTCATGAAAAATCTATTCTACTAAATTTGCATGGTTTTATCATGGGTAACATATATATTCCAATTGCCTGCTTTAGTAATTTATCTAGTTTCCAAAGATCTAAACTGTAAGCAGCAAATGTTTAAGGTTGTCTATTAAATGACATTTTTTTTAAACAGACTTCTCATTTAAGCAATAACATCAAGACATCGTGAGGCTCCAGGCTGTTTTCATTTGGGCAAGCAGGGCTCTTAGTAATACACCATTGGTGGTCTGCTTACATGGGTGAGTATTAAATTGTCAGCCTGCTGTCCCTTAAATGAACTCTTCTTTAGATGCTATTTCATTTTTGGTTTAAAAAAATTCAAAACATTTGCTCATATAATGGTCTTTGTAATACCCCTGCTCATGAGTGGCCTGAGTGCCTGGAAAGAGCTGAGCCTAGCCAAAGTGAAAACAATAGAGCAATTCACATAGGCTGTCTAGGGACTGGGTATACAGGGCAGATGAACCCTTTTGTTTTAGTTGAGCCATCTGGTCAACCCAAGCATCCTAGTATATAATTCACCTTGGACATGTGCAAACAGGTGTGTGTGTGTGTGTGTGTGTGTGTGTGTGTGTGTGTGTGTGTGACAGAGAGAGAGAGAGAGAGAGAGAGAGAGAGAGAGAGAGAGAGACAGAAAGAGGGACCTGGAATTCACTATATAGTCAACTCCAGCCTTTAACTCACAGATTAAGCTACCTCTACTCACCAAGCCTAGCACAAAACAGATGATTTTATAGTTCATTGCAAGCCAATCCATTTTGTCATTAGCCAAGGATTCCTCCACAGAAAAGAGGACAGAAATGGGAAAGAAAATGTTAAACGTAATTGTTTACTTTAATAATCAACAACTTAAAAGTTGTGTGTGTGCAGGCATCTGGTTGTGCACATACCCGCTGAATAAAAATTCTCTTCAGTGATCAATGAGACTGAAAAAAAAGCATGCCCACACACTCCTGTGATTTTATGTAGTAGTTCAAGGAACAAGATAGCAGAGGCATTCCCTCCAATCCACAGGAACCTCTTCCTAAGGAGTCCACCCTTGCTTACTTGAGCTTTCTTCTGTATCATCTTCTTTCTCCTCCACTTGGATTTGCACTGTTGAAGAAAGGAGACATGGGCAGCAATTACTTGAATGTCTATGTTAACAGTCAGTAACATCCTATACCTCGATCATTCTCATCATAAGGTTTTTGTTCAGGTGAAAACACATCTTTTTTTCTAGAGATGGAGAAATGGCTCAGAAGTTAAGGGTACTTTTTGTTTTTACAGAGGGCCAAGATTCAATTCCCAGCACCCTCATGGCAGCTTACAACTGTCTGTAGTTTCAGCTCAAAAGGATCTGATATTCTCTTCTGGCCTCCAAACACACAAGACATACAAGAGGTATACATACATACATACATACATACATACATTCACACAAAATCTTCATACACACAAAAATAAAAAATAAATATATTTAAAACATTTTTCTATTTCCGTTTTGGAAACTACTGTTTTATCTTATTTGTGATAAATATAAAAAATCAAAATATTACAAAATATTTAACTTTTACTGCTGTTTACTATTTGGTGTTTCCTCAGACTCTCTCTGGGACAAACTGACACACAATTACAAAACTTAAAACACACCCAGAATCACAGCATTGAAGACAATAAGGTAGGAAGACCAGAAGTTCAAGGCCAGCCTAGGCTACATAGCAGACCCTATCTCAAAAAACACAAAACAAAACAAGGTGTCAGAGTCTACACACCTAGGCCACTTGTGGGTATAACAGCTTTCTCTTTCTACACATAACTATAACCAAATTTATTGCTTTAAAACAGAGAACAATTTGTTCTAACCTATTTTACCAAATGTCAAAACAACAAAAAATCCTGTATAAACATGATCAAAATTGGATCTTTCCAATTTTAATTATATATATATATATATATATATATATATATATATATATATATCTTATATCTGTGCAGCTATATGTCTCTGCCTGTGATCCTCTATGACCTGTGACTTTAACATTCAAGATTTCTGTTTTTTCCACACCCAAACTCATGCAGTATAAAAATGCTGCTCCATTTTTGTATGGGACTATAATGGTCTTATAACAGTTTTAGAAGGGTAATTATACGTTGAATGTGTGGGATTTGACAGAATTTTCCTAATATTAACCCCTAATGTTAAACTTGAATCTAGAGCTGTAGGCATCACTACTTGCCGGAGGTTGAGATCTTCAAATAGTCTTACAGAAATTAAGAGCTAGGGGCTGGAAAGTATATCAATCGATCATGCACTTGCTGCCAACCTGTAAGGATTGAAGTTTAGACCCTAGATCACCTCAAAAGGCAGGCATGTGTGGCTTCCCTCTGCAATCCCAGCACTCCAGAGGCAGAGATTGAGGGTCAGAGGCCATGGACAGATTGACTATCTGACCAGCTAGACTAATGGGAAGCTCTGAGCTAGGCTTTAGTGAGAAACTCTGCCTCAATAAATAAAGTGTGGAGCAATGGATGAAGACACCCCGTATCAACTCCAGGCCTGCACATTTATGTGCCCATATGTACACTCACATATGGGAACACCCATACACATACATGTATATATAAGCATACCACCTATAAACATACAAGCAAAATTTAAAAACATCAGCAACCCAAAGTATAGTAATTTGTTATAATTTAAGGTGGAGTAGCATAAATCTAAAAATGCCATTATGGCAAAAAATGATAGTATGAGCAGGTGAAACAGCTTCTCATTGTGGTTTTGATTTTCTGTGTCAAAGTTAAGTCTTTAATCACAGCATCCAGGAGGCATAGACAGGTCAATCTCTATGAGTCTGAATCCAGCCCCATCTACATAGCAAACTCCAGGCCAGCTAAAACTACCTACTGAGACTCTGTCTGAAAAACAAAATGTCCTTTTTCAGATGATAGGCATATCAAAAAGGCAACACACACACAGAGATGTAAATTCCATCCACAAAGCAGATTATTGTGAAAGCACTTTTGCTTCTAAATATTATCTCCATAAAAAGTCTAAGATAGGCAAAAAAAAAAAAAAAATCAACATCAGCCTTGGGCTGTGGAAATAAATGTTCTTTTGTTCAGAGTTGAACACATGCCTTCTGTTGCTAGCTGGTACTCCGTCTGCACAGTGTAGAATTTTTATGCCACATAGAAATTTTGTAATAATGAAGGCAGACACATGTGAGCAGACTACATTCTATAATAGGCCATGGTCCTTGTTTACAATTAACAGCACTTCCAACCTTCTTTAGTTAAATAATTTCCTAGCAAGACATTTTGATGCTGTGTGACTGATCTTGGAGCAGGTGCTTATCAGCATGTAGAATATGGAAGCACCTGAGGACAAAAGCCACTGTCCACCTATAGCCCATTCTCCCATTGTCTTAGTTTAGATTACTATGGCTATGATAAAACAACCAAAAGTAACCTGAAAAGGAAAGAGTTTATATGTTTTATGTTTCCATATCACACACTGGTTTTCAACCTGTGAGTTGCAACCCCCAAAGACCATCAGAAAACACAGATATTTGCATTATAATTCATAACAGTAGCAAAATTATAGTTAAGAAGTAGCAATGAAAATAATTTTATGGTTAGGAGTCACCACAACATGGGCAACTGTACTAAAGTGCCGCATCATGAGGAAGATTTAGAACTAATGATATAACAGTTTATCATCAAAATTAATGAGCATAGGAACCAAAGCAGGGCAGGTGCCTGGAGGCAGGAGCTGACTAAGAGGCCATGGAGGGGTGCTGCTTACTGGATTGCTCTCCTTGACTTGCTAGGTCTACTTATAGAACAGCAGTTCTCAGACTGTGGGTTTGCAACTCCTTTGGGAGTCGCATGTCACATATTCTGCATATCAGACATTTAGATTACAATTCATAACAGTATCAAAATTATACTTATGGAGTAGCCATAAAATAATTTTATGGTTGAAGGTCGGCATCACAACATGAGAAACTATATTAAACAGTTGTAGCATTAGGAAGGTTGAAAGCCATTGTTATAGAAACCAGGACCACCAACACAGGGATGGCACTACCCACAATGGGCTGAGCCCTCCCCCGTCAATCACTAAATAAGAAATGCCCTACAACTGGATCTTATGAAGGCATTTTCTGAATTGAGGGTTCCTCCTTTCAGGTAACTCTATAGCTTGTGTCAAGTTGACACGAAACTAGCCAGCATACCAACTTATCCAAAGCAATTATTTTTTAAAATGACTAATACATTGTGCTGGTTTATAATGACCAACTTGTTGGAGAGTGATTTGATAATTAGCAAAATCAGATAGGATAACTATGAAGTGAACAAAAATGTAATCCAGTCTTTAGGAAAGGCCACATACTAAACAAAAACATCATCAGAAGAAACTGGGTTTTCTCTAACAACAGATGGGGGCGGGGCAGAGTTGGAGTCCAGAATTATCTCTCTTAGTAGAGAAATACTTCTAACTGTCTATCAAATAAAACCCAAGTATCTCTCTGTTGTCAAGTAAGGAACTAAAAATGAACTGTGATTCCTAATGCCATGAATCTTGCAGACATAGCTGCCCCCTCCTTCTGAGTGGACTAGTGTGTACGTGATCATCTCTTATTCTCATAGAGTACTGTCTTGCTCTAGCATTCCTTTTTCTGATAAAGCCATTTTTATAGTCACTGGGGTAATTCCTGATTTGTTCCCAAACCCTCAGCTAAGGCATCGACAGCATCAAAAACTGAGATTTAAGACTATCAAAAATTCTTAGGTCAAGCTTCATTATAATGGAACGGCATTTAGAGTAACCATCAACCCTGCTCTCTACTCTTTGTCATTGAAAACAATGCTGAAGAATCAAGTAAAGAAGTCTAAGGGCACATCTTGTATAAGGGGTTGTTCTTCCTTTCTCACACAATCTTTAAGAAAAGACTGCAGCCATCTTTTTTCTTAGTAGTCCCCCATAGCTTATGTCCAAGCTTAGAAAACTCCACTGATCCTCTACTTGTACAATAACCCCTCTCTCTGGTAATAATGAGAAGACAGTGAAAGGAGAGAAGACAGACAGTGAGATCTGTCCAAATATTGGAGGCAGTAAGGGAACTACATCAGAGTGTGCCTATTTAAAAGAAGAATATGCAGTAGGAACAGATGAGCTCCTAGGCAACCCAGATCCTCATTTCATGCAAATAAAATCAGTAATTAAAAAACCATAAAAGGAAACAACAGCAAACTGTCATATTTCAGAGGCACTGGAGTTATTCAGAAAAGCGGATGTTGTCTGGGGCTTTCTTATTTAATCTGCAGTTCTTCTCAAAGTCATTCCTTGTATTTCAGGGTGATAGTAATCAAGTGGGCAGAAGAACTCAATATTGTTTATTCCTCTGACTAAATTCAGCTTATAAAGTGATGTTGCTGCATTAGATTATTCTTTTGGAAACTGAAAATTCTATTTTTTTTTTTTTTGTTAGTAGGTGTATATCCACAAAGATATACAAAATAAATGCTGGGGGTAGAAATGTAGAGTCTTATTTTTACTGATTTTTACTGTATCTTTAGCTGATACAATGCTCTAAATAAAATGTCTTTGTAATGATTTTTTTTGAGATTGAGTTTTTATGTGAGATGCCTGTAAGACATTCAGGCATGGCATAAAACAGGTGGTTGAGTATTTGAGACTTCAATTTCAAAAGAAAGATTAGGTTACAAATATGAACTTGAAATTATTAGCATGGAAATCTTGAAAGCTTTAAGAACAGATAAGAACGGATAAGAACACTAAGAAAGTAAAAACAAACAAGTGAAAGGCACAGAAAAGAACACTGAGGACACGGGATAGGAACAGGCAGCATAGGGGCAGGCACCTCTATTCGTGTCTCTAACTATGAACTGAAATGTTATTGGGTCTGTCCTGGCTGAAGGCCAAGAATGTCAATGTTTGCGTGCTCTTATCCCTGATCTGATTCTCAAACAATTTTAGGGTAAGCACTTTAGAGATTAGAATGTCACAATAGTACTTGGGAATATTGGGTCTTGGTTTGAACTTAGAATTCACTGCCCCAGAGCACATTCCAGGAGGAATATATTCCTTAGTTAATATTCTGGATTAACATTCAGAGGAAGAAGGGAAAGGCTGATTAATATTCCTCAGACCGCAGGGGAGGGAATCCACCTGCAGAGGAGGGAACCCACCTGTGGGTGAGGAGGGCCCAGTACATGTAAGCACATTCCAGGAAAGGAGCCCAGGTGGTCAGGAAACTGAGCCCTTAATGTGGTAAATCCGGGCAAACAGAAAACATTCATTGTCATAGAAGTAATGTGGGAATCTGAGTCATCTATAGACCGGAACTAAAAAGGTCAGCCTTTGTGGTTGCCCTCATGAGCTCCGTATAAAAGCTGCTCCCAGCTTTGGCTAGGAGTTCCTCTTGTCTGCATATAGGGGAACCCCAGTATACTGGTTAACATCTTATCATCAATAAACCTCATGTTATTACAGCAAATCCCATCTGTGAGTGTTTCTGGGGGAGCACATCTCCTGGGTTTGGATCTTAGAGGCCAACAGGAACCATTGAAGGACACCTGTTTCAACTCCTGATCAAGAAAATAAAATCTCTGGCCTGGCTGAAAATCTAAAATTCAAGATGGACAGGTTAAGATAACAGGCTTCAGACTGGTAGAACCAGCTAAGGGAACACCCTTCAGAAATGTAGGACCACTCCTATGAAGATAGACTCATCTTGCTGAAGAGATAGGAGAAGTAAATGGCTTTTAGTGAGATAAGGTACTTTTCTTATAAGAATTCTGCACTCTAATGCAGTCCCTACCAACCACTGTGAGGTTCTGTAGAGTCCAAAGACCTTTTTGAGTAAGATAAGGTAACAATTTTCTTTCTTTCTTTTTTTCTTCATTTTTTTCTTACTTTAGAAAGCTATCCAGAACTCAAGTATTTATTTCTGATACTTCTCTATAACATGGCTGCTTGTCCTGCATGTGTCTGACTTCAGTAATATTTCATGTTTTCTCCTCTTCATCTTGCTCTTCCGGGCAACCACTGAGATTTATGGCTTGCCTGCCCTGGGGTTTTTCTTTTTAAATTATAAAGTTGTCCATGAGCATCCAAGAAAGGATTTTGATTTCATCAGTATCTATTGGCATCTCTGATGGGACCTCCCAGAATTTCTGGTGAAAATAAGATATTCTGGAAGGCAAGTTATATGCATCAAAGAAATATGTCACAGCTGCCAGTTAACCACAATTTAAACTAGAAATTGACCAGCTGTTTTGCCAATTTGGAGGTCAATCAATCAATATGGTGGCCATAGAACCAGAGAGATTGTTTAGATTAAAGACTGAATTTGTGTAGCAATAAAACACAATAATCTGTGGCTGCACAAAGGGATCAGTGATTCCTGGTTCCTATGAGAAAAACAGGTGTGATGGCACACATCTTTAATCCTAGCACTCATAAAGGGAGAAGAGAGAGAGAGAGATACGATCACTGAGAATCTCAAGGGTCAGCTAGCCTGGGCTATGAAGTACAACAACAGGAAAAAGACATCCTATCTCATCAAGGTAAAAGGTGGGAAGCTACCCCTGAAAAGTTGTCCTTTGCCTTCCACACATTAGTACACACACAAATAAAAACCAAATAGCAACAGGCCTTGCAGTAAAGAAACAGGTTGTTTTTCTACTTAGAATATTCTTCTGTGTAGATAGGAAAGCATTTATCAGGGTACCATAGAGACCAAGAGAGGAATTCAAGATTCCACTGAGCTTAAGATACAGGCATTTGTGAGCCATCCAATGTGGGTGTTGAGAACAGAACCCATTTGGGCTCCTCTGCAAAATGTGCTCCTAACTACTGAGACACCTCTCCAGTCCCCTGCACCTATCCTTCTTCTGAATAGTTTAGATCCATATTGCCTGGATTCAGGGAGGGGAAAGACACAAATCAAGGGAGCCAAAGGTATTTATATGAAATGAATTAGTATAATAGTACCTCCAATCTAAAGCCACATATTTAATCATGTGTATTTTTGTAAATTATTTAGGTTAACAAACAGACAACCTTCATCTATATTCACTACCAATACTTTGCTTTAATGAGAATTTGAAAGTCAGGGACTAGATCATGTGTATTGCAAAGTAAAATAATGAACAACAATTAACAAAATCCTGAATCCTTTCGTTTAAGGGAAAATATCAGAAAAGCAGTAGAAGGTAGTCATTTCTTAAATCTCTCTAAACTTATAAAATCCTCATGAATAGACAAGTTGGGAAATTTAATCTTCTGAAAACTCCAGATCTGCAGCCTGTCATCTAGGGGCCCCTTAATTCATAAACTGTGTTTCACAAGAAACACAAAATTAACATGAAACAGAAACTGATAGAGAACACAACTGATGCATTGATGCTTCTGTGTGTATATACAATTGTTCCTCCTAAAAAATTAGACAAAAAAAAAGTAAATCAAAATTTCAAAATGAATGAATAAGTTCAGCTCTAAAGAAGAATTTCTAGACAGTGAACCTTGTGTATTCGAGTCAAAGTCACCAAACCACAATCAAGTGTAATCTCTTCACAGAGAAAAGGCCTACTGTTAGTTTCTGTTGATTTATTCTAACTCTGTGGGTATGAAACAGAGAAAAGGCACCATTGTCAACAAAACTGAGTGGCAATGATGTACTGGGCACCTTTTTCCTCTACTTCTTTTGATTTTTTTTTTCTGTTTTTAGGTAAGAAATGGTGTTTGTGACATTCACGCAGCAGTCCTACTCCTCCCAGGGATGGGATTGAGCTTGATAATTTTAGGAACCACTGAGTAAAGAGAAGAATTCCTTGATTCTCTTCTCATTAAACTATATTAATACACCTGCAAACTAGAAGACATTTCAACATTCTCAGGAGTGGAGAAAACAATGAGATCATTACTGTTGTGCTTCATAAAAAAGAAGCCAAGGGTATGTTTGGTAGAGCCAGGCATGGTGCAATGGGAGGGGGTGCCTCTACGGGCCAAGGTTGAGGCATCCCTTCCCCCTGAGGTACCAGCCATAAGACTGACCAATGTTGTATGAGAGTTTATTTAGGGCATGGGAAGGGGAAACTAGGAAGGGAAGAGACAGACAGAGAGACAGACAGAGAAGAAGACAGAGAGAGACAGAGAGAGAGAGAGAGAGAGAGAGAGAGAGAGAGAGAGAGAGAAGAAAAAGGAGGAGGAGAGGCCAGCCAGGAATATGTGGAGAGAGAGGGAGAGAGGAGGGAGGGGGAAGAAAGAAAGGGATCAGGAAGAGAAAGGGCAGAGGGGCACAGAGTAAGAGAGTAAGACTACAAGGATGGGGCAAGCAGCCCTTTTATAGTAAACCATGCATACCTGGCTAGTGCCAGGTAACTGTATAGCAGAGTCTAGAAAGAATGCTAACAATTCAATATCAGCAAATCTGGAAAAGGGTATAATTTGGCAGTGCTAGTCTGATATCTCTTCTACTTGTACCAGTATTTTGTCTTCCTTAAGGGAGTTTTCAGTTTCCACGGGCAGACACATTCAAAAAATATCATAATGGGAAGAAGAGGGGGAAACTAGAAAGCATACAAACAAACAACATAACTCAAAATCCCCTCATAAAAATTTACATTAAAAAACATTTTTAAAATGGCCTTACTTTCTACTGCTATAATGTCTAAAAGATACTATGAAGCTGTTTTAAGTTTCTGTAGTTTTAAAGTCAAAGAAAATAAGCTGGTACTTGGGTAAGGTGGCATTTACGCTCCAGTGTTCTTCCTTCTGTATCATGTCCTTTTGTCCAGACTCTGGGATACCCAGAAGAAGAAAATAACTAGCAGCTGATCTCTGCCGTGTTATTCATACAATATAAAACATTGAAGTTGTCAAATTGAACAGGAAGAAGTCTATGGAAAAACATGTTTTACTGTGAGATTAAAGACAAAGGGTTGTCAACTCTTAGAAGACCAGAAAGAAAAAAGAAACCCCACTCAAGGTATTTATTAGAATGGAAGTAATTCATTGTTTATATATGTTGGAGTTTATATGCATATCTGCATTTATATATCTGAATTGATGCATATATATTACTGAATCGATGAGTTATTTCCATTTATGTACATGTACACACACATGACTAAAAAGAGGGAAGGGAAGGCACATCAAATTATTGCCCTTTTTTCTTTTGCATTTATTGTACAATAAATTATAATTAAACCTAGGCTGAAGTGAATAGCTGTTGTGCTTCCAAATTCTCCCACCCCTGCATTGGAAGAGAAACCTAAAATGCTGAGGTGGAGTTCTTCAGATGGAGAATTACATACTGAAAAACATTTGAGAAACTACAATTAGATACTTCATGATACCAGCAGTCTATGAAAAGACAAACAACTCCTTATGCTTTGTGGTTTGGACAAGGGCTTTTTTCCTTTTAAACTACACCTATTCAACAAATAAATAGCTATTTTTGAAGGCATTCAGAGTTCTTTGTGGTTACAAAAAAAAATAAAAAATAAGTAAGTCAAAACAAAACAAAACAAGAAGTGGTGAGTGTTACTCATTTCATTGGGTTAGATTGTTTGGAAGTGGGAGGGGGGGAGTCTCTTATTGAAACCATGCTGTCATAATACATAATCAGAGTGTGTGCTCCAGCACTGCAATTACCTCCATGCAGGGCAGTCCCTGTAAATATGTGTAGTGGAATGAAAATGCTTTCCCTTGGGAGCTTTTGTGGCTACAGTCTTTTATAGTAATAAGATACCAAAATAACAACCAGATGAAAGTCCAAATGTGTGCGGTAAAATCCGGAGCAGCTACCATTCTATCTTCGGATTATTTTAAGTAAAAAGGAAACCTTTCTACTCTCCAGAGCATGCCTATAATATTCCAAATGGTGAAGAACTGCTGTCAGAGATAGTGGATAATCAGAACAAAACAAAAAATACAAGGAATTTTGAGAGGCAGGAAAGCAGAAGGTCTTTCCCGGAGGAGCATAAAGAAGCAGGGGATGAAGCAGGAACACCCCTTCCTCCCCTCATCTTTATCCTTCCTTTGTAATACTGCTTTTGTTCACATCGGAGATGGTAATTAATGCTCATTAGCATACATTAGCAAATGTTAATCAGCATCTACCACTGAACTAAGGGGAATGTCTGTAAGGAGCTGAGTAGTTCAGAAAGGATTGCAACTGAAGACCGGATGCGGGAGGGGAGGGAGGGAAACAGGGAGGGGAGGAGACAAAGATTGGAATTTACACTATTCCCTTATCTTTTTGTCAACAGCATAAACACTGAGAAGGATGAAATTCTGTGGTTGTTCATTTTCTTCTAAATAACAACAAAAGAAACGGAGGCATAGAAAAAGCAAGCTCAGTGAGTACTATACTGAATCATTTTTCACCCCCTGAGGTTAAAAACCTATTTTTATAAGATTTTTTTTACCCAAATGGCGACTGACTGTTCCCCTAAGAAAGTCCTTTTCCCAAGGTCAGGCATTTAGACAAAACCCCCATTCCCTCATTCCCTCGGGGGCTTGAAGAAAGTTCTTGCCTGCTAAAAAGAGTCATTCTCCTTACCTCTAGCAAAAGAAACTTGTGGCTTTCCATTAACATATAACTGATGCCTATTAACTTGTCAAGGTCAATGCTAGCCTTTAGCTTTCCTTGGCTGCTCACAACCCCCACCCCCATCCTACAAACCCCCTTTCTCCCTTACCTATTTAACTCTGGAATTCTTTCCTCTGTAGTTTCTTGCTTTCCCAGAAGACAGCCTTGACAATGTGGAGTAAACTTTGCCTTTTCACCCATGGAGCAGCTATTTAGGTTTCTTTACTATGCCCATTATCATTCATCTGGGACCAAAACCAGGAAGTAGCTAAATGAATTCCCTCCATAAGAAACTCAGCTACCCTGAACCAGACTGCTGATCTAGCACTCCCAAGGTGCCTATGAATCATGTGTCTTTGGTCTACCGTCAAATTTGATTCTAGAGTCTACCTCTTCGGCCTCTTCTTCCCTCCATCTTGTCTAACCATCCATCTTGCCTCACTACTCAGGAAGTGTCCTCTCTCCCTACTATGCTCTTTTGGGCATCTCGCTGTGAAAGACCCTCAAGAGGTGAGATCCTTACTCAAGTTTCAGGATGTCATGGCCACCCAGAATTCACAAGACACCAATCTAGATGCAATCAGCAAGAGGTATATTTCAGGATCAACCGGCTGATAGTCAATCCATAACTCACACAGGAGCAGAGGAATTGACCCAGCGGCCAGGGGAAGGGGGACTTTTAAAGGATAAAACTACAAACCAAGGGTGTGAGGGGGTAACCAAAGGAACATCAAGAATGTAATCTTGTTCAACTAGTTCTTGGAACCACCCAGATGACTTGCATCTTTCTTTGTACCATTCACCTTGTGGAATGTGTCTCAGTGCTTTGGGCCTTCCCACCCAAAGGTGGGTTCTCTTCCCTGAGGTCTGAGGAATGTTAATCAGCCTCTCCCTTCCTCTCCTAAATGTTAATCCAGCAAGTGTCCTCTGACTCAGGAATAATGCACTCCTCCTGGAATGCAGAATGTATTGGGGCAGTAAATTCTAAGACCTAAAAATCTTACATTTAGTTCTACTTTCTTTGTGGAAATAGAGAACTGGCTGGCCTACATTTTTGGTTCAGGTCTAGGGGTCATAAAAACTGTTTATACTTTTCATAAGTTTTCTATATTTTTCAACTGCAACAGCCTTGGGGGTGCCATTAAGGGGGCAATTCTACTTAGTAAGACATTCCCCTCATTCCATTGGAACCTTCCCTTTTCCAAAAGCTTCTCTCAGTGTACCTCTCTAGCTCTTATCTTCTCTACTTGTCTCTCCACATCTACTGGGTGTCACTACAGAACCCCCTGCTTTCTCTGCTTTTACTACAAAAGCCACACCAGTGTGCCAGAAAGCTTCCTCTTGCCCTACTGGTACAAAATGTAAGGCCCCCATGAAGGGAGGACCTCACCCAAGCCTCAGGAATTTGCGGCCATCCAATAACTCACAAGACACCGAACTTGATGCAATCAGCAAGAGGTATATTTTGATCAACATGTTGAAGTCAAGACCCATGACCCATGCATGGGGGCAGTGGGGTCTGACCCCGGAGCTTTGGAGGCAGAGAAAATTTAAAGGCCAAAACCACAACCAAGGGGGGAAACTACAACCCAGGGGAGTGAAGGAGGGTTATTGGAGAGTACCTGTGGAAAGTTCCAGCCCATTATTCAGTTTGTGACAGGGTACAAGGAATAGTCATGGGGAACATTTTGTATAGACTATTCTCAAAGAATAAACCATCTATCTTGTGGTCAAGTTCCTGAAACACAGAGCTCATGACCAAGCTGACCTGCACTCTTGGTTCTGCCCAGCCTGCTAGGAGATTTTGAAAAATTTTAACCCTTTCACTATCACATGGAAAGGGATACTTTTCCTTGATGATTTGGGACATTTGTCTCTGACAAGTCTGTCAGTCCATTTGAGGATGCCCTGGATTGAAATTCTTGCTACTACAACACATATTCCTCTGCCCCATCATGGCTCCATAACTCCTTTCTGGAACTTCCTCACCTCCTCATAGAAGCTTCTTATGAGTTTCTAGATCTGCAACATGTTGTTATTTGTGCCCTTCCCCCTCAGAACTACCTGTCCTATCTCTCTATGTGCTGCCCTAGGGCTCACCTTCACCTAAGAGCTGCCTGCTAAGTCCTGAAGCTTCTCTATGCCCTCATAGATTCTGTGATACTAGAACCATTCCTTGGGTATTCTGCTTGTTCTTCCTTGTCCCTTGTGAGTACACTGTTCTCTCTCTTTTAGCTGCCTAATCCTTCCTATGATATATTTGGTTTCGGACCAGGAACAAGGAAGTGGGATGCATATCTTACATATCAAAATAGATCTGGACTCTAGATTCTCCCAGCATTCCTCAGTTCCTACCTGGCATACCTGAAAACCAATCCTGAACTTTCCAGCCAGGGGATGGGCTCTCCTTCCCCCTGAGGCTCTACCCTATATAGTCCAGATACTTTGCTTCCCCTTCTCTCTCTTCTCCTCTTCTGTTATGTGCCCTTTCTCTCTTCCTGTTCCCACTCCCCCTTTACTCTCCCCAAGGTGACTTCCCTGGCCCCAAGGAACTTGCCCCCTACACCCTATCCTCAGAACAGCTTCCCAAAGAACCTGCATTTAACATAATCTAATCTGGTTTGAATTGGCTCATTTCATGAGCAGAGAAATAACCTATAATGGAATTTGTTCATGACCTCTCCTCCTTTTTCTAGGACTCAATTCCTTTCTTAAACTCAAGAAATATTTTCTTGAATATTTTTAAATATTTTTAAAGCCTTGCTGTCTTCCTGAAAATGACTTGACCTCCATATAGCTAAATAGCCAAAGATGGCATACTCAGAGTTCCAAATTCTTGCATATTGTAACAACTTTTGCCAACAAGAAAGCAAATAATCCCAAACTCTCTTCTCTCTTAAGATTTTACAAGTTTACACTCTTAAAGTTTTGTCTTTATGATTTCTCTGTGTTCTGCTCTCAAGGAATCTTAAAGACTATTATGTAAACAATCTATCTCAGATTTTGTGAATTCACTGGGTGTGGCTAAAGAATTTATATTAAAAAAAAAAGGCCTATTATTAGAAATCTACATATGGGTGTATGTGTCTCAGCTCTTGTCTAGAACATACTGTATATGAAGCTTGTATTATACTCTTATTTTAAAAATAGATCTACTGGGAAAACACGATTTAAATAGCAACCATGTGGCTCCCCTCTATCTTGGCTGATGACCTCCAACTTGTAAGCAGTACCTTGTTGGCAGCCATCTTTATTAAGGCTAAAGGGGACTTGCCACGTGACTTCACAATCTTAAGATGACCACATGGTATAAACCAACAATTATAAAATCTCAGTCCTGCTGAGCCCTGAGTTTATCAGTGTATCTTTTTTTAGACTAAAGAAGCAACAACTTTTCAAAATATTTTAGACTAGTATGGATTTTTGTATAATGATAAAAATTTAAGGTTATATTTGCTAAAATATACTGTATATGCAACTCTGGTTTACAATATACTCTACATGGTAATAAAATTTTAAGGTTATAAAGGTCTACTCAAGTTGACAAAAGCTGGCCTATACAATACATCTACTTGTGTCTTTGCTAACTGTTCAAAACCAGGCTTCTAAAACATTTAGCCAAGTAACAATATATGTTTGATAAATAAAGTATATTTGATAATTAAAATTTATAAATTCCTAAGGTCTACTTAGGTTCGCATTAATACTTGTCTAACTTCTTTGTCTTTGCTCATGTCAAGTTGTAGCTATTTAGATAAAGTAAGCCGTACTAAAAACTGCAATATTCTATAATAGTGTACTATAAAAAGATCAGTAAAGTTGCCAGTCTCCCTATGGACTGTATCTATGATTAAAAGTTTTATTTTGATACTAAAAGAGCTTCAATTAAAAATTTGTTATTCTTTTAAGGATAAACCTAACAGGGATAAAAACTAAAGTCTCAATCTTGTTTTAAAACTATTAAATTTATCGGAAACTGTTAAAAATAATTAAGACATGAACGTTAAGTCACCTTATGAATAATGAAATTATTTAATGTGTTCAGACCTGTATTTGCTGTCATGTTAAGTACTAATGTAATAAATTACAGGAGTAGCTTTATTTAGCCTTTTGTATATGTTTCCAAAGTTAAACCTAAAACAAGTAACTAGAAACAAGAAAAGTTTGTTTAGTTCATATAATATATAATAGTTCTCAAAACTTTTCAGAGATCTGCTGAATATGGCATTACAATGTTTTTTTTTTAATTTTATTATTATTATTATTATTATTATTATTATTATTATTATTATTTTGTTTTGTTTTGTTTTTCAAGACAGGGTTTCTCTGTGTAGTCCTGGCTGTCCTGGAACTCACTCTGTAGACCAGGCTGACCTCGAACTCAGAAATCTGCCTGCCTCTACCTCCCAAGTGCTGGGATTAAAGGCGTGCTCCACCATCGCCCAGCTACAATGTTTAATAAAAAACAAAAAAGCTTTTTGTAATAGAAAGAAGAACTAGATCATGACAGCACCCCTAAGATCTTCTCCAAAGAAGAAGATGGACACAGAGGAACTCCACCTAGAGCTTTAAATGAGGCAAAGCTGGATATGAGGTGTAAACTTGCCTTTCACCCTTCCTTCTGCCAGGAGCCTGTCCAAACTGTGGACAAGCAGGGCACTAGGGACTTGACTACCCCTCTTTACCTAGACAAGGTAGGGCAGTCCTCCAAGTTCCTATTTCACAGAAACATCTGTCAGATGTTCCAGACCTGGTTGTTATCACAGTCACAAGGTCAAGATTTTACATTTAATTTGGTATATACTGAACACTGTTTCTCACTGTGCTAAAAGCATCTCTGTCCAATCTACATCCAACCCACAGAAAAGAATGTTAACTCTTTTAACCCTTTGAAAATCAATTCAGGTTTTCCCAAGTATTTACTATGAATCAAAGACAGACATGAATCCCCTACCTTTTCTACAATTTGCATTTCAGAACAGATTACAAGCAATGGTAATACTAACACATCTAAAACTTATCTCTTTTTGTAAACTTAAAAATTTCTTGAAAGCATCAGGGACTTGACATGGATCCACCTCTCACACAGGTCAAATGGATTCCATCTAAGTAGTGTCAATGAGCACCAGTTTTTCCATCTGCATATTCCTGAAGGTGGGATCTCTCCTCCTTTCCCTAGTCTTGGGACTCCTCTCCTGCAACTACTAGGACCGTTGGCCTAAAATTTTTAAACACACATCTAAGAAAAAATGTCCCTAAACTCTTCAAATGTATCTTCCGTCCCTAATATGTATTTGTTCTAGCAGCTTTCCAATCAAAGACTGGAAACTGCTCCAACTTCTTCATGCATGTCCCTAGTCCCAGAGGGTCCTGCAGACTCTGGAGAATGAATGAAGCAGGCTACTCTTCCCAGACTTGGCCAATAGTTCAGTGTTTTGGATTTCCCAACAATAATGCCCTGATGACAGCAGAAAGTAGTCATAGGTGATTATTTGTCATTCAGTTATCAACAAAAGTCTGGGATGTTAAATTTCAAACCCAGGACAAACAGCTGAGGTGACTATTTAATATATCAAAGCAGACTTGGCCTCCAGGTTCTCCCAGCATCCTTCAGTCCCTACCTGTTATAGAGTATGCCTGGCATACATTATCCTTTACTCTGAAGTCCCCAGCCCAAAGGCTTGCCTGCCCTTGCCCCAGAGGCTCTTTCCTATATAATCCAGTCATTTTAGTTACCTGCCTCTTTTGTGTCTTTGGAGTCATGGCTGCTGTACCTAGATCTCCTCTCTACCAGCTTCCTTCCCCTCCCCAATCTCCTTACATGGCTCAGAGTCATGACCACTCTGGACTCATCCAGCCCAGATATGCCTGTATTTGGCTATGCTCTCCATTTTCTCTACACCAAACTTTCTTATCCACCATACCTAGGAGCAGTCATATCCTTTCCTTGTTTCTTTTTTTCACTCATAGATAATAGTTAATGTGGTCAATATAGACTATAAAAATAATTCTAATTCCTAGGTTCTCATACATTATTATAAGAGCTTTGACCATCTACTCACCTATCCAAACTTTTCCCTCATAGATTCAGCAGTACTTAAGTACCTGAGGTTTGCCTTAAAAAGTTATCCCAAATCTACAACCTAGGCCTACTGATTTCATTGCCTTACTCATTGTCAGTATTACAAGCATGTTACCATCTCCTCAGCCCAGGAATACTGAAGTAGGTTATCTTGCCCCATCAGATTAATACAATGCATGCAATTATATATATCCGTGAGTATAATTCTACATTTGCTCATAAGAGTGTGCTCACTTGGTCCACACATATACTGATAATTTTATAAACATGGATGTTTCTTCATATCCAATGAGGTCAATTTTGTCATCTCTCTATATTAAACATTGTGCCAAAAGAGTTGAAAACACAGACCAATTATGATATTCATAAATGTGTATGGGTTGTGACAGGACAAGGCAACACAGATGTTCTTCCATCTTGTATTCTTCCTCAGGACATGTCAAGTTTAACTAGAATTTGATCACCTTGATGAAGAATCCTATGGAAAATTATGGAACACTATTCTAGGAACCCAAGGTCAAAATATTCCAGCTAATTTATCTTAGCTTCTGTAAAATTGCTTGGTTCCACAAAACCTCCCCTGGAATTGTCAATGAAGATAGCAGTATGTAGTTTTTGCCTTTAAAAGCCCCTAGCTCTAAATTTTCAATACAATACTGAGGTCTCAAATACCTGAGACATTATACCTAGCCAGCTGGAATAAGGCCTTTCAATTGGTTATAAATTTTGTCTGAGTGGTTATCTTTGGTGAGCTCTTTGCATCATTGTAGAGGCTCCTTATAACACTTTGAAGGCCGCAGTGAGATTTCAGAGACTGGACTCTGACACTTAAGTTACTTAGAACTTCCAGGAGCAGGGAAGAGTGGCTGGAGATGACTCAGAGCAGGTGTACAACCTGAGATTTTTTTAGGTTCCCTGGAAAATCCTCTCTGACTGATCACTGCCACATTCTCTTGCGTAGAGGAATTTTAATCCAGCAGCATGGATACTCTGGCAAGAAATCACAATCAAAGTCCTAGGTCTGTGTGATCTGGCTAGAATCCAGACAAGCCCTTAGTGCTTACCCTGGAGGTAAAATTAGTTTGTAGAAGGAAACAGCCATATTTGAAAGTGACATCTAAGTAATAAATCAAAGAAAGGTTTGACTGAGTGGGTCAGAGATAGGATATACCCAATTCCCATGAGAATGGTACAGGAAAGAGATATTAAGAATAGTACAGGGAAAAAGAGTAGTCAGTTGGGAGTCATTGCAGTGAATGCAGTGCAGTGGCACTGAGTTTATTTGTGAGTTCATGCAGTTCAGTACAGGTTAGCAGAGGCAGTTAAAGCAAGAGAATAAGGAACTAGAAGATTAAAACAATTTGCCAGAGTTAGAGGCTAAGCAGAGCACTGCGGTAAGAAGCTGAGAGAAGCCATATTGAGTCAGTCAGCTTGGAGAGGAGTTTGAGGCAGAACAGCTGAGTCCAATCAGCCAGCCAGAGTTCAGAAAGAGGTAGAAAGAGTAAGCAAGCTTATTCAGCCGTAAGCCTCCAAGACAACAACTACATTGGCAAATAAAAGTTATGTTTACACTCCAGAGGGACCCCAAAACTGTCATCAAAAAGAACAAAAAGGTAAAACATCGTCTGGTCTGAATACCTCTGGAGGTTAAGAGTTTAGTCTGTATTCCTGCTTTGGATACGAGAGGGGAGGTCGTACATAAATGTAAATCCTGTGGCCAGTATCCATGTGGAATGTCACAGACTTCCCTGATCTATTCACGTGTATGAATGTGTAGTGGCCAGTCCTGGCTGTCTTTACTATACGTTTCTCTGTTTGACTAGGTGTCCCTGTGTGTATCTCTGTACGTCTCTCTGTGTTTTCTGTCAATTCTGTTGGTTGGTGAAACAGACCTAAAAAGAAGGGGAAGTGATATATCCTGAGACCTTCACCACTGCTACCCCCAAAGTGGTGTCCAATTTCCCCAAGCTCAAAGGTCACACATTCCAGTGGGAACTGTGGCCACGACACAGTGCAAGCTGCAGCTGTTGCTATGTTGAAGCTGGGTGCCCCCAAACTATGAAGGTAGCAACCAGTTTCCCTGTAATAACCAATGATTTCCACTGTATGCACATTGGTTTATGTTATCCGTCAGGTATATGCCTATAATGGAGAAGAGGGGCAAGTTCATACTGACCTTGACCCAATGTTAATGAAAGTCAAACAGTCCCCAGTTGGTCCCACTCCTTCTAGAGGCAGGAAGAGTCAGCGCAACTGCTATAGGCCTTGCAACCTTGATTGTTGAGAACAAAGCCCTTCAGAAACTCAGTTCCCAGATAGACTTGACATTTGAAGAATTCTATTTCCTGGCTGGAGAGCCAAGTGGACTCCCTCACAGAAGTTGTCCTTCAGAACTAAAGGAGGATGGGTTCCTCCCCAGCTCCCTCTCCCCCTCTCCCTTTTTTTTTTTTTTTTTTTTTTAAACCGGGAGTACATTTCATGAGCTTGGAAAAAACCTTACTGTTTCTAAGCTACTCAATCAGTGGTAATTAGGCAAAACCTTGCAATAGGCACAGAAACCTTAAAGAAAGGGAAGAAAGGAGACATAGATCAGATAATTGGTACCATGCTGTTTATTTGATCTCTGTGGATAAGCACCTTACTGTCAGAAATATCTACATTTGCTTCTCATTCTGATTGGGCTAATGGTAGGACCTAGCATCCTCAACTGCATGGCTAACTACATCAAACACAGAATAAACTCAGTTAAGCTACTGATTCTTAAGACTACCTATGCCTTTGTAAATACGACAAGTCAATAACTCATGCCCAGAGAACCAGTGGGAAATGTCACAGGGCAAGACAATGCAGAGGTTCCTGCTAAGGCCATTCAGGTTTCAACAAAATTTACCAACTCTATTCCAGAAACCTTGAGGTCAAGGTATCCAGGCTAACTTAGCTTCTATTAAACTGCTTGCTATGCAAAGCCTTCTCCCAACAGCTAGATTCCAGGATGTGGTTTTTGCCTTTAAAGACCTCTTTACTCTAAATGCTCAGGGCTATACTCAGAACCCAAATACCTAAGTGTGGTCCCAGATGACAAGAATAAAGATTTTCAATTGGCTATAAACAGTGTCTGAGTGTTCATCTGTGGTGGTCTCCCTGTAACACCAATAAAATCACATTTAATTGCATAATGTAATGAACCAATAAAACCTTATTCTTAAACATTATTTATATGGATATATTTATATTCTTCTCCAAATTCTGTATTGAAGTCTAAGTCCATGTCTAAGTATACTAGATTTAGTAGTAGGGTTCTTGAGAAAATAGAACACTGAATTCAATACAATGGACTTCACAGAGAGGAATAAGTAAAGAACTAGGGATATTGCAAATTGTGCCTGATATGAACAGGGACAAATCTTACAAACACGTATACTAATAAATGGTTTTGCCAACATGTACATGTATTACTAACAATGGTCAACATTACAAGAATAAGGAAAAAATGTCTGTGTGAGATGTATTTCTGAAATCATGTTAGTCACAACTGTTAAGTATTTATCTTGGAGATTACCCTTGGAGTTATAATTATCTAATTTTCTGAAGCACAAGAGTCAGTGTGACTAAATGATGTATCGCACAAGAGTTGTTTCTGGACACACGCAACATTTGACTTCTTACACTAAGTAAAGAAGGTCCTATCCCCATTGTGTGGTGGCTCTCATATAATTCACTGAAGACCTAAATAATCCAAACGCAGAACCGGAACAAATTTGGCTTCTCTACCTAATTCTGTAAGTTAGTGGTTCCCTCCAGCCTTCAAACTCTAATTGAATCTCATATCACTGAAGCTTCGAGTCTGCATGTTTTGGGGCTGATAATCTTGGTAATTCTTAGCTTCCAAGAATCAGTGTGTGTGTGTGTTTTAAATGAAATAAAATTATATTTATTCTATATCATAAAAATATTTCATTATTTCAGTTTCTTTGAAGAACCCTGGATAATGCAAAAACATTTCTGTCTCCAAGATTACTTTGGTGGAGTCAGACAAGTATATTAGACACAAGATATGGGCTGGAGATGTAACTCAGTTGCTAAAGCACTTGCTGAATAAGCATTAAAACCTGAGTTTGATTCCTGAAACCACATTTAAAAAACAAACAAAAACCAAAAATAGGCTTGATGGTGGGTAATCAAAATTGCATTCCTAAGCAGACATAGACAGGTGGATCCTGGAGCTTGCTGGTCTAATATCCTAGGCTAATCTGTGCATTCCAGGCCAATAAAAGTCATAAAAAAATAAAGTGTCATAAAAAAATAAAATTAAATTAAAAAAAACACCAAACAAATGGCTCATGAGGATTAATACTTGAAATTGTCCTTTGACCTCTACACATACACAGACACAAATACATGCATGTACATGCCCACATATACACACATGTGTATCTGTACACACATGAACACTTAAATCAAAATACATACATAATTACAAAATGCAAAAAAAAAAAATTACAAGAGATAGGCTAAAACATCCCATCAGAGAAACATCCACAAAAGACCCCTGAGAGTGTGAGAGTGGAAGTAGCAGATTAAGGGTATTAGCAGGAATGACACAATGGGGACTGGGGCAGGGGGGGGGGAGGAGGAGATGATGGGTGTTTTGACCTATTTATATTTTGTCATGGTTTTCAAACTTTTACAAAACTAGGCAAAAGAATAATCAAAACGAATTTTAATACTTACTTCTTTTAGACCAATCTCTGTTTCTTGATACTGGACACAGAAAGCATTCCATGACCTTGTGTAGTACTAAAGACTGTGGATACGTAAAGATTCCTTTTCATCTCTGTCTCCTTGGCTAACTACAGAATTCATACCATAGAATTTAGAAATGGGCACAGTTCAGAGGTCTTAGGTCTACAGTCAGTTCTAATAAGAAGACCCTGGAGATTAAACTCTCCAAGCCTTAGGGAGCTGAAGGAACAATAACCTTTATATAGGATTGTTACAAACAGTGAGGGTTGAAAAGGTCTCCAGGGACAATAAAGAGACCAGATGAGAGAAGTAAGTAGTAATTTCCAGATTCTTGTGAGCAATACAAAGTGTACACACAAAGCAAAGAAGCTGGAGGAAGCCCATAGGGAAAACGCACACCATGGGAAAAAGTGTTAACAGAAAGGATTATTTGTGTTGGGTTCAAAATGGGACCCCAAGTGTCCCCAGGTCACAATGTGCTAAACAGAAGGACTCTGACAAGATAATCAGGAGGCTTGTTATTAGGTAAACAGAAGGACAGTCTTGGGGTTCTCACACCTCAAGTTTCTGTGTACCAGGAAACCATTACCTTCCTTATCTGCCCCAGTGGTCAACTTTCTTAGGCAAGGACCTCTAGTTCGCAATGAACCCTAACAGCCTGCTTCGGCTCCTCCTTCTCCCAAACTCTCCTCCTACTATCATATAAAATTTGCTCGCTTTCCCACGCAGCTGTGCTCCTCTGTTCTTGGATGCTAACTAGTAGCATGTTCGCTCAATACACTTTTCTTTCTACCCACAGAGAGGTTCAGTTTTGAAGCTTCGCTGCATCCTCACGATTTGTTAGTTAAGGGGGAAGAGAGGAAGACAAAACTCTTGAAGAGCTTGGTCTCTTCAGGAAGTGGGTCTGCTTCTTTTTGTGAGGCTGCAGTTATACTGTGGCATTGAATACATCATAGAAAGAAGTCTAAAAGGCGAAGGATACAGAGATAACGCAAGGGGCTCTGCTAGCCATGTAGGTTCAGGACAGCGTGGGTGCTATCTTTTACTGAAGGTGCCTATGCATGCTTCTGTAATGCATCTTTACTATCTCTTCCTTCCTTATGCCACCCCTGCAGCCTCGGGGGTTCTAAGCAAACTAAATGCAATAATAAATGCATGTCCTTACTGCAATATAATACCTGGCACAAAATGTCTATAATAGCCGATACAAGTCTGGGGCAAAGTTCATCTAAAATTCTAGAAGAAAATACATCATTTTGTATTATGATCATGCTCATACTTTGGATTCTACAAGTAGAAAAAATATCATCATATTTGGTCTGAGATAATATTAGAGGCTACTGACTAGGAAAATATATTACTCTAAATTCTGTCTCTTGACATTCATAGCTCCTCTGACATCCAAGGCTGCTGCTGCTGATAACACCCAATGCTGAAAGTAGAGGCAGCCATAATCAAACTTATGTCACCTAGCCAGCAGTCAGTCTCATTGTCCAGTTGTTGTTGTTGTCATTAGAAATTAGGGGAAGAATTGTGGTACAGACTTTGATTGATAAAGGGGAGATGGTAACCATTGTGTCTTACAGTAAAACAACAAAAATCAGTTCAATACAAAGAAAGATCCCAGCAGTCAATAAAGTATGGAAGAAGAGACTTCTCTGTTCTTCCTTACACAGCTTCAAATTTCTTTTCTTGGCAGCATTCTGGTACCCAGAGGACAAATTATCATGACTATGTATCAACAGATAAAAAGGAGATGTGAGGAAGAGAGCACTTAGTGAGGGCTGGACAGGCTGCCAAATTTTGGAAGTCTGGACCTTCTCCTTCCTGATACATTCTGCATTAAGATTATGAGACTTTTTTTTCATTTATGGTAATCAATTTTATTTTGATTAAATGCCAGAAGGCTGAGACTATAATTGTAACCATCCCATCCTACAAGGAAGGGCAATGGTCTAAGATTAAAACCCAATGTTCTAACTGACAGATAGGAAAAAAAACAGAAAGATGATGATGGGTGTGTGTGTGGTATGTGTTTGTGTTTGTGTGTGTGTGTGTGTGTGTGTGTGTGTGTGTGTGTGTGTGTGTGT
>JANHMN010000003.1:147924967-147938802 GCA_030674055.1 Rhabdomys pumilio
GTGTGTGTGTGTGTGTGTGTGTGTGTGTGTGTGTGTGTGTGTGTGTGGTGTATGTGTGTGGTATGTGTAGTGTGTGTGTTGTGTGTGTGTGGTGGGTGTGTGTGTGGTGTGTATGTGTTTGTGTGTGTGTTTGGTGTATATGTGTGGTGTGTGTGGTATGTGTGTGTGTGGTGTGTGTTTGATGTGTATATGTGTGATGTGTGTATGTGTTTTGTATGTATGTGTGTTGTGTGATGTTTGTGTGTGTGTGTGGTATGTGTGTGTGTGGTGTGTGTTTGGTGTGTATATGTGTGTTGTTTGATGTGTGTGTGTGTGTGTGTGTGTGTGTGTGTGTGATGTGATGTGTGTGTGTATGTGTGTGTGTGTTGTGTGATGTTTGTGTGTGTATGTGTGTGTGTGTGTGTGTGTGTGTGTGATGTGTGTGTGTGTGTAAGAAGCAGAGTTCTTTCTAGAGAAACAGAGTGCAGACACTAGCTCCTCACCCTTTTCCTTTGTTTTATCTGAGATGCAATCACTTTGGCTATTGGGATAAACCACTCCCTGATGCCAGAACATAAGACCACATTATGAACCTGCTTACTCATTTGGTCTTGTTTATTTTTCAGATGCTTGAGTTAGAACTAGTAGCTGTAGGTAGCAGTAGGACTAGTAGCAGTAGTTAGAACTGAAGCAGTAGGTTAGCATCAGAGCTACTCAAATTTCTAATTCATTTAAATGCTCCCCAAAAAACTAGTTCAGAGCTCAAAATCATTCCTTATAGAACTTCACCTCTGGTTTTTATTATTATTTTTTTTTATTTATTTTGGAGGGATCAAATAATTTTATTTATTTACATTTCTAATGTTATCCCATTTCCCAGTTCCCCCTCTACAAACACTCTATCTCATCCCCTCCCCCTGCTTCTATGAGGGTGCTCCCCCACCCACTCCCAACCTCACCACCCTGGCATTCCCCTACACTGGGGCCATCGAGCCTTCACAGGACCAAGGGCCTCCCCTCCTACTGATGCCAGATAAGGCCATCCTCTGCTACTTATGCAACTGGAGCCATGGATCCATCCATGTGTATACTCTTTGGTTGGTTCACCTCTGGTTTTCAAAATTGATCAAAATTGCCCTTTGATTCTGTTTCGTGAAGTATGAAATATTATTGTAACTATGTGTGCTTATAGTGTATGTGTGCATGTGTGTGTGTTTATGTGTGTGTGTGTGTGTGTGTGTGTGTGTGTGTGTGTGTGTGTGTGTATGTAAGAGAGAGAGAGGGGGGTATAGGAGAGGGGCATTTTTAAAGACATAGGATTTAGAATTCTAAGTTTCTTTTACAGCTTTCATATTTTTCTTAAGTGTCTATTTATAGAATGTTAATTCTAAGCAACAAACTGTGTTTGATAAAACTGTTTGCCATCAAGCAAAATTATCATTCATGTCCTCATGACTAGACTTGAAATTATCTTATTTTTTATTTATCAGCTCAGCCTGGCAACATTTCGAATAAAATTTAATGAGGACTTCATGGACAAAAGCCATCAGCCTTCTCTTGACTCTGAGTCCCTGAAGCCTGCCACTGTCTGCAGACCTTTATTCCTGTCTGCCAAATCCTGGTAGATTTCTAGCAAGGAGAAGCTGGGGTAACTCTCCTCCCACTTTAATGTGCATCATTGTCACACAGAAAGCCTGTGAAAACAGACACCAGCATCTTACCGTGAAGCTATGGCTATTAGCTCTTAATAAGCCCAGTAACTGCATCACCTCAAAGGCTTCCAGGGCATGCTGGAACTGAGAGTGGCTATCTGTAAACCATTGCTTTGAAGCAACCTGCTGGACAGGTTAGTGAGTAACCACCCCCTTGTTGAGGAAACTTAACGTCCTAGAAGTGATCTGTCTTTGTCATTATGTTGGTCTAATAAGGCTTTGATTACTGCTGCAAATATGTGTCTCTTTTTTTTCTTTTCAAAGTTTATTTGTTTCATGGAGGTCCTTTGCATTTTTAAACAAATCTTAAGGCTGGGTTGTGAATTAATGTCAGCATTTTGAAAGGCATCATAGGACAGTGAAATTGTGTTAACTGACTCAAGTCACAGATATTTTAATATTGATCTTCTATTCACAAATTAGATGGGTTTAGTTCCACCATCTTTATTTTATTTATTTTTTTTTTTTAGCAATATTTTGTAGTACTCAATGTTCAAATTTTGTACTACTTTTTCATTTCAACTTGGGGCCTAATTAATTTGTACTTCTTATTTGTAACATTGTAAATGATATGTTTAAGGTTCTGTTTCAATTTGTTTACATTAGTGCTTAATTTTGTATATGGGAGGAATTGGAGGGAGAAAAGGGAAAGTAGAAATGATGTAATAATATAATAACCTCAAAAAGTAAAAGAAATAATTTTTTAAATTGAAATAATAAAAAAGAAGACCCTGCCTCTCAACAGGGTATAAAAATCAACCTTTGAAAGTTTTCTTAGATACCATGCACACGCACACACACACACACACACACACACACACACACACACACACACAAACACACACATGTTGCATGTGCACACACCCACCACAAATAAGCAAAGAAAAATTAAAACTGAAGAATGCATTTGTCTGATTTTGATATTAAAAAATGCCATCTCTCAAAAGTTTTAGTAATATTCCTACCTCCTCCACTTCCTAGAAAAGATTTTACATAATTAGAATTCTCCCTCAATTGTTTGACAGAATAGTCTAGTGAAGTAAATAGGTCTCAAGAGATTATTAATCATAAATTCAATTTCTCTAAGAGATACGAGTGTTTCGAATGACTATGATAAGTAGTATCATACAAGGAATGTGTTTAGACAGAACAGAAAGGAGAGAAAGAGCTAAGGGGTAGCATTCCTCCAGCTCATTCTGTAGACCAGGCTGGCCTCAAACACTCTGACTGTCTCTGCCAGTAAAAAGCTGGAATTAGAGGGCTGTGACACCACCATTCTGTCATCTTGTCTCCCCTACGTCTTAACTGTAGATGCAATGTGAACAGCTACCTCAGGTTCATGCTGCAACTTCCTCCCTTCCCCCCCCCCCCCCCCCCGACCCCGATGGCCATTTCTGTTGTATCTGAAAACACCTACAGTGTACTTATATACATAAAATAAATAAATCTTTAAAAAAAACTCTTAACAAATTCAAAAGAATCAAAATGATTTTTAATTTTTTTCAGATCATAGTATAATATAAGTAGAAATCAATAGCAAGAAAAAAAAACAACCATGAAAATGTCCATGTGTGAGACAGTACCGTGTACAATGAGTATACACAATTAGAAAAATTTTAATTAATTTTTTAAAATCAGAAATCTCAAATGATTACCTTGATGTACTTCAGGGTATTAGTGAAATAAAAGTAACATAAACTCAAAAGTAATACATGGAACAAAATAATAAAGATGAGGGCAAAAGTTAATGGAGCCTAAGAGGACGAAACAGAATAAATTAAACAAGGAGATGGTTCTATAAAACCATAATGAAGATTGACAAATTCTGTACAAAAAGAGAGAGAAGAACCTAGTTAATAAATTAGAAATTTAAAAAGGGAGTATAGTAACAGGCTCCAGTGACATCCACAGGGTCATTAGGAATTAGTTTCCAAACATATTTCAAAAATGCTGGAGAGTCTAGAAAAAAATAAAAACAGATGAATTTCTAGACATAGAGGGCTTGCTAAAACAAACCAACAGGACGTAAACTTAAGAAGATCAACACCAAGCAAACATTTGAAGCAATGCTGTAGTCTCCTAACAGAAAAAGACAAGAACTGAAAACATCAGCTTCTACCAGACCTTTAAAGAAGAGTTAGTACCGTTACTCTGTGATTTATTGCACTAAATAAAATGGAAAGGAATGCTATCAAACTCATTCCATGAACTCAGGAGGTCTGCATAGACAAAACTGTTGGGCTTTGTTGTTGTTTTGTTTTTTTTTTAAGAGCCTAAAACGTTCTACCATGTAACATAGCTCAGAACTAGGCTTTTTAAAATACTCCAGAAACTTAGAGGTGTGATAGATGTTTTAGTCAATTAATTCTTCTTCCTATTGATTACCAAATTACTCTGTTAGACCATACTATTCTTACACCAAATTGTGTCATGATCTTTGTTACTTTTAGCTACCACCACAATGTCCTTAACAGAACTCTGACCAGGTAAAGAAAAGAATTGTTGCTGGGTAAATTCAGCATTCCTTGGAAATCCCATAAGAGGAAGTTCCTGTGTTCACCAGGAAAGCATATTTCTTTCGGTGGTGGAGTTCTGTTTACCCAAAGCCCCAGTTAATTCTCTCACAAAGGTCAACTATCTTGGGCAAGGGTATCTAGTTCCAGGTCAATCCAAACAGCCTGTGTCAGCTCAAAGAACCTCACCTTGCTGTCATAAAACCTTGCTTACTTTTCTGCCATTTTGCTTCTATCTCCTGAAAGATAGTCTTGGCAGTTTGTTCCTCAAACTTTTCTTTCTACCCACAGAGTGGTTTAGTCCAGTTTACTGTGCCCTCCCTTACACTCATTTTACAAAGAAAATGAAAGTGCATGCACGTGTGTATAATCAATGCCTCAGTTCACTGAATAGAATATGTTTAGCTTCAAGAGTAGTCATGTGCTTCAGTTGAAAGAGCAATATTTTGTTCTTGGAATCAGATAGATGAGTTCATGTTTTACATAAGAAGTGATACCTTTTTAATCTCTCAACATCTGTTTCCACTTTATTAATTTTCCAAAATCATAATCTTCTAAGAGTCCTATTAATACATAAATATTAAATGTGTCAGTGCCTGGCGAAGAGAAAGGCACTCTAATCTACATTAATCTAACAAAAACCAGAATTATAAGTAAATACTTTCATTTCAGAATGTCACAATGTCAGAATGTCAACCCAAAAAAAAAGATAAGCACACATAAAAGAGTTGAGGAGAAATATAATCTTGTGCCTTGATAATTAATGTCCAGGACAGGAGCTAAGAGGAAAACAGGCAACTTTACATCAGAAATGGCCGGACACCCAGACACACCTATAGCAAAGGGAGAGGCAGAAACTGAGGGTCAAGATGTAAGGAGCTGTTCCCCCTTCCAACATGTGATAAGCAAGTCAGCTGGTCAACCTGAAAATCAACACTTCTCATATCTCTAGGGACCTGACTGAGAGGAAGGACTGACCCCATTATAATAAGAGGAAGTAGGTTGTTTGCATAACTCTTTCATTGCTAAGACATGTTAAAATTACAAAGTATAGGAGCATTTGGTCTCCACGAAGAAAGCCCAGTCATGACTGTGTTACTTTCTCAGGTGTAAGCAGACAAAGTAGTAAAGCAATATGATGGATTTTATTTTATTTTATTTTATTTTATTTTATTTTATTTTATTTTATTTTATTTTTGCCATACTTCAATATCCAAGTGTATTATAAGGAGGAAGGAATCAAGGTATAAATTCTTAAGACAAAAGGAATGAATGACAACTGATGAATTTATTTGGCAGTTTTAGAATGAGAAAACAAAGAATGGGATTATCCTAATGTGATGGTTTGAATAAAAAATATGGCCCCCCATAGGCTCATAGATTTGAACCTTTGGTGAGGAAGTGTGTCACTGGGGGTGGACTTTGGGGTTTTCAGAAGCTTAAGCCAGGCCCAGTGTCACCCTCTCTTCCTGATCCCTGAAGATTTAGATAGAGAACTTTTGACTCCTCCAGCAACATGTTTGCTAGCTTCCCGGAATGTTCATAATAGACTATACCTCTAAAAGGTAAGCAAAACCCAACGAAATGCTTTCTGTTAGAAGAGTTGTCATGATCTCAGCATCTCTTTCACAGCAACTGAACACTGAGACACCGGCAAAGGGACCTAAGTAAGCAAGGGGAATGAGGCTATATTTTGCTTCAGCATTTGAAACCAGATCCATATATGCTAGAACACAGCAAAGTCTCAAGGAGGAGGAAGAAGTCATATTGAGAATACAGGTAAACTCAGCTGGAATATGCAGACTCCAGGGGATGCTTAGGCCACACCCTGTATCATTCTTGGCTTTCATATTAATGTACGAATTTGGTGTGTCTGCTGCTACCTCATTGCAGCACTCTGTAGCCTGTCAGCTTCAATATTCCCATAACCCAGATCTCCTCTCCTAACAGACAGAGCAAACAAAGATTTATCAGAAAACCATCATGATGCTCCTAGAAAACAAAGGCTATTTGCTCATGAGTCGGGTGTTTTCTCCCAGAGCACAAATGCCCCTGCCTACATCAATACACATTTGGTGAGCATTAAACAAGATACATATATATGAAACAAGCTGGTGCACTGTTTGGTGTGTTTAAAGAAAAGCAGCCTCACTATGCCGGAGTGTAAGCTATGATGTGCAGGTCTCCTCATGAGAGGCTGAGCTACTGCTCACCACTCTTATGACCTTACTATGATTGATTTTCTTCTGCCAGTGCTGCCTCCTATCCTTTCTCAAACCAGTGAAATAAAGAGCTGAAACCCAGGCAGTGACATCCCCACCGACAGATCCCTCTGCACTACTTGTGATTGAATCTACATCAAGAGTCCCTACATCTGAAGGACTCATTTCCTTTAGCCCTGCCTTTGCTCATTAAGAAAAACAGAACCAGAGACCAGCCTGTATTTCTGACACCTCTTTATGAAGATGCTAAAAACAAGGAATAAGAACTAGAGTGGACATGGCTTTTCATATGGCGACATGATTCAAGTCTCAGTATTTATATTCCAATATTTAATATTTAATAACTCAAAGGTTTTTTTAGATTGAATTATATAAGAAAAATATATTCATTTAATAAGATTCATGTTTAAAGTGTGTATGTGTGTTTGTGTGTCTGTGTGTGCACATGTGTGTGTTTGTGTGTGTGTGTGTGTGTGTGTACATGTGTGTTTAATTTGAAAGAGAGCAAGGAGGGTGATGTAGAAGGGATTAGAGGGAAGAAATGGAAAGGAGAAATGATGTAATTTTATTATCATCTCAAAAATAAGTGTTTTCATGAATAAGTAAATACATTAAAAATTCTGCAGCAGCAATCTTAGCCATGAAATATTTGTTATCAGGACTTCCTTTGAGATTTCAAGAAATACTATGCGGTCACCAATTATACTGGAAAATCTGAGAATTCACAGGTATGGCTTACAGTTTATATGACATATTTCTATTGCCATAAGAATAGCTAAGGCATGACTGTTTACCGAGTGACAATGTGGATTAATAATAAACGGAGTGACCCTAGATTTTGTAACGTATAATGTCAAAGCAGCCTCAAGAGACTAGCTTCATGGAGCCATATGAAGAGTCACTGATGTAAACCAAATATGAACTAAAAGAAAGACCCAAGTTCAACCTGCAGCATTCTGGTTTAGAGAGTCTAGTTGACAACTGCAGTGCAAAGCAACTCATCTCCTGATGATGGATGTGGCACCGTGCGTTGATGCTAGAGGGGTCAGGCTGAAAGAACGTGAGCCCTGGCTGAAAATATAACAGCAGGCAACCAGAAATTTCTATATCCTAGGGTACAGATAAAGTACCGATATTTTCCATAAAGATACTTGGATGAAAGCAGGCAAACATGAGAGACAGAGGACAAAAAGCTCATGGGCACTGGGTTCTGGAGAATACTGGTATTGTAATGTGGGAAAGCCACAAGCAGCAGATTGTACATGCTTCATATTTTTGATCAGGACTGCGGAACATCTTCACCATGGCCCAAGAAATACTTTTCCAAGAAAAGTGTCTGTTTATGCAGTTAAGAAAATATTAAGTAAAATAAATGTATTTCTCTAAGGATTCAGTGGGAGGCAAGGATTGTCAACACATCTTGTTTCTGTATTCAGAATCATGTGTACAATGAGACACTTAGGAACTCTCTTTAAAAAATTGTATCTTTGGGGAAGAGCAGAAGTAGAGAAGAAAAGATTGCTTTGTTTTTGTTTTAATTGAGTAAAGAGCAAAAGAGAACTGGGAAAGAGGTGGTTATTCTGTTAGACCTTACTTCTCAAATACTAAGAACTGAACAACTGACCTGAATATAATACAAGTTAAGGAGAGGGAGTACATGTGAGGTAGAGAACTCAGTTTGACAAAAATCACCATATGTGAAGCCTCGGGCTATTCACAAGTCTCTTGTACACAGTGATGGCTGTGAAGTATAAGAACAAAACAACAAGGACTGCTGGCAAGGATGCTGAGTTGTTTATTGCTTAGAAAAGGCCATGATGTTCCCACAAATTAGGGATACAGTTGCAAGCCCAGTTTTTAATAAGCAGAAGAGAACAGTGGCATCAAAGGTACAGGAAGACCTATTCAATACACACAGCTTAGGGACCACCCACCATCCCAAGGAGAAAAGGAAGACATGTGGGATAAAGATACCAGACCACAAGCACTGGGAGAATAAAATGACTCATGGTACCATGCAGTTGTTCTCAAGGTTAGAATGCAATTGACTGGCAATGCTCAGCAATCAGTAATTAAGGCCAAACGAAAATCTTAGCTAAGATTAGAACAAAGACTGGAGAGAGTGAATGAGCTATCCATAACAAATTCTTTGATCAGATGGTTTAACTACTTTCCTCAAGAGGGAGAAACAGTTGTTTTACCAAAGCTTAGTGTGGACCCTAGAACTGCACTTATCATTCACTTTGGGGTGTAAAGATACTTGAAAATGTGAAGAAAGCATCCTCAGTCCCTTTCCTAACTGTGATTATGTTTCTTTCAGATGTATCCTGTAGCTCTCTGGCCATTTTCAGTGGGGCAAACCATTTCACTTTGATAATTTGGATTCATTTTCAGGCATTAAAATACCCAGTCCAGGCTCACATCCTATGGAAGCACCCTTCCTCCAGCAGAGCTTGCTGTGAGTCATTTGCAACTGTCTCCTTCTGCCTATAGGGAACCCTCACATTATGGGTTCTTCTAGGCATCTTTTACAACACTCTGAGTATTATCCCACAGTTAACCCTGTAGGCTGTCTTCAGCCGCTACACAGCCCTCACCTCAACAAGCAATTCTCAAGAGACAACAGTCATTACAGCTATTTCGCCTATACATGGTTTTGGCTCAGGAAGAAATCATAGATTCTTGCCTTGAAAAATGACAGGACAGTAAGCTATTTATAGCAACTCAGTTTTATTAGAACATACTCGCATCTGTATGTACTCTTAGGTGAACAAATTTAACAGAAAGTTACCTAAGGCAAAGAATGAAAAGTTACACAGAAAGAAAGGAGAGTTGGGGAAGAACCTAGGGTCCGTGACTTCATGCTGTATTATGAAATCTGACACTATAAATAGGGCTTTATGTCCATTTTACAGATGAGTGAGAGGGACTGAAAGGTGTGGAACATTTAACAGTGGTGAACAGTCATCATTTTGTTGGTTCAGTTTCTCATATTTATAGCATTTTTCTATCCTACCCCAATATTTTCTGACTTGTGTCTTGACATAAACATGCACTTCTGTGCTTAGTCACATGTCTGAGAAACGAAAAGTTATGGACAAAGTTAGCATCAGGCCTTCCTGCCATGTCTACTATAAAAGAGAATTCGCTATGTATCCAGGAAAAATGATGCAGACTAGCAAAAGTCAAAGAGCTCTCCCATCTCCTCCCCCCCACTCTCTCTCTCTGACTTAGCTATGGGGTTTTCTGGCTCTAGATAATCCAAGGGCTCACCTTCTTTCTTGCTTTTTTATCCATGAATTATTTCCTGTTATCCTCTTGAAGCCTAGGCTAGGCTACTTAGAATATTTCGCTCTTAACCAATTTACCCTTCACTCACACAGTGGCTTGAGGTATAAAGCTTATACAGACTCAGCTTTGTTACTTATGGTTCTAATATCAGTTTCACTACCCAAACAAGCGCAGGTCTGGGATGCCTGAACCAAACAGGAGCAAGGAGAACTGTGATCACCTAATACAATCAGAATAGATCTAGTTCCCAGATGCTATTTCAGCTCCACAGCCAAGAGATGACCTAGACAGACTGAAGAACATTCATTACACTTCTCAGACTCTTTATCAAAGAAGCAGAGGAAATAAAGGTTTGGACAGGAGAAACAGTAATAAGCTGATACGTCATCTATGCAATCACTCCACACCTCCTGTCTCTTCCAAAACACATTTTTTTTCATTGTGATGACGTTATTTTCAACTTATCCTATGTATTTGCCTTATATACCCAAATAGGTTATGAGTTTCTTAAACTTAATGAGAAGCTGTTTATTTGTTTTGATACTTGATAATCAGTAGATTTTAGACACTATCTTAGGTGAATTAAAATTAAACTTATATACTTGTTCAAATAGGAGCAAATGATGGTGTAATTTGTCCACACTGTTACTCTTTGCCTTGATGGAAAGTGACATTTCACTGTCCCACACCAGAAGAATGGGTGAATTATCATGTTCTAAAGTGAAATGTTTGAATTAATATTAAGAACTCTTTTCCAAATAGAAGCAACTATTGAATTCTGAAATTATGGTATGAATAAAAATGTTTAAGGAATTCAGTTTTATCATGGTGACATTTTTTCACTATCTAGAATAATTTTGCTTTAGGTTTTATTGATGCTTTATCACTTAATATGAGTTACAGACTTCATGAGCCTCATCCGAGTCTCTCCAAGTCCAAAGAAGATAACAGACATAAGCGGAATATCATCTTTTCCCCCATTGTACTGTATCACATAGCTAGATGTAAAATTTATAGGCACCAGCAGAAGGGCCTCAGTTACTAGAAACCATCATCCTTGGTAAAATGTAGATTGTGAGAAGTCTATATACACTATAAAAAAATGCTTACGAGAGATTCTCACTTGCTTCTTTATATAATTTAAAATTTTAAATAATTTTTAAAAACTCTTCACATAATTAGGTACAGTTATAAAAGCAGTGTAGGAATTTCACTTTCGGTTCAATACGAATAACTAGAAATCTCTACTTTTCTTTGGCAAGCAAGAAGCCAGATAAAACATACACGGTATCTCTTTTTCATAGCTTGCTCAATAGGCAGCCCCAAATCATGACCTCCGGAAGGATGAAGGTTAGTGAGAAGAGCCACACACTACTCTATCTTTTGCCTAAAGATAAATTTTCTAACTTTCCAACTTAGCTGAGCATTGCAATGTCTATACATGTGGGTCCAGCAAAAAGATGCACTGAAGAGGGTTGGGCAAAACAGTTCCTGGAACTCATACCATTTAGAAACAGGTGAGATTGTTTACATAAAGGAGAAAGAAATTCATCCTTTTGTTCAACATCCCAGACCAAATTAGGCAAACTCATTGGAACAAAACATAATTCTCAGAAGCATTACAGTAATTCCAAGATGGATCTGTGTCATTTTGTCTCAGAAGAAAACATGAGGGAATCCTGACTAATCATATTAAATTTGACAACAATTATATAGCAGCTCCAAAAAGCTCGAAGAATAAATCCAAAAGCAATGATGCAGAAAACCAGGAACAGCATTTCTTCTCTTCAGAAACTAAAAAAAGATCTTTAAAGCACCAAGGAGCCACAAGTAGCTAACACCCAGAGTTCCATCCACATCCCTTGAGCTTTCAAAATGTAGGCAATGTGAAGACCTTCAAGGATTCAAGAGTTGAAAAAAATGACTGTCAACAGATTTTTACGATTCAAATCATCACTGGAATTATATTCCAACAGAAAGAGAACAATACCAGAGGGCTGGTGAGACAGCTCAGGTGACAAAGTCACTTGCTGCCCAAGAGTACAAACACAGTGGCTTGAATTTGATAATGAAACTCACATAAAGATTGAAGGAGAGAGCTGAATATACAAAGATGTTCCTGTAATTCTACATATGTGCTGTGACGTGTATGTATGTCATGTACACACACAACCACACACAAAATAATAAAAACCCTTTAAAAGAAAGGGTTAAAACTAACACCAGATGGATATTTGAAGCTGTAATTGAAGAGAAAAAAAAAACACTAGAAACATTAAATGTAGATAAATAGAAAAACTTTCCTGATTTTTTAAGTATTTAAAAAAAAAAAAAACCTAATTGAATAGTTAGGGTTGGATCTGCAGCTCAGGAGTAGAGCACTTAATGAGGGTTGATCCAGCACTAGATAAAAAAAAAAAAATTACATACATGTGTAGTGTGTGTGTGTGTGTGTGTGTGTGTGTGTGTGTGTGCAATTGATGTTTAAAGCAAAAATGATAGGTTATACAATTTATAATAGATGAATATGTATGTAAAAATAATAATGAGACACAAGAGGGGACATACAGAGTATTCTACACACTCAGAGATGGTGATAAATTTTTTGTAAAGCTACTAGAATGAAAACATGACAGGCCGTTATAGTACCAACTGTGGAGACAGAATGTAATAAAAGAAGTACTTAATCCAAATGAAGATAAGAAAAGAAAAGATAAAGAACAGATGGGAGTAAAGGAAGAAAAAGAATGAGCATATTAAACATATTAGCCATTAGTAAAATGCAAATTAAAGCCACAATGAGGCTTCACCACACACATTCTCAAAAGGCTTAAATTAGATCCATACAGTACCAACTTCTGATGAGCATGTAGGTCAATAAGACCTCACACACTACTGGCAGAAGTATAAAACAAATGACAGCCACCTTGGAAAGCAATTCTACAGTGACTTAAGAACTGACCAAAGCATAGCCACAAACCCAGCTCTTTCAATCTACAGATTCGCCTAGAGTCCCACTCAAATGTTTAGAGAGCTTTTATTCATCCCCAGATCGAAAACAACTCTAATATTCTTCAAAAGGTGAATGGATAAACCATGTGTGAAATACAAGGCAGGTTGTGTTTAGCAATACAAGCAACAAATGACTAATGTATCTGACAATACAGGGGGGGTCTCAAACATAATACTACAAACAAAAGCTAGGCCCTGGTCACGTACATTTATTGTAACTGTGCTTTCACAGAATACGTGCTGATCTAAACTCGTTTGACTTTGCTTTTTAATTACATGCACCTAAAACCAATAAAAGTGATTTAAATTTTCTTTAGATTCCAGATACAAAAACAGTGTTTACTGATTCCCTTTGTGTAACATTGTAGAAAACACGAACTAATCAATAGTGAGGAAAAGCAGCTGATATTTGTTTGGTTGTAGGGGTAAAAAGCATGCAGGGAAGTTGTGGCTCTTGTTTGTAGGCTTGTGCTGAAAAAGGCATAAGATACCTTGGAACAGTGGAAATCTTCATTTATGGTTGTGATTGTAAGGCATAAAAATGTATCAAGACTTTCAGTCTATACTTTTTAAGTGCATGCAGTTTGTTAGGCATAAAGTTCCTACATAAAGTAGGAGAAAAGAAATATAAATATGCAACAGCATTTTATCAGTTAATGGGACACTCTCCTTTAACAACCATGCTCAAGATATGCTCTCTACTCAGAGGAACCTCGAGAACACAGGTTACCTTCGAAACAAACACTTCAAGTTGCTAATTTTCAAACACTCTTTTCGTTTGTAACATGTTTATCAATGACTTTATTCCAATAATTGTTGCGTGCTACCTTTAGCACTTGAGTGTGTGAATTCTTTATGACTGTTGTCACAGCGTATTCTTCCTGGAGCACTGTCTTCGTTACTTTTCTATTGCTGTGATGCTTAAAGTTTCAGAGAGTGAATGTATAACCATCATGGCAGGAATAGTGGCAATAGTCAGACAAGCATGGCCCTAAGAGCTTACATTTGATCCACAAATGAGACACACACACACACACACACACACACACACACACACACAGAGAGAGAGAGAGAGAGAGAGAGAGAGAGAGAGAGAGAGAGAGAGA
>JANHMN010000003.1:147938812-147964437 GCA_030674055.1 Rhabdomys pumilio
AGAGAGAGAGAGAGAGAGAGAGAGAGAGAGAGAGAGAGAGAGAGAGAGAGAACTAACAGAGAATGTTGTAACCTTGTAAAACCTCAAAGACCACATCCAATGACATACCTCCTTTAACAAGGTCACATCTCTTAATCCTTCCCAGTTCCAGCAAACATATAAACCGATGGTGGACATTCTCACTCAAACCACCAAAAGCAAGAACAAGTGAATTGTTTGTCAAATGAACTAATAGATGGTCAAATTAATTAATTAATGGGGTAAATTTGTATGAGAATTTATAAAACCAAATATGCACATATATGAAACAGCAACATTTCTTGTAGAAAAATGTAGTCTATTTGCCTTAGATACAGAAGGACATCATCTGAGCATCAGAAATTCGGAGGTTTGATTAATTTGCTCAAGCAGAAAAGAGGCCTATCTTTGCATGGTTAAGAAACCATTCTTATGCCAACCATCACCATAGTAGCACAGTGGTGACTGGAACCTTTATGAGCATATCACTTTGTAACTTACAAATGTTTTGCATGAGCATGGTCTCATGGTCTCATGGTCTCATGGTCTCATGGTCTCATTTGTGAACATCATTTAATCACTAACTGTCTTTTAGTTTTAGGATTCACTGACTGACACACTGGTAGGAATTTTCTAGACACCTTTTTAAATTAGAATTCTATTACTCTGTTTCAAATGTTAAGTGAAAGAGTAGTCTCATTTTATATGATACTCCAGAATTGATGCTGTCTTCACGAAAAAATAAAATTAAATTAAAAAATAAAGATACATATTTTCTATATGGCTATAGATTAATATAGATATCCTGCTTGTGTGTTGGAGATCTCTCTGATACATCCTGAAGATTTTCACTGATCATCTACCTTCCTGTAGCTCCCAGCTACTGAGCTTTCCCTTCTCCATTATCTCTTCTCAGCTCTCTTGTAAATCTTTTCTGTTCCCTCAACTAGTCAGCCACTGTCTCTCTCCCTACCTACCACTCGGTGCTGCCATTGTCCAAGGTTCTATTTGTCTGTTTGTCACATTCTATTGTCATTTTATATGCTGCTTTCAGCAGTCACATGAGACCTGGTGAGTGACTCAGTGGCATAGTGACTGCCCAGTATATCCAAGGCTCTAGGTCCAATCCATAATACATAAAAAAAAAAAAAAATAAGGCAAGGTAGATAATTATAAGAACGCCAAGATCCCCAATACTACTAAAATCATTTCCAACACTCGCCTTGCAAACAACTGGTCAAGTTCTCACTACACATCCCTTTCTGTTGTGTTTTGGTTTTGTTTATTGGAATTTAATTCTACTCAGTTGACTTGGAAGTCATCCTTCCATTTTAAACCTCACAAAGGACTAGGATTTACATGGATCAGATGTTTCTAAGTTTCTACTTTTCTGTGTTACAAACCTCAAGTTCATCTTTAAACTTCCTCAATTGCGCCGGGCGGTGGTGGCGCGCGCCTTTAATCCCAGCACTTGGGAGGCAGAGGCAGGCGGATTTCTGAGTTCGAGGCCAGCCTGGTCTACAGAGTGAGTTCCAGGACAGCCAGGGCTATACAGAGAAACCCTGTCTCAAAAAAATAAATAAATAAATAAATAAATAAATAAATAAATAATTCCTCAATTGTGTCCTCAAGACTCCAACTGAATCCCTTGTCCAATGGACCTCTTTGAGGTCCCCTGCCACTTTGATAACTTTGATACTTGCATGCAGCACCACTTGGTAAGTACAGGATGGGGCATCTTAGGGTGATGCTCCCCCATGATCTGACATGGGGCATGTTAGACGATGGTTCTCTCTCTTGGAGAGAACCAAGAGTATCTTTGAGTACCCCAATGGCATGGAAACATGAGTGAGACCCAGGCAGACAGATTTGGCTCTGGCCATCTCTCCACTAACTGCCCAAAGGCACAAGCGAATTTCCACATACTGAGCCATGTACTTAAAACTGACACACTGTATTCTTTCCTAGCTTGTTGGAAGTGGCAGAAATGCAATAAGTAATAGTTTGTCATTGCTTTACATCTAGCCACCATGATGAATGACTATAATACATCATCTAGAGCCTGGCTTGTTACAAGCTTTCAATTACAGACACAATTGTCATGACATACTGACAACCCCTCAACCAAAAGAGGCAAAGCTATCATTCTTTCCTTGAACAACCTACCTAAAGTTTATGGAACTACTTTCATTTGCTTATTAAATTAATTTACATCTACCTCACTTATTCATTCTACTTTTAAAATTGACAAATATTAATTACATATGCTATATATTCATGGGACCCAAAGAAATGCTGACATTATGCCTATTTTATTAAATGTAAACTAGACGTAATTATCATAGAAAACCCATCTGGGAGATAACTAAATGCTTATGCTGAACTTTCTGTAGTAGGATTGTATCTTCTCACCAGAGTATTCTAAGGCATTTTTCTGTAAATTTTATACATTGTGTATGACAGCATATTACATTCTTAATAAGCTTTCAAACTATATTATTGTGTAGAAAAATTAGTAACTGAAATATGATAGAATTAATAAAAGCAAGAGCCTCTAACACTGTAAGTAATTCAGTCAGAGAGCCCTTGCCTGGCATATGTGAGGTTCTTGGTTTGAGTATAAAATTATTAATTCTGACATTAATAATTACAGATTTGAAAGAATTATTGGAGAGCTAATAAAAGCAAACAAACACAAAGCCTTCCAATAGCAATTATGTAAACCCAGAAGACTGACGACCTCAGGTTAGAAAATCTTGCCTAAGATTTTATTCTTGCCCTTATTACTGGAAAATCAACTCTATACTTTTAAAGGTGACATTTTCAAAAGATTCTTGGGATAAATTTGGCAATCTCTCTCTGTGTCTGTCTCTCTCCCCCTCTCTCTCTTCCTCTCACTCCCCCACCACTGTGTTCTTTTCTGAAAGAAGTAACTCCAAATACTGATATACCTATGATTCCCCAGGTGTTAGACGTTAATAAAAATGGCTGAGCATAATAAATAGGATACTACTACTGCTCAGATCCCCAAGATACAAGCCTGAGGCTAGATAGCTTTCATAGATTATCTCTAAAATGAGGTCTCAGCCTTCACTTTCCATTCTAAGATTAAATGAATTGGAATGTTATTAAATTATATTAATAACAAGACTATATGGATTAGCAAAAAAAAAAAAATGCATGTCCAGGCTTTTGTTATTTGAAATTTCTACCAGTTTGTCTTTGAGGGAGCTTAAATGCTGCCAGAAACAGACTCAAATGAAAGCTAGTCAAACACTCCAAAATGGAACACATCATACACTATCCATGGGTGCTGCAAATGTACATTATGGCCAGCGGTAGCTTCTCACCTCTGTTTATAAACCCCAAATATGTGATGTCATGCCTTTTAGCTTTCTCTTAGTCTGTTTTCTCTCCTGAACTGCATTTAATTCAGGACTTTAGTATGTACATCTCAACAGCATAGGTATTTTATAAGTCCTCGTGCCGATCTAACCATAGGTTTTGGCAGCAGAAAGCCCAGATTGCTACACCAGAATCTCAATGTGCATTGCTTTCTTAACATAAGAAAACTAAATGTGGTCACTTGCCAGGGGAGAAACTGGACAACCATACAGGAGAAGACATTGGAGAACTGTTAAAAATCAGCCCAAGTTCTCAGGAAACAAAGGAGTTCAACCACAGAAAAACAGAAGAAAAGCCCAAGAGGGGATAAAATGCTGAAACAAAATTTGGAAGAAAACTTCTAAGGAATGCACAGAATCCCACAAACAGATGGTTATCTTAAAATACCTTTTTTTGGTGGCATCCTGAAGGTATCCTGTCAGATTGTCTCCAATCGGGAATTGCAAGTTGAAGGGGCAAAACTTGCAGGTTTGATCTGGTACGTCCGCACACTGCCTACTGCCTGACACAGAGTCTCCCTGGTGCCATTTCACGGTCTGAAACGTAAGAAGGTACTAATTTCCTCACTATTAAATTTTCATGGCTGTTTAGTTTACCATTTAAAGATGAAGCAATCAGGTCTAAGGGTCCCATTTGTATCTTATACTCAAAATAAAATTGGTGTCATCTTGTATGCCATATTCAGCCTAAATCTGTTTTCTTTCCATTTTGTCTGGACTTTCCTGTCCTACTTATAAAGTCCTACATGCTAGGGCTTTGTCCTAATTACATATAGTGAGGGCAGTGTCAGTTCACTCTTAGAAAGGTGAGAAATACTAGCCACTAGGTTTACTTTGTAAATTAAATGATTAAGTAACGAAGCTACACCCACACCTGAACTCCAGGTCAAAGCTGCATAGCTAAGAACTTTCAACTTAGTATTTATCTTTAACATGTGGAGCATGACATGAACCACTGTACCCCCTCCTCTTTTTTGTGAAGTTAAAACCTTCTCTAAGAAAATATTGTTATTTTGGAGGGGTGAAGGGGCCTTGGACATATAAATTTTGCTCTATTAAAAATTTGTCATGAAAAGGAAAACAACCACATTTTAGAATGATAAAAAGGTTTTTAATCATTGAAAAGAAAGAAAGGAAAAAAACAAAATTGATGCAGTGTAATTTTCAAAAGAAGCCATGTTTCAAGCCTGAGGACTCTGGCATTCTCTGGTTACTTTGGTGATAGAAGGCCTGGCATGCTGACCTTGGCAGGAGGAATTGATGTTTTGAAATGGATCCTGTTGGCACATGTATACCAGAGCAGCCCTTGGCTTTACAAATTGATTTCTGCTCACACATGATACTTTTGGAATTTATATGTAGACTTTAGCCTGTGCAAGTTCCAAATGACAGCTTCAACTCAACTTCTGTTTTATTCAATAGCTTCTACATCTTCCCTTTGTTAGGCACTGATCTTAACTGAAATTGTTACACAGTCAACAGAGTACTTATATTTAGAGACATCCAGAGTAGTTTGATAAAGAGATAAGGTTCTATTGCAGATTAATGTCCAATTTGACCTGATCTATATTAACAAAAGCATACATATAAAATTACTCTAAAAACTACCTTAACAAAAATGAATGTATAAATAAGTTAATAAAAGATCCTTTAAAAGCTTTACACCTACAAAATTACAACAGTAAAAGAAAAGGTAGTAACAATAATGGGAAAAATCATGAAGATCATTAAGGTAAAAAATCTCTTAGTCAAAATGTTTTAAAGCCTAATAAAGTAGAAGCTGCCATTTACAGCTCACTGCAGTCCACAAGTATTAGCATAAGAAATAGTCTTTCAGCACAAAAGGATGAGCCCTGTAACAGGAGAACACTAAATAAGTTTTTTAGAAGAGATGCTTTCTAGGTAAGGGTTTAATGTTACCCAAACCTCCATAAGGAGCAAAGTCCTAGGTAACTTTATATATAGAGAGATTTGCAGCCAGTACACAGAAGAAAAGAGTCCAAACTCAAGCTTAGATGATAGAAATCATGATGGCTTAGAAATAATGACTACAAAAAGGGGTTTTAGTTCTTACCTAATTGACTGGTGAAACCAATGTTTGGTGATGCTAAAAATTAAGGAATGGCAATAAACAGGATATCTTATATATTCTGCCTGGAAACGTGCATGAGTTCAACTACTTTAGAAACAGCTAGCAATATCCTATCAAGCTGGACATTCACTATACCATGAAGACTATACCCAAAAACCTTCCCCACACTGTCAACAGAAACCATTATTCACAGTGTAGAATAACAAAGGGGTAACAAAAACATTGACACAGAACCTGGTATCTATAAACTAACAGTTTAATAATATAAAACAGGGCTGGAGAGTTGGCCTCACCAGCAGTTAAGAGCACTGACTGCTCTTCCAGAGGCCTGGAGTTCAACTTCCAGCAACTACTTGGTGGCCCAGAACCATCTGTAATGGACTCTGATTTCTTCTTTTGGTGAGCATGAAAACAGAGCACCCATAAATGTGAAATAAATAAATCTTTAAAAAATATATTAAGCAAACCAGAATGTTGCCTAACAGTAAAAATGAACAAACTGAGAAGCTAATTTATTGGACCCTCCTGGTCTGTCAATGCAGGAACCATGACTAGGGGAGTGAGGATGATTATAGGAAAGACAGAAAGAAAATGCAAGAGACAGATATAAGAGGGATGTTGGTCAATATCATGACAGCAACAAATGTATTTTCTCAGTGTCTTTTAAAGGCAAACAACAGAAAGCATGATCAATTCCAGGAAGTTAAATGATGACTACAAATGCTTATATGGTCAGTTTATGGAATACAGTATCTATGTGTGACTAAGGACATTTCCTTCAGGCTTGGACAGTCTCTCAAGGATGTAAGACAAGGAACTTGGCAGGATAAAACACACATTTTAATTAAAAACCAAGACAGATGTCGCCAGACTCATTCAAGACTACTCACAAGCAAGAAGTCAGCCAAAGTTAACTCTGGATGTGCTCCCCACATGTCCCCCTTTTTTATCCATACAAGCTAAAGCTGTCTCAGCTATTGGTGCAGTCTTAGGCATCCCCTCAAGAAGTATGGACCTTACCCCACATTGGTACATGATTTCTAGCACTCATACTCTGTCTTAGGTTGATCCACCTCTGAGAGAATCTTACCCTCTGTTTGTTTGTTTGCTTTTTTCTTTAAGAGTCTAACACCTTATCAGTCATGGAGTGGAATGTTGTGTCTGTCTTAGGTTGCCATTTTAAAACACAATTTATACCCATCGTTAGCATGCAAATAATCTTGTATTCATGGGCTGTCTTAGATTGATAGACGCTCAATAGGAGAGATGTAAACAAGGGTCATGAAGAATAAGCAGCCTGTAACTTTTTCAGAATATTGTATACAATGCTAGCAGCATCAAAACAAAAAAGCCTTGCCTTTCTTAAATGTACAACCTTCTTATGCAGGGCTAATAAATAGAAAGAAATATTAGTATTATGCCATATACCTTGAAGGTGCTTTTTTACTCTGGTTCATTTCATTATACATTTTTGGAATTATAAAAATCCATATCAATGACATTCCAAATGGCTTCTGATTTTTTATTCCTTGCATCTCATCTCTCATGATCTGTAGTATATCAATTCTTTGTTCTAGCCATCTATCCAAATCCACTTGTATGCTCAGGGCATTGGTTACATTTTTGGCAAGATGATTAACAAAACTAGCTGCTTGTACACTCATGCTAAAAGCTGATGCAGAAATAGTAGCACTGACTATAAGAGTTATGAGAGCAGAAACATCAGCAATGATCAGCTCAACCATATGTTTGTTCCTTGCCAGAACATGATCTAATTCTTCCAGTATTTGTAAGCCTTTTTCAGAATACCAGGGTTAAGACAAATTTAAAAGAATCATAATAAAAGCTGGTTGATGTACTACCCTTACAGATTGACCATCATACAATGAAGAAATACAACTGGACAAAAAATTAAAACAAAAAACATTGAACTCATTATCAGAGCCAATAACAAAGGTAACATTCCCAATTAATAAAAGATTATGTGTGTGGCTTAACGTGAGATATTACATAATTACCTTAACCCTAGAACCTGTTCCATTTTTATTCACAGCAAACATAACATCATACAAGGCAGCTGCCAATTTCCACATATGTCTCTGAAAATGTCCAGAACTAGCCCTCCAAATGCCTACTGTCATTTCCTTTTGTCCAGTATTGGATGGATTTCCAGACCAGTCCATGATTGAATAGAATTGAGGTAACTGGTCACATTAATGGAAAAAGTAGGGTCATTATAACAACTCCAATTGATAGAGTTTTCAAAGGCAAGGTCCAAAGTCTCTGTGTTCTCTATCCCACAAGGTCTAAAAGCCTGAGGCAAGGAAGGCACTTGTCCAGCTTATCCAGTCTGAGATATAGGCATTCCTATCTTAATGTTTAATGCTTAAGACTGTAATATACTATAGTCTTAGTGTCTTCCAAGTTTGAGGGTCCACAGAAACACATCTAGCATTGGTACTATTTCTAGTAAAACAAATAGGTAAGCCCTGACTTATAGCAGTGTAATTCACTAATATAAAATACTTTTCACTCTCAGACCAAGGGAATTCCAATGGTTGAATATTATTAGAGATCACAAGTACTTATGGCCTTAACCATACAGAAAGATGTAGCAAAGGTAAATCAGGAACATATGCCCAACACAGCTTTGCTGTTGCCATCACCAGGGTACACAGCAAGATCATGGTCAGCATCATTCTTTGTCCCAGAATCAGCATGTCTCACCAATTACTCTGGCACTCACCTGATACTTTCAGCATCCTGTAAAAAAAACACAAATATACCCTCTTACCCATATTAATACTGGATTAAGATCCTGCCATATGCCAGTAAAAGGATTCTTCCATTTCACCTGGGCATAAGTATGCCGAGTTGTAGAGTACCATTGACACTCAGTCCCAGAGTGTCTGTTGTCATCCAAGGTCAAAAAATTCAAGATAAAATTTTGTGGTGAAGGAGCAGACAACTTCCCCCCACCACTTTTTTTTGTAATTGATTTTTTTAAGAGCTCCATGGGCTCATTTCATAATTCCCTGTCCTTGAGAACATGCAAAATTATGTATATTATATGGATTTTAACTTATATTCTGCAGCTTTAACTCATATTTAATTCATATTTTACATATATAATTAATATACAATAAATAAAAATTTTATGTAAAATAATTAATATTTAATGTATATGATTTTATTTAGTATATATGACATATAAACATATAAATAATATTCAATATCTATATTTAACTTGTATATTTTATATTTAATGTGGATAATTTATATATACCCATACATGTACAAACATGTGTAGTTATTATATATATTATAGTTATTATATATATAGTTATTATATATTATATATATAATAACTACACATGTATATGTGTGTATATAAGTATACATATATATATACATATATATGTATAATATACATATAATAGTTATTCTATATATGTGTATACTACACATGTATATATGTGTATATATTTGTGTGTATATATATGAGTGTGTGTATATATATATAAATATAATATATGTTTCAATGTATATAAATTCTAACTCATATGATATATGTTAGTTTATATAATTTATATTTGGGACCACCTGCTGGATTGAATCAGAGCAGGCAGGTGTACTTATCTGGAGTTCATTTGATCTGTGACAGGCAGATCCAAGTCATAGGACTCTTGATTCCTTGGAGTTTATGTGAACTTTAATTTGCAAAAGGTTATACATTTAGTATTTACTATTGTACTGAAATCCATATTTTAGAAATATAGTTAACATGTGTCTGTTATACAACTCATGCCTTTGACACCTAGTAAAAGGTATAGATTTAGATTAAAAGGCACAGAACAGTTTTTCCTCAATCCAGAGGGTTAGATATACAGATTGAATAGAGATGATTTTAGCACAACAAAAAGCATTTATAAATTTACATTCAGAACCAAAGGGAAATTAAAATCTTGAGTTTGTGACTGAATTGTAAACTGCTAATATTCCATTAGCTCATCAGAACACCACTGATCAATGTTCAAATTCTAAATTTTGAAATAACAATAGCATGTTGAATATAATACATTATAGAATATAAAACATTTCTCATTTCCCCCTTAAATCATTTCTTACATCTCTTTTAGTATATGTGCTGATGAAGCAAGCACTTCTTACATCTCTATAACTTGCATTTATATACCTTAAAATGTTTTCTTAGAACCTTCAACATTTATGACTTGCATTTACTAACTTTAAACATCACTAGCACTAACCAGCTTTAAACATCTTCATTGCATTTAGCAACTTAAAACTTTTTTCTTTCTTTTTTTTGTGAAAATCTTTATTGAATATTTTATTTGCATTTCTGATACCATCCCCTTTCCCCATTTCCCCTCCCTAGAAAACCCCTATCCCACCCCCACTTCTCCTTTTTGCTTTTATACTATTTTTTTAATGTTAATCAAAGGCTTTATAAGTTTGGTAATGCTCAATATCAATCAGAAGTGTAACCCAATATCCAACCTAGATATATCAACTATCTTTGACTGGCGGGGACACGAAAACATCCACCTCAGTGTCCCCCCCCCTTGTCACCTAGCTCCTCCTCTCCTTACGCTTTATCTTCCTCTCCTTACTCCTTCCACCTTAGCTCCTCCTACATATCACCATTCCTGTTAAAATAAAACTTTTTTCTTAGAATACAATTAGAGCATAACAATACTAACTTGTATCAATAAGGTACAAGATAGACCTAATATCCAGTCTATCATTTTGTTGACTAAATAGAACCTCCTAACTAAAAGACTGTCCCTCCTAACTAGAAGACTTAAGTCTGAACCTGGCTTTTTTTCTTGGCTTTAGAATGACTGTCAGCTGAAAACCATCCTCTCAAACCTTTTCTCTCAAAGTAAATAGCCAGGATTGACTATAAGACTATAAGTCTTCAACCCCGTCAGAAATCCAGAATGACTGAGATAACTGAAATTATGGGAAGCACCAAGCATAGCTTCTAAAACTTATCCAAATTATAGAGACCACTGAGCACCTGGACAGTCCCTATACTGCAAAACGTTGGAGCATTCAATCTTCAACCTTCTGGCCCAGGATCATCTGACAGACCAAGTGATGCAGAATTATTAAGGGCTGATTACTCTGTCTTGGTTAATATAATCAGTCAACTATTCTGCAAGTATGTCCTTTTCTGAACAGCGATTTGTCTGTAGATGAAAAGAGGCAATTCTTGTCTAGTGGCTGTCTCACCACAACTGGAGTAACTCCAAAGATGTTCAATTTCTTCTTAGAATCCAAGACAGGAAGCTGTCAGGAGCAGACAGGTCTCTAATCAAAATGGACATTAATACAGAAATTTTTGTAACGTCAATTCTGTGGACTTCTGACGTTTTGAAAACCAACTATCCATGTAAGGCAATCTGGACTATTGTTTGTTAACTCCTCTCAGCTAAATAAAATATAGAAAACACCCTAACAATAAACTCAGAGCCTTAAATTTGCTATAGGCACTTAACTCACAGGCTAACAATCTCAAATCAGTTTAAAAATTTAAAGAAGAACTGGGTCTAAGCCTTGTATTCATAAATGTGTTATATAGGCACAAAGCCTATGAGAGTAACAATATTAATCTCACTTTATATCAATAAGAAGCTCATACCAATGAAAACCTTAAATTAGAAATCAAAGTAAATTTTGTACCATTAAAGAAATTATAGCTTCATCTTGATAACAATTATACATATTTCTACCAATAGGTTATGGCTATGCAATAAATTCTAGCTAATCCTCTCTGTTCCAACAAAACCACTACTTTTCCCTGGAAAGACTGCCCAATATTAACCACCTCAGTCCCCAAGCCCAGGGAATAGGAGTGCCGACTCTTCATTAACTTCTTCAAGCTGATTATGGGTGTTGAAATATTAGAAGAGGGGCAGGGGGAAGAATAAATTGATAAGCCTCGTCTGTGTCTTCACTGCATCCAGCTGGAATTCCAGGACATCATAGGTTCTAGCAGGTCTGCTCAGCTCATTTGATGAGTAGACACACCAAGGCTGTGTATTCTGCAATATACAATTCTCAAAACAAATTTTAGTATCAAGATAATTTTTTGTTTGAATTCTGGAATCTAGTCTTCTGGCAACCTGCCTCTGTCATGTCTAATCCATATAATTTTGGGAGTTTCTATGAGGGTGTACTCCCATCATCCTCCCATTTCCACCTCCCTGCTCTCAAATTCCCCAACACTAGGGAATCCAAACTTTCAGGCACCAAGGCCCTCTACTTCCACTGATGCTTGAACTCTTACCCCATCCCCCTCTCCAATTACTATGAGGGTGTGCTCCCACCATCCTCTCATGCCCACCTCCCTGCTCTTGAAGTTCCCCAACACTAGGAAATTCGAACTTTCAGATATCAAGGCTGTCCACTTCCACTTATGCCTGGCAAGGCCACCCTCAACTACCTATACAGGTGGAGCCATGAGTTCCTCCCTTTGTGTTCTTTGGCTGGAGATTTTAGAATGGCTACTCCAGCTTGTTTCTTAGGGCCATTTGCTTGAAAAATTGTTTTCCAGCCTTTTACTCTAAGATAGAGTCTGTCTTTGTCACTGAGGCGGGTTTCCTGTATGCAGCAAAATGCTTGGCCTTGTTTATGGATCCAGTTCATTAGCCTATGTCTTTTAATTGAGGAGTTGAGTCCATTGATGTTAAGGAACAGTGATTGTTGCTTCTTGTTATTTTTGTTATTAGAAGTGAAATTATCTTTATGTGGCTATCTTCTTTTGGATTTGTTGGAAGAGGATTACTTTTTTGCTCTTTCTAGGGTATAATTTCCCTCCTTGTATTGAAGCTTTCCTTCTATTATTCTTTGTAATGCTGGGTTTGTGGAAAGATATTGTATAAATTTGGTTTTGTCATGGAATATCTTGGTTTCTCCATCTATGGTAATTCAGAGTCTTGCTGGGTATAGTAGCCTGGGCTGGCAATTGTGTTCTCTAAGGATCTGTATTACATCTGTCCAGCATCTTCTAGCTTTTATAGTATCTGGTGAGAATTCTGGTGTAATTCTGATAGGTCTGCCTTTATGTTACTTGGCCTTTTTCTCTTACTGCATTTAATATTCTTTCTTTGTTTTGTGCACTTGGTGTTTTGATTATTATGTGACAGGAGGTATTTCTTTTCTGGTCTAGTCTGTTTGGCATTCTATAGGTTTCTTGTATGTTTATGGGCATCTCATTCTTTAGATTAGGGAAGTTTTCTTCTATAATTTTGTTGAAGGTATTTATTGGCCTTTTAAGTTGGAAATCTTCACTCTCATCTATACCTATGATCCTTAGGTTTGATTTCCTCATTGTGTCCTGGATTTCCTGGAAATTTTGTGTTAAGAACTTTTTGCATTTTGCTTTTTCTTTGACAGTTGTGTCAATATTTTCTATGATATCTTCTGCACCTGAGATGCTCTCTTCTATCTCTTGTATTCTGTTGGTGATGCTTGTGTCTATGACTCCTGATTTCTTTCCTAGGTTTTCTATCTCCAGGGTAGTTTCCCTTTGTGATTTCTTGATTGGTTCTACTTCCATTTTTATGTCCTGAATGGTTTTGTTCAATTTCTTCACCTGTTTGGTTTTGTTCTCTTGTAATTCCTTAAGAGATTTTTGTGTTTCCACTTTAAGGGCTTCTACCTTTCTACCTGTCTACCTGTGTTCTCCTCAAATACTTTGAGAGTGTTATTTATGTCTTTCTTAAAGTCCTCTATCATCATCATTAGAAGAGATTTTAAATCTGAATCTTGCTTTCCTAGTACTATGGGGAATTCAGGACTTTCTTGTGTGGGAGAACTAGGTTCTAATAATGCCAAGTACCCTGGGCTGCTGATACTTATGTTCTTGCGCTTGCCTTTTGCCATCTAGATCTCCTTAGTGCTCCCTGCCCTCTCTGACTGGAGCCTGTCTTTCCTATTATCTTAGTTATATCAAAACTGTTTGGTGTGAGTGTTGTTACTGGTGTGAAAGCTGAGGCCCAAAATCTGCTCAGACCAGGAGTGACTTCCTGGGTCCTAGTGGATTCAGGTTACTCCCTGTTTGAGGCAAGTGTTGCTATCTGCTTACCTAAGATAGTGCCAGGGTTAGAGCACCTGGGAGCCCTGCTTCCTCTGGATTCCTAGAGATTGAGGGTAGAGCTGCCACCAGGGATCTGCTCAGTGCTCAGTCCCAGACTGGAAGGAACCAGTGCTCTGGGCCAAGAGTGACTTCCTGGGTCCTTGTGGACCCCAGTTACTCCCTGTTTGGGGTAGGCATTGCTTTCTCCTTACCTAAGATAATGCCAGGGTGAGAACACCTGGGAGCCCTGCTTCCTCTGAATTCTTGGAGATTGGGGGCAGAGCTGCCACCCGGGATCTGCTCAGTGACTAACAGAAGTTTTAAAATAAGACAAATAAACAAGTAAAAAAGTCAAAGAAAATTGGATAGTTTGTAGAGCAACACTAACTTATTTGATATAATATAAATATTTTCAAATGCAGTTGGACAACATGACAATTTAGCAAAAACAGTAACAGTGTTTCCCATAGGAACTATGAACTTCCAAGCTGTCAATTTTTGTTGAAGTTTATGATACCAGGCATGAAGTCAATGGAATGGGCCTCAATTCAATCAGAAAACTGTATTAATTTCATTACAGTCAACCCTCTATTGTACCAATGGGTACATTTGTATATCAAAGATTGATATTATACCCACTATGATCAAAGAAACTTTTAGAAAGGACAACATTTAATTGGGACTGGCTTACAGGATCAGAGGTCCAGTCCATTATCATCAAGACAGGAAGTATGGCAGTGTCCACACAGGCCTGGTGCTGAAGAAGAAGCTGAGAGTTCTACACCTTGTTCTGAAGACAAACAGGAGTTAACTTTCTCCAGGAATCTAGGAGGAGGGTCTCAAAGATCACTCCTCAATGACAACCTTCCTTCAACAGAGCCACACCTACACCAACATGGCCAAAGGTCCTAATAGTGCCACTCCCTAGGCCAAGTATATTCAAACTATCACAGGTTTTGTTGTTGTTGTTTGTTCTTCCCCAGCATCAAACATAATAGAAAAATGGATATTTAATAAAATAGAGTTAATAATACAAAAGTTGAAGTGAAAGCACTGACTAAACAAAAAGCCAAACTAATAAATAAAAAGAGAAACTAAGCCCTCACTTGGTCCTTTTGGCTGGGGCAGACACCTACCTGGTCTGCTCCCATGAAGACACCATATTCTGAGACATCCTAGAGGAGCCACTGCACTCAGAGCAATGGGTACAAACACTCTCCCACTACCCTATGGCCCAGAGCTACAACTGGGAGCAGGAGCTGCTCAGGACCCACCGGGCACCCAAACCCCACCCCTGCAGAACACCACTTCTTTTCAGCCCCTCGCTTGGTCCTTGTGGCTGGGGCAGACACCTAGCTGGTCTGCTCCTGTGAAGACACCATATCCTGAGATATCCTAGAGGAGCCACTGCACTCAGAGCAGTGGACACCATATCCTGAGACATCCTAGAGGAGGCACTGCACTGAGAGCAGCAGACACCATATCTTGATTTATCCTAGAAGAGCCATTGCACTCAGAGCAGCTGAAGCTCAGGATCACAGGATCATTGAGACATCTGGACACTGAGGAGTTCTGACACAAGCAAGATAACTGGAAAGACAGTTTCCAGTCAGAGACAGTGTGTGCAGGTAGCACTAGAGTTAACCAGATGGCAAAAGGCAAGCACAAGAACATAAGCAACAGAAACCAAAGTTACTTGGCATCATCAGAACCCAGTTCTCCCACAATAGCAAGCCATGAGCACACTATCACACATGAAAAGCAGGATTCAAAATTAAAATCACTTCTCGTGATGATGATGATAGAGGTCTTTAAAAAGGACATAAATAACTCCCTTAAAGAAGTACAGGAGAACATAGGTAAACAGGTAGAAGCACTTAAAGCAGAAACACAAAAATCCCTTAAAGAATTGCAAGAAAACACAACCAAACAGGTGAAGGAATTAAACAAAACCATCCAGGATCTAAAAATGGAAGTAGAAACAATAAAGAAATCTCAAAGAGAGACTACCCTGGAGAGAGAAAACCTAGGTAAGAGATGAGGAGTCACAGATGTGAGCACCACTAACAGAATACAAGAGATAGAAGAGAGAAACTCATGTGCAGAAGATACCATGGAAAACATTGACACAACTGTCAAAGAAAATGCAAAATGCAAAATGCTCCTAACCCAAAACATCCAGGAAATCCAAAACACAATGAGAAGATGAAACCTAAATAGGTATAGATGAGGGTGAAGATTCTCAACTTAAACAGCCAGTAAATATCTTCAAAAAATTATATATATATATATATATATATATATCCTAAAGCAAACCAAATATAAGAACACAACAAAACAATCATCCATCATGATCAAGTAGTCTTTATCCCAGGAATGCAGGAATGGTTCAATATTCGGAAATCCATCAATGTAATCCACTATATAAACAAACTCAAAGAAAAAAAAACATGATCATCTCACTAGATGCTGAGAAAGCATTTGACAAAATTCAACATCTCTTGATGTTAAAAGTCTTGGAAAGATTAGGAATTCAAGGCCCATACCTAAATATAGTAAAAGCAATATACAGCAAACCAGTAGCCAACATCAAACTAAATGGAGAGAATCTTGAAACAATTCCACTAAGATCAAGGACTAGACAAGGCTGCCCACTCTCATCCTACCTATTCAGTATAGTACTGGAAGTCCTAGCCAGAGCAATTAGAAAACAAAAGGAAGTCAAATGAATACAAATAGGAAATGAAGATGTCAAGATTTCACTATTTGCAGATGATATGATGCTATACTTAAGTGACCCTAAAACTTCCACCAGAGAACTCCTAAAACTGATAAACAACTTCAGCAAAGTGGCTGGATATAAAATCAACTCAAACAAATCAGTAGCCTTCCTATACTTGAAGGATAAAGAGGCTGAGAAAGAAATTTGGGAAATGATACCCTTCACAATAGCCACAAATAATATAAAATATCTTGGAGTGAATCTAACCAAGCAAGTGAAAGATCTGTATGACAAGAACTTCAAGTCTCTGAAGAAAGAAATTGAAGAAGATCTCGGAAGATGGAAAGATCTCCCATGCACCTGGATTGGCAGGATTAACTTAGTAAAAATGGACGTCTTGCCAAAAGCAACCTACAGATTCAATGTAATCCCCATCAAAATTCCAAATCAATTCTTCATAAAGATAGAAAAAGCAATTTGCAAATTCATTTGAAATAACAAAAAGCTCAGGATAGTGAGAACTATTCTCAACAATAAAAGAACTTCTGGGGGGAATCACCATCCCTGACCTCAAACTGTACTACAGAGCAGTAGTGATAAAAAACTGCATGGTATTGGTACAGAGACAGGCAGAAAATCAATGGAAGAGAATTCAAGATCCAGAAATGAACCCAAACACCTATGGTCACTTGATCTTTGACAAAGGAACTAAAACCATCCAGTGGAAAAAGGACAGCATTTTCAACAAATAGTGCTGGTTCAACTGTAGGTCAGCATGTAGAAGAATGCAAATCAATTCATTCTTATCCCCTTGTACAAAGCTCAAGTCCAAGTGGATAAAGAACCTTCACATAAAACCATATACACTGAAACTAATAGAAGAGAAGGTGGGGGAGACCCTTGAATACCTAGGCACAGGGGAAAAGTTCCTGAACAGAACACCAATGGCTTATGTTCTAAGATCAAGAATTGACAAATGGGACCTCATAAAATTTCATAGCTCCTGTAAGGTAAAGGACACTGTCAATAGGACAAAATGACAACCAACAGATTGGGAAAAGATCGTTATCAATCCTACATCCGATATAGGGCTAATATCCAATATATACAAAGAACTCAAGAAATTAGACTCCAGACAACCAAATAACCCTATTAAAAATGGGGTACAGAGCTAAACAAAGAATTCTCAAGTGAGGAAACTCAAATGGCCGAGAAACACCTTAAGAAATTTTCAACATCCTTAGTCTCCAGGGAAATGCAAATCAAAACAATCCTGAGATACCATCTTATACCAGTCAGAATGGCTAAGATCAAAAACTCAGGTGATAGTAGATGCTGTCGAGGATGTGGAAAAAGAGGAACACTCCTCCATTGTTGGTAAGATTGCAGGCTGGTACAACCACTCTGGAAATCAGTCTGGTGGCTCCTCAGAAAATTGGACATAGCATTACCTGAGGGTATATACCCAGAAGATGCACCAACATATAACAAGGACATATGCGTCACTATGTTTATAGCAGCCTTATTTATAATAGACAGAAGCTGGAAAGATCCCAGATGTCCTTCAACAGAGGAATAAATACAAAAATTGTGGTACATTTACACAATGGAATATTACTCAGCTATTAAAAATAATAAACTCGAGAAATTCTTAGGTAAATGGATGGAATTAGAAAATATCATCCTGAGTGAGGTAATTCAACCACAAAAGAACACATATGGTATTTACTCACTGATGAGTGTATATTAGCCCAAAATCTTGAATTAGCCAAGATTCAACTCACAGACCACAAGAAGCTTATGAAGAAGGAAGACCAAGTGTGGGTGCCTTGGTCCTACTTAGGAATAGTAACAAAGTATTCAAGGGAGCAAATATGTAGACAAAGTGTGGGACAGAAACTGAAAAGGGGGCTGTCTGGAGACCATTCCACCTGGGCATCCATTCAGTGATGTGGATGTCAGGAAGTGCATGATGACAAGATCCTAATATAGCTGTCTCCTTAGAGGTCTGCCAGAGTCTGACATATTCAAAAGCAGTTGCTCACAGGTAACCATTGATCTGATCAAGGGGTTCCCAATGGAGGAGTTAGAGAGAAGACTGAAGGAGCTGAAAGGGTTTGTGGCCCCATGAGGAGACCAACAAAACCAACCAACCAGAGTTCCCTAGGGTCTAAACCACCAGCCTGGGAGCACATAGGGAGGGACTCATAACTCCAGCTGTATATGTAGGTGAGGATGGCCTTGTCAGGCATAGGTGGGAGAGGAGGTCTTTGGTCCCATGAAGGCTGGACAGAATGTGGGGGAATTCGAGGGTGGGGAGGTGGGAGTGAGTGGGTAAGTGGAGGAACATCCTCATAGAAGCAGGAGGAGGGGGGATGTGATAGGGGGTTCCTAGGTGTGGGGGGGAATGGGGTAAGGGTTAAAATCTGAAACATAAATATAATATCCAATAAAAAATTTTAAAAAGAGAGAGAGAAACTAAAAACCACACACCAAAGGCAACCAATCAGGAAACAAACTCACTATGTGTCTGTCAAAGCAGATCACTGACGTCCAGTTCCAAACGACTAATAACAAACAAGTCATTCAGAGCTGACGTCTAACCCAACTGCTTCACAACAGTCAACACCTGCTCTGCACTACAAGTTCTAGCTCTAGCCGAGTCAGTGCTTTATTATCAAGTGTGTATCATTCCTCACAGTGATGTCACAGCAAGGAAGGAACCAATCCAGTTAGGCATAAACAAAAACAGTCATTTTACTTTCTGTCCCCAAGAACTGCATGAGTCACTTTCCCCATGGCTGTGACCAAATCCCTGCAGGAAGCAACTTAAGGGAGACAGACTTTACTTCTGTTAAGAATTTCAGAGGACAGGAAAGAACATGGTTGGATCTGCTAATGGCACAGGCAACAGGAGAGTGATATAACCAGTTAAACTGCACTGACAACCGCCCATGACTCCCAAGAACCCAATACCTCCACCTCAACTCTAAAGCCAAGGGTTCTGTAACTTCCCCAAACAGTGCTGCTACCAAAGAAACAAAAACACTTAAGATAATTTGAGACATTCAACAGCAACGCAAAAGCTTTACCACTTACAGTGAATGCATTAGTAACAATGACAGTGATAACCTCAGGAAGCCTTGTATTTGCCTGGGTTAGGGTCACTGACCTTTACTAGGTAGGAAGTGAACACAGGGTACGTCAATGGTCTTAGGACTTGGGCTCTAAAATTAACTAACATTGTCTTTTATAGACTTCATGCTCTCTCTATTCAACCTACTCATTTCCTTTCACTTTAAATGCAGATTGATGTGTTGGAACAGTATTTGGTAACCTTTTACTGACACTGGTGATGTGAAAAAACAAAACCCAAAACAAAATATGTTCCATTTTTAAGACAACCTTGAGCATGTGATTGGCCCAAGATATCTATTGGCCTAAGAGAAAGACACCATCATACTCTCCCCTAAGATTCCTTTTTAGAAGCCTGTTTTTTTTTTTTTACATTCATTTATTTAATGTACATGAGTACATGTAGCTGTTTTTAGACACATCAGAAGAAGGCATCAGATGCCATTATAGATGGCTGTGAGCCACCAAGTGGTTTATGGGAATCAAACTCAGGACCTCTGGAAGCGTAATCAGTGCGCTTAACCTCTGAGTCATCTCTCCAGCTCAGAAACCTGGAATTCTTAAAGAGTGGGTTGATATATGCAAAACGTCAGTTCAAAGTCTTATAGACACAAAATGTGTCCTCCCTATAAAACCGTGGTAACAAGGATATGTAGGGTAGAATAAATCTTGCTTTCTCTATCAGGGCACTCCCCTGTTGCCTGTACATGGCCAAGAAAAGGATGGAATACAGTTCTCTGAGCATTATTTTAAATGCAACAGCTTCCATCTTGATTGTGAGAGACCAACGGCCTGTCACTTTCTGAAAGTCCTATTTCATATTACTGCTGCTAGTGTTGAGGTTTTTTACATAGATTTGGAGAGATATGTATTTACACCTGAAACCCACAAGCTAGAGCTGGCTTCCTCTAACTACGAAGAATGAGAGTTCTTCAAGTTTAGCTTAAGAACAGTAACAACTCAAAGCAAGAGCAGAAAGTCTCTGGCAAAAATGAACACATGACAATTGTAAAAATGAGTGCTCTTGGCATGTAGAGGCATGTGGAGGTCAAGGGCATCTTTAGTTATATAAAATAATAGATGAAACAGTGAGTACTATTTTTATTTTCTATGTGGCTTATATGACTAATATATGAGGGCATATTGCTCATTAGTTTGGGGCCACAGTACACATATAAGTAACTATGAGAACAACAACCGAAGGGGCTGGGTTGGAGCTGTGATTTCCATGTTTTTTTAAAACCACACTGCCTTAGCTATGATTACTATTGCTGTGATAAAACACTATGACCAAAGAAACTTGTAGAGGAAAGGTTTACTCAGGTTATGCTTCTATATCCTGTAATTCATTATGAAAGGAAGTTAGTTCAGGAAGTCAAGCAAGGCAGGGACCTGGAGCATGAGTTGATACAGAGGCCATGGAGGGCAGCTGTTTGAAGTTTCCTCCTTATGGCTTGCTCAGGCTGCTTTCTTATAGAATCCAGGACCATTATCCCAGGGATGGCACTACTCATAATGACTTGGGCTCTCTTGCATCAATCACTAACTAGGAAAAGGCCCTACATGCTGGCCTATAGCCTGATCTTATAAAGGCATTTTCCCAGTTGAGACTCTCCCCTCTCTGACAACTCAGGTTTATGTCAGGTTGACATAAAACTAGCCAGTACACACACTATTGTGCCATCCATCACATGGGTGTATGAAATGGAATCCCCACAGGGACCAGAAAGAACCATGCATACAATGTATATCAAGCAAACTGGATGGAAAGTTCACAAGAGATCAAGAAGTGCTTTCTCTGTGTATAAAAGACTTGTGACAACACAAGACAAACATTTCTTCACATCACCACATTTAAGCCTAACCTGAATCTTTATCCCAAGCAAAATGAGTAACTTGAGTTTAGAATATGTAAATATGGAGTCATCTGAAGTAAATCTGAAAGTGGAAACACATTCAGTTGGGCAGATGTGTACACAGAGTGAGTAAAACATCAGGAATAAACACACAGAGACTCATATGTACATCTGGAGGTATCAGATCCCTCTATGGTAAATTGATGTGCACTGTTCTAAGGAAGGATCTCATGTCTCTCAAATCAACCCAGTTGCAGAAGGTCTCCATCAAAGGTAAGAGTGAAGATGGCAAGGTGCCTACGGGCTCATAGGAATAGTCTAGAATGGTCATCAGCTTGGCTCTCTGATCTACCCTCTTCTGGATCTCCCTTCTTCCAAGCTTTGTATCAATTCTGCTTGCCTTATATGAGCTTACAATGTTCATTTCTGTCCCTGGAGGCATTGGAAATTTTCCCATATTCAAGAATCCTGATGAAATGCACCATGCAGGTCTCATCTTGCTTAGGGAAGGTGTGCCCCTCACTGGAGGAAACAGTCACTTCCTATAATCCAGTAGTAGCAGTAGCAGCAGCAGCAGCAGCAGCAGCAGCAGCAGCAGTAGTATTAGTAGTAGAAGTGTATGAACAAAGGTAAGAGGTGCGTAATTCTAGCAGACCTGGCAGGGGTTCAACAATTCAGGCTTTTCCATTTGCCCCTATAAGATTACAGAAGACATCAGTTCAGAAACACTGTCCTGAAAAATTTTGCAGGATTGATTGACATAAATTTAACAGCAGCTATAAACTGCAAAGCTTCTCAGTAGAGGAAACAACTGGTTGCAGTAGAAAAGAAGATGCATTCTCATCCTAAGACCTGTCACTCACTCAGCTTCTGGCAAAAGACCAAATGTGTATGCTGGCATGATTTGAGACAAACACAATGCAGAGATGTAGTATATGATTTCCATTTACAAGGATGTCACAGTTAACTGCATAAGCCAACCTCAAGAGGAAATTCCTACAGAGCTAATATACTCAGTGTTTCCAAGATAGATGGAGTGAATTTGTGGCTTTTAAGCTGTCACAAGAGAGCTGGGTTTGTGACTCTGTGATGTGTTAGATGCAGAGAAGGGTCATGGTAGACGTGACCATGAAATGGCTACTATTTATATCTTCAGGTTGTTTATTTGAATCACATGGAGAAACCATAGGAAGCCTCTGGGAGAACATTCCAGGAATAGCTTGCTAAGAAAGTGTGTGGTGTCATCCAACTGTGACCTTATACAAAGAGGTCCAAGGAAGAAGAGAATATGTGTGTGCGTGATGTGTGTGTGCATGATCATGCTTATGCATGCACACATGAACACATGCACACACACACACACACACACACACACACACACACACACACACACACGTATTTCCAACCTTCCCTGACATCAGAAACCCCAGATTTTTCAGTCTTCCAAACTGGAAGGAAGATAAGTGAATATCCAGGAATCCTCCAAGTCTTCAATATTTTAGGAACTGATAATGTGTCTAGCCTGATGAACTCAGCAACTACAGAGATATGAGTTTCCCCTTTGGTGAAATAAGCATTGCTGAGCTAACTAGCTCCTATCATGTAAGCCAATCCAATAAACCCCCTTTACAATACATATTTATTCTATTGGTTCTGTCTTTTAGAAAACAGTAAACTTTCCAGGTAAAGAGCTCTGTGTAACACAGAGAATTGGTTGTGTACACACTGAATGCTCTGCTCTAGTAGACCTAATTCCTTTAGGCTGTTCTTAGAAAATATGACAGCAGGTGTCAAGAGACAGCTTGTAGCAGATGATTGCCAAGAAGCAGATCAGATCTGAAGAGCAGAATTTCCATCCTTACTGTGTACAAGTTACTTGATCGTGAAAATACCCAGCAAGCCAAAGGGAGACTACCCATGATGCTAGAATAGGGCAACAATACTAGCATTTGTTCATTGGCTGTTCTTCCTGCTAAGAGTTGGCCCTGAGATCTCAGCAAGGTGACTACAACAACCTTCCAGGGGAGCCCTGAGTAGGCTCATGTGTGCCTCTACCTGTTCTTTGTGTGTGTGTGTGTGTGTGTGTGTGTGTGTGTGTGTGTGTGTGTATTTCCCTTCATCTAATGCTAATATCTAATTCTTTTGCCATAATTTAGAAACTTGTTTGCTCCCTCAATCTTATATGAAACAACCATACATACTGTGGTGGTTTGAATATGATTAGCCCAGGGTGTGTCACTATTAGGAGGTGTGGCCTTGTTGGAGGAAGAGTGTCACTGTAGGGGTGGGCTTAGAGAGCTTCCTCCTAGCTGCCTGAGGACATCATCAGTCTGCTCCAGGTTACCTTAAGATTAAAATGTAGAGCTCTCAGCTCCTCTAGTGCCATGCCTGCCTGGATGCTGCCTTGCTTCTTGCTATGATGATAATGGGCAGAAACTCAGAACCAGCAAGCCAGCCCCAATGAAATTTTGTCCTTTATAAGAGTTACCTTGGTCATGGTGTCTCTTTACAGCAATGAAAAGTGTATCTAAGACACATACCCTCTGATTAGAATTTTTAATCCTCTCCCTTGTTTTTGGTTGATGTGTGTGTGTGTGTGTGTGTGTGTGTGTGTGTGTGTGTGTGTGTTACTAGGGATTTAATTGAAGAGCCCACTGAGCTTAGGCAAAGTATCTACTGCTGGCTAATATACACTAATTGTGGAACACACTGGGACTTTATTACCTCCAGGATTCTGTGGACCAGGAGTTTGGCCTGAGCATTGTTGCCTGTGTCTGACTCAAGGTCACCTATAGGCTGTAACCAAGGTTTCAGCCATCCAGTGCCACAGTCGTTCCAAGAATTTGGGGGGAATATCTGCTTCTTCGATTACTTATGACTTCTGCAAAGTCTTCAGTTTCCATCTAGGTCAGAGCCAAAGACAAGAGCTCCGTGTGGTACAGGTAGCTTATGGCACAGTAGTATGCTCACTATGGGTGCTGGAAAGGAAGAAAACTGTTCAGAGGCTGTCCCCATATAACAAGAGCAGACAGAGAGGAACTTCAGAACACTATGATGTGAAGAGGCTCCATACAGGGGCCCATCTTCAGGCCCAAGTTGCCCCACCTACAAATGGGGAGCCTAAGAAAAAATAGTAAGAGTGTAAGTAGGCATACTGACTACATGACAGGGATACTGACCCCCCACAGAAAGGATACCTTCTGGGACAAATATCCACTCAATGGCAGGAATACTGACCTCATGGAAGAGATGTACAACACACAGCAGAGACACTGACTAGTGACAACAATCATTACAAATGATAAAATTCAGGACATATTAGTCAGGGTTTGTATTCCTGCATAAAACATCATAACCAAGAAGCAAGCTGGGGAGGAAAGAGTTTATTCAGCTTACACATTCACATTGCTGTTCACCACCAAAGGAAGTCAGGACTGGAACTCAAGCACGTCAGGAAGCAGGAGCTGATGCAGAGGCCATGGAGGGATGTTACTTACTGGCTTGCTTCCCCTGGTTTGCTCAGCTTGCTTTCTTATAGAACCCAAGACTACCAGCCCAGGGATGACACCACCCACAATGGGTCCTCTCAACTGATCACTAATTGAGAAAATGTCTTACAGCTGGATCTCATGGAGGCATTTCCTCAAGGGAGGCTCCTTTCTCTGGGATAACTCCAGTTTACGTCACATTGACACACAAAACCAGCCAGTATAGATACTATATATTATATACTAATAGCATATATTGATACTAAAATTTAACAATAAATTGACTCAAATTATTTTGATATAAATTGAGATTGATTTTAAATATTGAAGTCAGAGAATAGACAGTGCCTAAAAATAAATAATGAAAAAAAAAAAAACCACATGGCAATTTTAAAAGCTAGATAAAGCAACTTGAACATGACATATCACGCTAAAATAAATAAACTCATTCTTGCTTAATTAAGAAAGGATACATTAAGTGTATCCTTTCCTTTTATTTATTCTTAGATTTTCTTTTATTTATTCTTCTCACTAAGTAAGAATGCTTATTGTAATAACAAGTGTAAAACAATTAAATATATTTTATATGAGTGACTCTGTCAATACATGTGTAAACCAGATTTAAAATGTGTAAATTATTGTAGTCATTATATATAATCTGTCTCTAGCTAAGCAGTATATTCCATATATACATTTTTTGCATACAAATCCATAGGAAAGTCAATGCTATGTGGATGTGAGTGTGTGCATGCACGTGTATGTGTGTGTGTGTGTGTGTGTGTGTGTGTGTGTGTGTGTGTGTGTGT
>JANHMN010000003.1:147964447-148009447 GCA_030674055.1 Rhabdomys pumilio
TGTGTGTGTGTGTGTGTGTGTGTGTGTGTGTGTGTGTGTGTGTGTGTTCATCTGCATGTGTGCATGTGTGTGTGTGTGCATGTATGTGTGTCTTTAAAGGGTTATGCAAACCTATATTTTCCTAATAAAATGGCTGTAAAGTCTGTTTTTCCTTTTTACTAATTGTTCAAGAGTTGCTATAAAAACTCTTTGGATTAGGGGTACAATGACAAATGTCATATCTATTAATGGTGCAGAACATATTGAAAGTTAGGAAGTCAAGTCTCTGAAATGCGTGGTTAGTATTTTCTAAAGTGTCTTCCCATACATTATGAAAATTCACATCCCAAAATTTCCGAGGGGAAACCTCACAAAATGGAATGAGTTGCATTAAGAATAACCGGCAGTTAGCTAACAGCAATCAAATTCATAATACATATAAATAATTTCACATATTTCCTGCCTGTAAAAATAAATGCATACTTTCGGTAAACAAATGCTATCAATGCATGGAGAAACATAAAGCTTGAAGTAAACCCAGATAGGGCTAATTTATAAATTGCTCCTGTTTTCAGAGCTTTTCAATAATGTAACTGCTTTCAGCAGCAAATAAATATCAATGTTCTAGTCAAAACTAAAAATTATGGTGTATTAGAGTGAAATAAAATTCTACTCATTTGTTAGCATGAGAAAGAATGAAGAGTTCTGGCAGCATTATTTTCCATAAATTAGTCCCTGACTGCTCAAGAAAAAAAAAATGGATTTGTAGTTCCTAATCTGACAGAACACTAAGCAATTGTTGTGAGCTCCCTTTGTAAGAATGACTGGAGAGACTTTCTGGTAAGTCGTTCTAGCTTCTTTGCGGTTTTCCACGCTTTCTTTCGGCGACTACAACAGAGAAGTCCTGGGTTGGTGTTCCAGCAGGGCAATTATCAGCCTGTGCTGCACCTGTATTATATCCTTGTAGCTTCTCTTTGCCAACAGGGCTACTGTTGCTACAATAAAATAAAACACTATAACCAAAAGCCAGCCAGGGAGGAAAGGATTTATTTTGCTTACACTTACATACCATCATCCATCATTGAAGGAAGTCGGGACTCAAGCAGGGCAGAAACCTGGAGGCAGGAACTGATGAAGAGGCCATGGAGGGGGTGTATTGCTTATTGGCTTGCCCACTGTGACTTGCTCAGCCTGCTTTCTTATAAAACCCAGGACCACTAGCCCAAGGATACAACAACCTACAATGGGTGGGGTACTCACTCCCCCATTAAACAGTAGTTAAAAAATGTCCTACAGCCAGATCATATGGGGGCAGCTCTCTCAATTTGGGGTTCTCTCCTTTTACATACTTCCAACTTGCATCAAATTGACATAAAACTAGCTGTCATAGGCAGTAAGGGCAGGAGAGCCTTCAGGATACTCCTGACATCAGTAAGCCTCATCAGAGCCTGGACAGGAGTGACAGTAAAAGATAGTGGGAGAGCGCGTTCAAGATGCTGGGATTCGACCCATCAAAACTATCTGACAAATCAGAGCAGTTACAGAAGGGAGCAAAAAACAAACAAACAAATAAACAAACAACAAAGGAGGACTCCAAAAAATTAAAAGGCCTCAAGTTTCATGGGGATGGAAATCATAGCTTAGAGTATTCCAGAAGTGAGAGGTGTGGGTCATTAATGTATGAGGAGATGAATAAGATTATTCTGAATAAAAAGTTAAACAAAGGAGTCAATTAGAGAAGAGTTGAGATAGTATGGAAGGCAGTAGATGAGGAGAGAAGAAATTTATTTTAAATGAGAAGTTTTCGAGAAATTATCTTACTAGTTGCCTTTGAACTGAGATCTGAATGAAGCTTCTAGATGATGGGTGGGCAGTCGTCATACACAGAAATTGTCACACTCAAATAGCGAATGCCTGAAATTGAAGCAGGGAGCCTGTAAGTCCAGCTGGATCCAGTGGTATACAAGTCAGTAAATAGAATCAAGAAACTGTGGGCAAACCTACTCAAAACCAGTGACCATCATCAATCCTATATCATAAAAAGAAATCGTGTGTCTCTCTTCATAAATGCTCTCCCTCCAGCAGTAACCTGCTGTCGTATATTTCTGCAGTAAACTTTTTCTTTTCTTTTGCTTTAGAACTGTTCATTTTCTTACTTCTATTCCCCATCAGACAAAAGACTTACCCAGGCAGCAGCAAAATAATCCAGACAACAGTTGCTAGCAGTCTTGTCTTTCTCTACTATACTTCTTATTATTGGTTGAAAAATGCAACAGAAATTCTAAAGGAGGGCATGGGTCACTGGCCTGACTAACTCCATCTTGTCCCTCTCTGGTTTGGTTTGCCTTCTTGACCTTTCATGAGTCATTTTCAATTATGGGAAAAGCAGGAGTGGTTGATAAACATCTTTGTGAGGTGAGAGTCAAACTACCCCCAAGCAACAGGCTACATGCAAATGAAGACAGTTACGGTCTACAATGGTAGAGCAATAACCCATTTGACCTCATAAAAACCACATTGTGTCCCTCAACAGTGACATGATTTTAAGAAGTGGGAATGACAGAGCATTTGACAACCACACATCTGACCACAAACTACTTAATTATGCTTGCCCTGCTGGATCCCCAACTTTTGTCCTAAAACTCAGGTTACTGTGCTAATCATCTATAAAGCAAAATTTCCCAGTTCCAACACTATAGGCCCTAGGGACTAAGCAGTTCTCTTAGTGAAGTTGTCTATGAAACTCAACAATACTACAATACTTCCTTGGCTTCTGCCTGTCACGTGTCAATAGTACTAGGGTCCCGGTTATAGCAACCAAAATGAATTCTGAACATCTAAATGTTCCCTGAAGGATAAAATCATGTGTGATTGTGAAGCTTGGCTTTACATGCTGAAGAATCAAAGTCACACAGGCTGTTGTATTTATCAGTAAGACAATGAAAGGCACAGCTGAAGATCTAAGACAGAAAGACACAGAACACTCTCCGCACACTAGACCATGTTATTTTATTTCGTGAGATCAATGTCAATCACTTTAGGAAATGAGTCTTCTGTATTGTCTCAGCTCCCATGATCGCTCACTCTTAGAAGGGTCCAAATTTGAAAGATTTGAAGATGCTTCTAATAGAAGTATGTGCACATTTCTTCACAACACATGCTTACAAAGTCAGATACGCCTCAAACTAGTAGAGGCTGCACCTAATGTAAGTAAAAATTTGGTCTTTATTTACACTTCCAGGGGCAGAAGGCAGGTGGCAATCACAAGAATGGAAGGACCACCTCATCAGTCCTATTCAGAACATTGATTCCCTTAGTGTTCTTTCACCAAAGGTACCTGGGAAGTTTTCTTATATTCTTTATAATGGAGTTTATAGGATCCAATGGTCACTATAAGATGTCCCTCACTGGTGATTGCAACCATACTGAAAGCTGTGTTTTAAGGGGAATATTTGGTGAGACATTTAAAAACCCACCCAACCTCATTCATTTTTATTATTTCAGATTTCCAGTACTGAGACTTGAGGTCCTAAGTAAGCTATTTTGTTTTCTGCTCACCTGTTTCAGAATCATGTGTCCAGCTTGACCTAGAAGAGAGGATTTAGATACAAACATGCTTGGGTCTAAAAAGGGCAGGCCAAATCCTATATCCAGAGCCAGCTTTTCAGTAGAGTGAAATAACATGGCAGGATTTCCCAATATTATCCATACCCAAATGATATTTAAGTCTCTGTAAGACTGTACCCAGTGACCAGAAGGAGATACGAGAGCCACAGTTGGTATAGAGATAAGGAGAGAGTGGTGAGCAGGTCTGGAGATAATGGATTTTCAGACCATTTGCTTATGTAGTAGAAAAGTTGTCACAATCCATGAAAATTTGGAAATTGGCTGTGCCATTTTCTGGCCATAGAGACTGATTGTCTCTAGGGTAAGAGATAAGAGAAGCAATGAATTTTCCTGACAAACAAAAACCTGCCTCATTGGGTTTGTAAGGAATGCTGAATTTGGGCTTTTGTTTATTTTCTAGCAATACTTTGGTTAACCTGGTTAGAGTCCAGTCTGAGCTGAGCCCTGCCTGTCATTTAGGACATTGTCAGTGGCCCTGATATTGGGGTGCCCATTTGGACCTAACAAAAAGGAATGGTTTTTTTGTGAAGAACAAACTCTCTCAATTACACTTGGGTTTACATTTTAAGGCAACTTTTAGCAGGATCTATAGGATGGAGTGTGCTGGTTGCCAGGAAAACAAGCCATGTCATTAGAGAATCAGGAGGGTAGAATTTTGGAGCTGACAGTTGTCAAAGGGCAAGCATGCTCACATGATGAGTCCTCCGGAAGCCTCCAAGAAATAAGGAGAAAACTATGTTGATACCATGTGGAAGTTCTGTGAGAGGACTTCAAGACAAGAGGCCAGGATCTCCTTGTCTTTCTCACACACTGCCACTCTCTTCTATGTAAATTCCTTTTACAATACTCTAGTAATATAATAAATAAACCAATTTCTGTGAGTCATTCTAGCAAAGAAAAAGTCGTGGGAACTTCTGATTTATAGCTACATAGGTGACTATCTAGATTGTTCTTTTTATTCTAAAGGGACAGTTTTAGGGAACTGAGCTTTTAATACATGGGATTTGTGCCTATTTGGAGGTATTGTCAGAACTAAACTGAATTACAGAACACCTTACCTATCTGGCAAACCAAATTGGATAGGTTTAGAGAAGCCCTGACATATTTGATCACCAAAGGTTGTGGTAATAATGGAGGAAATAATTTTCTGCCTTTTAGTTGATGTGGGAAAAAATTAGGTGTTTTGTTTGCTAACTAGATATTATTTTGTTTTTAGAACATATAACAAGGTTGTACAGCATGTACCAGACAAAAGGTGTTGCATGTATTGCTCATTTAACCCTGGATCTCAAAGAAATTGAATAAAAACGAACACTAAGCTCAGTGTGTAAAGGAAGAGAGTGAAGTCAGAAATAAAACAGGTAACCCAAGATTTGAATAAAAACAGAGTCCAACTGGGTTTGTTGCCTGCTATGGCCTCATTTTGCCTATCCCTGAATAGGACAAAGCATGAGCTCCTGTAAATACTACCAGAGAGCAGGGCTGTCATTGTAAATGCCCCAGAAACATGACATCAATTTGTTTTTTACTTTTGCAGTTGAAGAGCAACCCCACATGGCAAAGCAGCCTGCCTCAAGTGGGAGAACGTGAACTGGACAGCAAAAACTACATTTTATATTGACTTTATCTTCACATATTTGTATACAGGTACCAAATGTTCATACACCACTCCATAAACATATACAAGCACTATGTGTCAGTTAAAAGGAAAAATATATTTCCTGTGTCAAAAGGTGGGAGAAAAAAGAACAGGTAAGGCCAAACTTCTCTGTAAGATCCAAGAGCTATCTCAGTAATCTCATTATACTGGATTTATTAATATTTAACAGACTGTGGAAAACTCCAATTGTTCTTTGAAATATTAACCTATGATTCTTAAAATTCTTCTTTTTACTCATCCCTCAGTGACTGAAATGCAGAGTAAAGCCTGTTTTATTTATCACAATTATATTACTTGTTGCAGAAAAATATATGTGAATCATTAAAGACCTTCTGTTTTGAAAATTTATCTTTCTGAGTGTTTTGGCTAATATCCACTTATCAGGGAGTACATACTCTTTGTGTTCTTTGTGACTGGGTTACCTCACTTGAGGATATTTTCTAGTTCCATCCATTTGCCTGCGAATTTCATGAAGTCATTGTTTTTAATAACTGAGTAGTACTCCATTGTGTAAATATACCACATTTTCTGTATCCATTCCTCTGTTGAGGGACATCTGGGTTGTTTCCAGCTTCTAGCTATTATAATTAAGCTATTATAACATAGTGGAGCATGTGTCCTTGTTATGTAATGGAACATCTTTTGGGTATATACCCAGGAGTGATATAGCTGGGTCCTCAGGTTGTACTATGTCCAATTTTCTGAGGAACTGCCAGACTGATTTCCAGAGTGGTTGCACCAGCTTACAATCCCACCAACAATGGATAAGTGTTCCTCTTTCTCCACATCCTCACCAGCATCTACTGTCACCTGAGTTTTTGATCTTAGCCATTCTAATTGGTGTGAGATGGAATCTCAGGGTTGTTTTGATTTTCATTTCCCTAATGACTAAGGATGTTGAACATTTTTTTAGGTACTTCTCAGCCATTTGAGTTTCCTCAGTTCAGAATTCTTTGTTTAGCTCTGTATCCCCCTTTTAAATAGGGTTATTTGTTTCTCTACGATACAACTCACAGAACATATGAAGCTCAAGTAGAAGAAAGACCAAAGTCTGGATGCTCCAGTCCTTCTTAGAAGGGGAAATAAAATAATCACCAGGTTGGGGTTGGGATGGAAGTGGGTAGAGGGATGGATGGACCTGGGAAGGAGAGGGGGGAGGGGAAAAGACAGGAAGATGTACAGAGAAAGGGTCAGGAAATTGAACAGGGATGTGTAGCAAGGGGAGATGGGAAACTGGGGGTAGCCACCAGAAAGTTTCAGATTCCAGGAAAGCCAAAGACTCCCAGGACCCAAAAGGGATGACACTAGCTGAGATACCCAACAAAGGAGGAGAGAACCAGTAGAGACCATGTCTAGAGGTTAGACATGGCCCCTAGTTGAGGAATGGGGCCACTCACTCATATTGAAAATTTTAACCCAGAATTGCTCCTGTCTAAAGAAAATGTAGGGACAAAGAGTGGAGCAGAGACTGAAGGAAAGGCCATCCAAAGATTCCCCTGCTTGGGAATCTATCCCATATGCAACCATCAAACCCAGGCGCTATTACTGATGCCAAGAAGTGCTTGCTGACAGGCGCCTGGTATGGCTGTCTTTTGAGAGACTCTACCAGAGCCTGACCAATACAGATGCAGATACATGCAGCCAACTATAAGACTAAGCATGAGGACTAAGCAATGGAGGAGTTGGGGAAAGGACTGAAGGAGCTGAAGAGGTTTGCAACCCCTTAGGAAGAGCAACAATATTATCAACCAGAACCCCCAGAGTTCCCAAGGACTAAACCACCAACCAAAGAATACACATGGAGCCACCCATGGCTCCAGCTGCATATGTAGCAGACGATGGCCTTATCTCACATCAATGGGAGGAGAGGCCCTTGGTCCTATGAAGACTTGATGCCCCAGAGTAGAGGAATGCTAAGGTGGTGAGGTGGGAGTGGGTGGGTGGGTGGGTGGTAGAGCACCCTCATAGAAGCATTGGGGTGATGGGATAGGGGGTTTGCAGAGGGGACACCAGGAAGAGGAATAACATTTGAAACGTCTCCTCTTTAAGGTCTTCTACCTGTTTACCTGTTCTCCTCAAATTCTTTGAAAGTGTTATTTATGTTCTACTTAAAGTCCTCTATCATCATCATTAGAAATGATTTTAAACCTGAATCTTGTTTTCCTGGTGATATGGGAAATTCAGAACTTTCTAGTGTGGGAGAACTAGGTTCTAATGATGGCAAGTACCCTGGGTTCCTGATGCTTATGTTCTTGCACTTGCCTTTCACCATTTGGATCTCCTTAGTGCTACCTGCACTCACTGTCTCTGACTGGAGCCTATCTTTCCTATTATCTTGGTTGTTTCAGAACTGTGTGGGATGGGTGTTACTACTGGGATTAGAACTGGGGTCCAAGATCTGCTCAGTGCTAGGGCCCAGACAAGAAGGAACCAGAAGTAAATTCCTGGGTCCTAGTGGGTCCTAGTTACTCCCTGTTTGGAGTGGGTGTTGCTGTCCCCTTACTTAAGATACTGCCAGGGTTAGAGCTCCTGGGAGTCTCACTTCCTCTGGGTTTCATGAGATTGGGGGCAGAGCTGCTGCCCAAGATCTGCTCACTGCTCCAACATTTGAAACGTAAATAAATAAAATAACCAATTTTTTTAAAAGAAAATTCATCTTTCCATTGTCAATACAGGAGGTTGTTCTCATTTTAAACCCATGCATCCTAATCTAGTCACCTATGAAATTGTTTTTAAAATCTTCAGAAACTTGATATTACATAAGAAAAATTAGAGTTTATTTTAATTTTGTCCCCATCGTTAGAGAATGTTTTCTTCTGCCTAAAGTGCTGATATTTAAAAACCCAATTGTATATAAGTAATACATGTAATTTTTTATTTTATCTACATGGATGTTTTGTTTTTAGATAGACCTGTGTACCACTTGCAAGCCCAGTGCCCACAGAAGCCAGAAGAGAGTGTCAGATCCCTCCAAAACTGAAGGTACAGACAGCTGCTATGTGGGATGCTGGGATGCTGGGAGTCAATTCTAGGTCTTCTGGAAGAACAGTCATTGCTTTTAATCACTGAGCCATCTCTCCAGTCTCTAATTAATACATTCTTATGGCTGTCACTTTTGTGTCTTTGTTCCAATCTGTACAACATGCCTTTCTTTTTTTTTTTAAAGAGTTATTTTTTTTTATTTTATGTATATGAGTACACTGCAGCTGTCTTCAGACACACCAGAAGAGGGCATCTGATCCCATTTCAGATGGTTGTGAGCCACCATGTGGTTGCTGGGAATTGAACTCTTCCTCTGGAAGAGCAGTCAGTGCTCTTAACCCCTGAGCCATCTTGCCAGCCCCACAACGTGCCTTTCATGTTCCATACAGTATCTTTTTATTTCATGGAGTCTTCAAATTTTGTGTTCTTTGCAATTATGTTTCTTGGTTCCTCGTGAGCACTTACAGTTGTTTGTTTGTTTGTTTGTTTGAGGCAGATTCTCAATGTATACCCTTGGCTGAAACTCACAGAAATCCAAATGGCTGTGCCTCTAGGATGCTAGGATTAAAGGTGTGCACCACCATTTTTGACCACTTACAGTGTTGAACTTTTAACTCCTCTCTGCTCCTTATGTCCATGAACTTATGTCCAGAGTGGAATCTTCTGTACTCTCTCAACAAAGGTGTCTTTTCATTTCCATATTACTACATGTCCTTGTGCACTTTGCTGTGCTTCCTATGCCCACTTCCATCTTCCTCTAGTGGCCTTGCATCTTTCCCTGCTTTCTCTTCGCAGCTTCATGATCCTTCTTGGGTCTTGTTGCTACTGTTAATTTTATGGGGTTCATTGATGCCCTTTTTTGGCTGTTCATCTCTGAACAATAAGACACAAATTCAGATTTCTAAGCAGACAACCATGTGGAGGACTAGCACAAAACATTGTTCTTATATCTCTAACACCTTGACTTAAAAAAAAAAATCACCTTTGTGAAAACAGCTATTGAAGAAAGTCATGTTTGATGTGAGACTATTTATGGGAATTGTAATTTGGGAATTCTAATTCACAACGTGAAATGTCACTCTATATAACATATCCTGTGGTACTTTGTATATTATAATTGCTCTAATAATTTATTCAGTGTTAACCATAAATTATCAAGTATTTTCTTTTCAGAAAGCCAAAGGCAAGTTGCTGGGTAAAGGGGTGGGGAGATTTCATCCAGTTCCATGAGGTACAACAAGAGAAATCCTGCTAATACTGGGAACACACACATGTGCATGCATGTACCAACGAATAAGAATTTTATTGTAAAAGTTAAGAGTATTATTTAAAAATATAGAAAATATACAAAACAGAAAGAAAAGCATATCCATACTTACACTATGTAAAACCAACTACCATCACTAATATCCAATAGATTCTTCCCGAGATTCTTTTTTCAGGGTGTAGTTTTAATTAAAGTTTTGATTACTTTTGTATATTTGAAAATATTACTCTTGTTTATTTTAAAATGAACACATTCATGACATGGTATGAGCATGAAGCTCAGCAGATAACCTGCAGGAATTGGTTCTCTCCTCCTTCATAGTGGGAGAGGAGATCGATCCTTGGTCCCATACAACCACACAAAAGTGTTAAACCAGTTTATGGACCATTTAGCAAAATCGTGTCCTCATCATCTTGTTCTTACTAATGCTGGCTATCTTTATTAGTTTTTTTTTTCCTTTGGCAAGGATGATAATTGGTTTCTGTCTTGTGTTTCAATGAGACAGTTTTTTTTTTCTTTGCCATACATTTCTGAGTCAACTACATTTCTTCTTAATGAAAATATTATGATTGTTAGAGCCTGTCTTTAAGAGACCTATAACCTCTAGTGGGAACTAAAGTATCTGTCTGATCAAGAAAACTTTGCAAGGCTACAAAGATTCCAAAGTCAGGCTCCCAACCTCACTATTCTCAAAGACCTGTATGCTTATAGTCTGCCAAGAGTTTAACCAATCTGTGGCTTTCCATGTGAAATGATCTCTCAATCCCTTCACATTGTGTCTGCAGTGTCCTTAACCTGGCCCTAATCATAACATCATAACATATCATAACACACACACACACACACACACACACACACTATTGGGGAGAGAAAAAACCTAGTAGCACCTTATAACTTCTCTGAGAAATAGAACACTTTGCATCATCAATTATTTTTTGAATACTAATTATTAAATGAAGAGGCAAACTTGCTAGATAGTAACTTTATAATTGGACTGTATCTCAATCCCCCATTTACATTTTATTTCGAGACAAGTTCTCATTATGTTGGCCAGGATATTTTCTTTTTTCTTTTTTTCTTTTTTTTTTTTTTTTTTTTTTGGTTTTGTTTTTTGTTTGTTTGTTTGTTTGTTTGTTTGTTTCCGAGACAGGGTTTCTCTGTGTAGTCCTGGCTGTCCTGGAACTCACTCTGTAGACCAGGCTGGCCTCGAACTCAGAAATCCGCCTGCCTCTGCCTCCCAAGTGCTGGGATTAAAGGTGTGCGCCACCACTGCCCGGCGCCCAGGATATTTTCAACTCCCTCTGTAGTCTATGCAGTTATTGAACTCATTATCCTACTGTAGCATTCTCAAGTACCTATGCCTGCGCTACCATGCCCAGCTCACAATGAATATTCTTCTTTTTTGAGACCAAGTCTGTGTACCTTCAGCTTGCCTTGAACTCATTGTAGGGTCAATGGTGAACTTTAAATTATGATCCCTCTGCTTCTACCTTCAGAATTCTGGGATTATAGGCATGTACCACCACATTCAGTTTCTGTGATACTGGGGGATAAACCCAGAGTTTTGTGTATGGCAAACAAGCTCTCTTTCACTTGAACTATAACCCCAGCTCCTAAGAATCAATATTATTAATAGAATTTCCCACTAGCCTATTGCTTCTGCAAAGACAGGTATACAGCAATCTTAGTTCTAGAGTTTGCAACACTACCTATAAGAATTTGAGGGAAGGGACATTCAAAATAGTCTTTTGAATGTGGACATTTAAAAAAATAAATGTATCTGCTTTCTGTATTTGTCAGGGTTCTCTAGAGCAGTGGTTCATAACTGTAATTGCTGTTATGAATAGTCATATAAATATCTGATATTCAGGATAACTGATATGACCCTTGAAAAAGGATCATTTGAATCCTAAGGGATCTCCAACCCACAGGTTGAGAACTTTTGCTCTACAGGAACAGAACTTATAGAATGATCACATGAATATATATCTATATCTACACACACACACACACACACACACACACATATATATATATATATATATATATATATATATATACATATACATATGTTTATACACACATACACAACACGCCTACTCACACATATATACATATACACATACACACACACACACACACACACATATGGGGGGAGGTGAATTTGTTAAAATGGCCTATAAACTATGACCCATCTAGTTCAACAATTGTTATCTACCAATAGAAAGTCCAAGAATCCAGTAGTTGTTCAGTCTAGGAGGCTGGATGTCTCTGTTGATCTTCAGTAAATGCCAGAATCCTGAAGAATTAGGCTCTAATGCTAATGAAGAAAAAGACTTACCAGTGAGATTGAAAGCAAACAATCAAAGAGAGCCAACTTCCTTCTTCTTTATATAGGCTGTCAGCAGATTGTATGGCCCAGATTAAAGGTCTATATTCCCATCTCAAAATATCCAGATTAAAAGTGGGTTTTACCACTTCAAATGATTTAATTAAAAAAAATGTGCCTAGCAACTTTAATTTTAGTTAATTCCAGATGTAGTGAACTTGACAAGCAAGAATAGCTACCACAGGTCCACTCCTTGCCAACTTGACACACAATCATATCTTCTCGAGTCACATTTAATTTCTGAATGAAAATGATAACCAGCTCATAATTATGCCTAACATGATATAACTATTTCATACAAGAGAAATTCTAAATTTTAGAATGGGTGCCAATGTCCCTTGAGTGAGATTCTTTCAGTATCTCAAACTTAAATATGATAACCACTGACATTCTGTTAACTGATATTACATTACGTGATAAAAAAAAACTGAGAAATAAAAACACCAATATCTGTACAAACACATTCTTAACAAAACACAATAGAAACACTCATATCATTTATAATCCCTTTTTTCTGCAGCTGTCCTTAGCTGCTCTTTATAATTAATATTCCCTACTATTCATCCTATACTTTTTTCATCCTCAGCAAGCACCTCAATACTGTTGGCATCTTCCCTGGAGGAGTGACCCACACCTTCATTCCTGAAGGGTCTGTGCTTTTGCCATCCTGCCTTGATTAGAATGTTGTATCTTCTCATTGACTTTAATCAAAAGCTATGGTAGCACCAAGAGACACCCTAGAACAGTAGTTTTCAACCTTCTTAATGCAGTGACCCTTTAAAACAGTTCCTCATGTTATGGTGACCCCCAACCAAAAAATTTTTTTCATTGCTATTTCATAATATTCACTATAATTTTGTTGCTGTTATGAATAGTAAATATTTTTGAAGATAGATGTTTGCCAAAAAGATTGCAATCCACAGTTTGAGGACAACTGCCCTAAAGGATCTCCTGTACTCCCGACATAATTTTCCTTACCTCCATTATGGAGAAGCAGTCCAATTTCCCCCGATAAGCTGGACCAGTCACCCTTCCTAACACTGATATTTCTTTCTGCTTAAAAACATCAGAAGTCCAACGTGGCTAGAGAGAAGTTTTAACTTCCAGTTCAATGGAATGTTTGTTGTGGCTCTTGGCAAGAATATCACCGACCCCTTCTGGAACTAAAACTTCTTGGTCATCAGAATGTAAGATATCAGGAATAGAAATCAAAATTTTTCTTAGTGGGTGACTAGGGGTAATAGTGAGTGAAATTATTCTGTTTTCCATCCCTTAACTCCTGGACCTGTGACTCCTGGCTATGGAGAAACCGTACCATATACTGTACAGTGTTTTCATCCTTTGATTCCTGGACCCATGGATTCTAGTTATAGGAAAATCTGTACCATATATTATCTAATGATTCAAAGTATATGCTGTATTCAGGAGGCCCCTTTCCCATTCCTCTAGGCTGCTGCCACTTAATTGTCATTCTAACTGTGTCTTCAAAGGGCCATTCCATCTTTCTATCAGAACAGCTGCTTCTGGACGGTAGGTAACATGGTAAGAACAGTGGATTCAACTGTCAAACTTCTCTGGCTGTGATGTAATTTCCCTAGTCAGAAGTAATACTAACAGGGCACACCCCAATGAGTCTATAGGTAAATGCTTAGCAGCAGATAGCATCATAACAGGAATAGAAGCTATAGACATTTGGGCAACTTTTTTATGTAACTTGCTTTTGTCTTCAGGACCTGCTCAAGCCTGATCACATATAAACTGCTTCCATTTGATAATAGATTATTGCTGTGCATATCCTGCTTATGAGCTGCTGTATCAGATAACACCCAGCTCATGATCAGCAGCCCAGTCACATGGTAACTTGGTGGCCATTGTCAAACATTCAGTTTCCATTAAGGCCCAATAGCAAATGAAAAGCTGTCAAAAGGAGAAGAATTGTCTGCAGATGATCATAGAGAATTTCTCCAAAATCCTAAAGATCTCTTCTGTGCTTTACCTATAGGGACAAAGGCACCAAACACCATCCCTATTTACCATTGATAGCTCAAGTACCATGAAGTCTGCTGGATTATATGGCCCAGATGATAGAGCAGCATGCATAGATAGCAGCCTGGACCTGTTGAAAAGCCTTTTCCTGTTTCTGGCCCCATTCAAAGCTAGTAGCTTTCCAAGTCACTTGGTATATAGGCCCGTGAGGAATGTGCTATTTCTATAATGCAAATAAACTCACTAAGCATTGTTCTTTCTTGGTAGTGGAAGGGCCAAGTCCTTCACCTTAGAAGTAATATCTCTGTCTATTCATACCACTGGACTGTTAAGAATTTCACTGAGGAAGAAGGCCCATAAATTCTATTTGGATTCACTTCCCATTATCTGATGTGTATATGAGTTACTAACAAGTACAAATTGGTTGCTATCTCATGCTCAGCATAATGCCATCAATATAGTGAACCAACGTGATACTTTGTGGAAAATACAGATGATCAAGATCCCTTTGAACTAAGTTATAAACTACAGGGCTGGAGAGTTAATATATCCTTTAGGTAAAACTATAAGGCTATATTGTTGGCCGTGCCAATTGAAAGCAAATTTCTTCCAGTGGTCATGGATAGACAGATACAGACAAAACAACATTTGCTAGATTAGACCTCCTCAAAAGACCTCTATAGTCCATGCTGCCTCTGGAAGTCATATTGGTATTCATGGTTCACTGTCCTAGGCCATGTTGAAGTCTGAGATTCATGTAGATATCTATGGTCTTGGCCATGGAAGCCACTGGAGGCCATGTGGATGTTCGAGCCCCTTGCTAACCCTGGAGACCAGGGAGACTTCCATAGTCTGTGCTACTATAAAAAGCCATATTGGTACCTGTGGTCTGGATTGCTGGTGGAAGCCATGTAATGTGAGTGTCCTATACTAACGTTTGGGTCTGTGATTCTGCTGCAGCCAGGAACTATGTTGATGACCATGGTATATGTTACCTCCGAAGGACACATATATGTCTATGGTCTATACCATTTGCCTGAAGTCATGTTGATGTCCATGAGCTATGCTGTCACTGGAGGCCATATTGATATGAGTGGCCTGTGCTGTCATCTGGGGTCATATTGATGTTTATGGTCTATGCTGTCAATGAAGGCCATGTCTGGGTCTGTGGTCCTACTGCAGTCTGGGAGCTGTGTTGAGGTTCATGGTTAGTATTACCACCAGAGACCATGTGGATGCCTATGGTCTGTACTGCCACCAAAGGCCATGTCTAGTTTCATGTTCCTATTGAAACTAGAAGCCGTGTTGATGTCCATGGGCTGGCCTACAGCCAAGAGCTATGATGGTATCTGTACCCTATTGATATCCATGGCCCATGTTGCTCCAGAGACCACGTTAATGTCCTTGGCCTGTGCTCTCACCAAGGGCTATGATGGTGTCCATATCCCATGCTGTGGCATAGGGCAGTGTTGATGCCCATGGTATGTATTGCCACCAGGGACCATGCTGAGGTCCGAAGCATGTGTAGACACAGGAGATTATGTGGATGTCAGGGGTTTATTCTGTTACCAGAAACCATGTGAAATTCCATGCTCCTCCTGCTGACTATAAAGAGAAAGGAAGCTATTTTTACAGTGGTATCAATGACTGCAGGCTCATAGTTGAGAAAGAGGGACATAGAGGGCTTCTGTGAGAACCCCTCCTTCATCATAACCTCCTCCATCATTACCTCCTCCATCATAACCACAACTTTAACCCCACCAAAAAAAAAAAAAAAAAAAAAAAAAAGGAAAAAAAAGAAACAGACTAGAATGTTACTTCAAGAGAACTCTGAAAAATTGTAATAAAAATGCTAAAGTGTCGCTCTCTACATTTGATAGCTTTTGGCAGAGGTGTGGGTACACAAAGGCTCAGCTATCTTTAAGGGGCTGGCCACCAGAAGTTGGCCATGCTCCAGTGAGTATGTGAGCAACACAAATTGGACTTGTGCTCTTTGTTTTCTTCTTTTTCATTTTTGTAGGAAAGAGGTTACAAGGGTGGGGGCAGGCATAGGACGGAAAAGAAAGTGTGATTTGGGTACACGATATGGAATTCCCAAATAATTAATAAAAATATTATGTTGAAAAAAAAATCCCTTCATCAACAGTAAGCCAAGGAATAGAAGACATCTTCAACTCTGTGTCAGGATACCATATTTTGAAAAATACTTCAACCAATCATTCAGATTTTTGATATCTTTGTTAAAAAAAAAAAAAAAACACTGTTCCAGCTTCTATATTAAACCTAAAATCTTCACTTAGTTGGCCCATATCAATGAATTCAATCTGATCCAGTTTTATGTTTCTTGCACCATTATTCCACACTCTTAAAACCCATGCCCATATATTCCCAAGATATCTGCCAGAATGAATTAGCAAACTCATCAAGGTCTGTCATGGCATAGTATACCTACTCATGGACTATACACTTTGTATCTCCCCTCTAGAGGCTACTTAGCCTTAAGCCTGGCTATATGTCTAGAAGCAACTATTGGTGTGCCCTGAAGAACAGCATCAGAATGGTCTTGCCTGGCCTTTTCTTCAGAAAAAGTCACTGTTGGTTTAGCAGACAACGGAGGATTAATTTCCTCAACCCAAGGCTGAAAAGGCAATATTTCAACGGGTAGTTGTGGGAGTACATCTTCTGCTGAGGGTCGAAAAACTACTGCTTGGGTATCCTTGAGAATTTGAGGGCTCAAAGTTCTCAGCTTCGATGGGGTCCTCCCACACATCTCCATCTCAAGTTACAGGATCCCATTCTTTACCAATCAACATCCTTATTCTAATTGCCGACACTCTCTAAGTCTGGGACTCGGGGTTTGACTGTAATTCAGACAATCTTACAATGGGAGTTTTGGGTTGATTTTTTTGAAACTTGAGCTCTCTGGATGCTGGAAATAAGCTTTTGTTCCAAGGAACATTTAGACAGTTTTAGACTATATGTGCATCTGGAGCTGGTCAGTTTTATTACTGATTTCATTGTTGTCTCTCCCTGCATTCTGAAGTTGGTTAGTTCTATTATGGTGCTCATTCTTTTCTTTTGTCAATTTATCCAGACATGCTTTGAATAACCAACCACCATCACCATTTTCTTTATTTCTCTACAAATTGTCAAAAGATTTATATAGAGAACCATTGCCTCTCACAATTAGTAGATCAGGTTCATCTAAATCTTTTGTCTCCTTAAGTTTGTAAAATATTCCATACCATGGGATTTCAGTAGTCTCTAAGCTTCCCAGAGAGGTTTCAGAAGTTGGACAGGCTCTAATAACTATAAATGTTGATGAATTGAAAACCCTCTTCCAGATATTTAAAATATTCATCCTTATGCTTCTGTTGCTCTAGATCCAATTTTAGTACCAAAATCTCTATGTTTCAGAGTTCTCTAGAGAAACAGAATATATAGAATGAAAATTATGATTTATTAGAATGGCTTATACAGTCCAGATACATATATATCTGGACTATAGTCCACCTATTTCAACGTTGGCTGTCTACTAATGGTAGATCCAAGAATACAAGAATCTAGAAGTTGTTCTGTCCACAAAGTTGGTTGTCTCATCTTATCTTCAGTATATGCTAGAATCCTGAAGAAGTAGTCTCTCATGTCACTGAAGGAATAGACTTACCTGTGAGAGTGAGAGCAAACGGGCTAAGAAAACAAGCTTCCTTCTTTCATGCCCTTTATTCAGGCTACCAGAAGATTGTGTGACCCAGACTAAAGGTCTATCTTCCTACCTCAAAAGATCTGGATTAAAGTTGAGGCGTTCATTTAATAATGAAAATCAATTAATTTAATTAATTGTTTAATTAAGAAAGAATCCCTCACAGCTGTGCCCAGATCCCTAGATTTTAGATAAATTCAGTGTTCAAGTTGACAACCAAGAATAGCCATCACACCTTCCTAGCAGAAATGAGGCCTATCCTTAATAATGCTGTCAGTTGAAGGGGCTGCTTGATGGAATAAGAAGGCAATAAGTTAACCAGACCGAGGTCCAAGTTTCCAGCTGGGCTGCTGCTAATAGAATATGTCCTTGGAACAACTGTCTGTTATCACATTTCAACATCCTCGAGATTCTGTTAGGATATAGGAAAGGATTGTAAACTACGATGAGTAGGATCTCACTAAGTAGAAATGAGATAATAAACATATATAAAGATATATAAAGTTGTGGCTCAGTAAACAGGACATGTTTTTCTAGTTGTTGATAGTAAGAGTATTTTCATTTTAATAAGCAGTAACACAATGCAAAAAGAAAAAGCTAATGGCACCACATATGCTTTGGCTTCCCAGACAAGACTGCTCCTTCTAAGTCAGCTGAAGAAAGCAATTCAATTTGATCAGTTTTAAACACTTAAAATTTAAAACTTAAAACTCCTTTTTAAGTGAGCTTTATATTTTGCAAAGGTAAAAGAAACAAAACGCTCTGTAAATAACATATGGTCTGATCATCTGCTACTTTTTGTGTTTGCACCATTTCTGAAGGTATTTTGGACCCCAAGATCACCATAAATAAAGACAGAGTTGTCCTTGATGAAGGAGAAAAGAACTTCAAACTCACTCTGCTTCTACAGATGCATAGAATTTACTTGGGCCATAACAAGATGGGATGTGAAATGTGGGGGTTGGAAATCAGATTCAGGCTCATGGCATGTTCAGCACAGAGACATGTCCTCACACACACCTTGTGCACACACACCCCAAGCCAGCCTTCAGAAACTTGGCTGTGTCTGTTTGTCACACCATGCCACTGTGATTTTTATGTTCCTTTGGAGAAACTATCATGGGTACTAAATAGCATTTTACATCCATCTGCCTGCCACATGCGCCTGGGAAAGAGTCACAAAAACTATACAAATGAAGATCACATGAGTATTTGTGCATAAGACATTTGCCAAAATCCTACCCCTAAGCCCAACCACAGGCTGCTTTTTGACCCCACATGCTAGTTTTCTCTTCAGATTACTGTTCAGACTATCTGTCCCAGGATTTTACAGTCCCGGTGTGCATTTCGTGCAATCATAGGTGACTAAGTGTAGTGTGTAAAGATCTCCACATAGCACTAAGCATTGAAACATCCAGTCACTTTCCACAACCATGCTTCCTTCCCCATAGGCTCAGGGTTATTGTTCAAACTGAAGGTTCTTCAGATCCTGAGGGATGTATAGAAATTTTCCGTATTAGGCATTGCTGATCACCTAAAATAAAAAGAAATACTCAGTTTTGCCCAAAAGGGTGTGCTATTTAAACCTTTATATACATGCAAAAAAATATTTTTACAAGTAATGTACTCTGACAGTAATAGTCCAAGGTAACTACAGGATCAGGAAATGATGCTAACTTCAGTATAGCCCAGATATCTGGCCGCAGTTTAAAATGGGTGCTACTTACTATCTTCTAACTCTACCAATCATATTTTTGTCTGTTTACTCTCATTTAGAAATTGCATTTTAAGCATAACTAAAAGTTCTGTCAAATATAAACCCCTCATTTAAAGGCTTTAGAGCCACCCATTCCATCCTTTTTGTACTTTCCTCTATGCAAAAGCACAGATGAGTAGTAATGAGGGAATAAGTGATACCCTAAAGAGAAAAGGGAAAAAGAATTGATAGATGCAAATAATGTCTTAAGATCTACCTATGTGTTCAGAGAAGAGGAATTTCTGTCCATAATTCTCTGGTAACTCATTCACTGTAGCCAAGGAGGCCTTGACCACCATTTTTTTTTTTTTTATCAGAATAGCCTCCTAGGAGAACACACTGGACTGGAAGCCCTGACAAACAGGCCACTGAGCCAACAGGGTCTAACTAGAATGATGAGCCACAGACTTCTCTGGCAAAAATAAGCTATTTCTGCAGCGTTTATAACTTCTAAACTGAGATTATTTTTCTGAAATAATTACAAGGCACCAGTGAACACTGAATGCTATGTACTATTTTAAATGATGGTTTATTTTAATTGCCAGAGAAATAAACAGGAGAGATTTAGAATGATTATAATGAAAGACTCTGGTCACAACAATACAGTAATACATTTATGAGTGGAAAGTCCAGCATTAAATATGTCCCAGGAGATGACTTATGCATGGTGTTGTAGAATTGCAGGGCTCATGGCATAATGATTGGTTCACATGTTATTAAATGGTAGAAAAAGAATTATATATGGACATGGTCTGGAGAACAGTACCATGATGTATGGTAAAACAGCATGGAGTCTGATGTCCTTCTTTCTGTCTTCTTTTTCCTAATTGAATCTTTTCACCTGGGCTTTTGCTCCCAACACTGCCTATTGCACATCTCCCACGCAATAAAAACTCATGGCTGCTAAATCCAAAGGACGTTTCAAAGCTTGTCTTGCTAATCAATCATCCATAGCTTGAACTCTAGATAGCATTCCACCATCTCTTTCTGGAATGTTCTCATGGCTGGCTTCCTGAACATCATCTTTAGTGCATCAACCACTCCTTACTCAGGCTTCAGTCTCTTTGCAAATGAGTCCTTCTTTCCTGGCCTTCTCAGCCTCTTTTCTGAGGGTGTTACTTCAAGTTTTGTTGGTAACCTTCTCCTTGTAAAAGGACTTCCTGATCTAAGTGCTCAGGCCAGATGTTCATGCTGAACTCCAGACATCCATAAAAGTTATCCCTGTGTAACAAACTACTTTAGAAGAGTCACTTAAATTAATAATAATTTCTTTTAATTACAGATGTGGATGGTAACTAGGCTCAGCAAAGCAATTCTCTGTCATGAAGTTGCAGTCAAACTGGCTGAAGCTGTGATTGTATCAAATTCCTCTTTATTCAAAGTCTGTCAGCTGGACTGAGACTACTACACTTGTTGGGGGCTTGAACTCGACACCATTTTTCTCCATATTTATGAGGCCATAAGCACTTATATGTTATATAAGAGTAGCCAGATTTCTTACATAAAAGATAAAAACAAGAAAAAGACAAAAGCAGTCCCTTAGGTCCAGAAGTGATCTGACTCTTTAGCAAAGCTATAGTATTTTCTTACTAGACACAAACTATCTTATAGAATCCAAAGCCACTCTGAAACTACTTCATAATTTTATGTAAACACAGATAAAAAGTAAGGCCATTACACTACCCACTGCCTTAGTCCCTGTTCTATTGCTGTGAGGAGACATCATGACCAAGACAAGTTGTATAAAAGAAAGAATTTAATTGTGAGCTTGCTTACAGTTTCAAAGATTAGTTCATTACCATAATGGCAGGGAGCATGGAGGCATGCAGAAAGACATGGTGTTGGAAAGGTAGCTCAGAGTTCTTCATCCTGATCTGTAGGAGTAGAAAAAAATGGGCCTGGTATGGGATTTTGAAATCTCAAAGCTCACTCTCAGTGACAAACTTCCTCCAACAAGACCACATTTTCTAATCTTTCTAATCTTCTCAAATAGTGCCACCACCTGGTGACTAAGCATTCAAATGTAATGAGCCTATGGGGGTCATTCTTATTCAAACCACCACATCCACAAAGTCAAATCATTTAAATATTCCATCTTTGAACAGGACCAAAACTAGACCAAACATTGTCCTTAAATCTTCCCCCAAATCATCCAACCAGAGTTCAAATGCTATAGTAGAACCTTTCTAATGGCTTCTAAAAAAGGAAGGTAAGATACCCCATAGTGTGTGTACTGGTACTACAATGAGTAGCAAATCAGGCTCGCTTCACTGCAGACATGTCCTTTGTCCATAACAACACCTCCAAAGAAACCAACATGGTCTTTTCTTAAGTTAATATTGAGCACAGTACAATATCACTACATTTTCTTCTTCAAGGTTGTCACAAAGGCTGTCCATATTCAAGAGGAAGAGATAAAAGTACGATTTCATAGCAAAAAAATATATATATATATATCAATTTGTCCATTGTTATGAGAGTCACTAGTCCTAACAGTTATTCTTTGGTTCAGAAAGGACTGGAATCATGGAATAGCCTAGTAAAAAGTCACCTAAGTCTAAAGCTTAGAAACAAGGCCCTGTGGATCTAGGATTTCTGTCATAGTGACATTTCATATACAAAAATGTAATAGTTGACATATGGCTCCACCCACTAGCTAAATGCTCAGGCCAGGGATTAAGAGGCAGGTTCCTGACAAGTCTTTGTTAGATAATCCCACTTATTCACCACTCATCCATGCCCTGTCCTTGAAAGCTCAGGTTTTACTAGATTAGCACTAGCCATCCTGCCAGCTGGTACAGAGAGATGTTTGTAAAGTTTAACTCTTACGGTTCTAAGCAGAACAAATGTAGATTTACAGCCCAGAGACAATTCAACTTTTACTGCCTTTGTGAATGTTTTCAGCATCATAACTAGAAGTATGATCAATATTCATATAATTCCTTGTGGTTACTATATAGCTATCTTACACAGAATGGATTTCAACAGATGAAATTGACAAGGCAAAAGACTTACAGGTTTTTAATGTTAGGACATGTAACAAAAGCAACCTTCTACAACACTGTGCCAATTCAGCAGCATACAGATGTACATAGCATATGACCAAGAGGGACTTCTGAGGGATTGATACACCAGAAAATTCCTTAGACGTGAGTGATCTGCTGATTGCCCAGTTGGATTAACTCAAGTTCTTGTCTCATTTACCATGCAGTCTTCATGCAAAGTGATTTTCTTGAGTCTGCTTGTTTGCTTATGACAATGGCTATGAAGAAGGTGGAAATAAAGTTAGTTCTAATTGTGGGGAAGTTATGCTGCATAGAATGAGGTTGACTACAGGAAACATTCAATGCTTGACAGGAATATTACAACCACACTCAGGATCGAAGACCTTGGGAAATATGCACCATGTCTCTTCATTATGTAAAGGTTCTGCTCCTAGGTACTAATTTGCAGGGTGATTGTGCAGATTTATAATAATATGGGTAAGGTGCACACAGAGAGTCGATAAACACTACCTTCATGTCCTGAGAGCATTGCTAGGAAACTGCTAAGCATCTAATGTATGTTTTTATGTTGCTAAAGTTGTTTTCATTATGGATATATATTAAAAAAAAAAAAAACATGCTTTATACTCTAGCTAAAGCTGCCTAACAATAAAATGTTATTCTCTGGTGACTATTAGCTTCAGATTCAGTAGTATTTCTTCCCACATCTTGACAAAACAGACTTCTTGTTTTATTTTACTATTTTTACTGAAGAAAGCCTCAGTGCAATGAGCACACTAGAAGGGAATCAACTATTGAATGATTTTGTACTTGCTTTTGTTCTCAGTGCACTTAATTTGTAGTGTCATTTGAGCGTCTGTGATGTGTGTATGCTCATAAGCTCATTGCACTGTATTTCTAGCTTGAGAATTTATTAAGAGCCTGCACCATTACATGTAACTGCATGTACTGTTATCACTATACCTACCATTCTGATTTGCTTATAGAATACTCTTAAATATCAAGAACTTTTATGCTTCTGTGTAAACTTCAGAAGTCAATTAAAACTAAAATATTACTAAGATAAAAACTAGATTAACCAAAGAAAATGAAGTTTTCTCAGCAGGGTTCTGAGCTAGATTGTGGAGTGTGATTTGTCTGTCTCTGTCTAAAATTGCTCTTTCATAGGCCAGGAAATCATCACAAATTAATGAATTAGGAATAATGAAATGTAATAGAGATACATGGGAGATGTGGGAATGAAACTGGGCCTGATGGCTCACGTCTGAATTCCCAGCTCTGATGCTCGAGGATTGTTATGAATTAGATGACAGTGTAGGCTACAGAGTGAGTGCCAAGTGAGACAAACTCAAACCTTACTTCAAAACAACAACAACAAAAATGATTGGAGAGAGTGTGATGTAATCAAAGATTAAATTAAAAAGATTAGTACAAAATGAGACAATTGTGAGGAAATTACCTAGGCTACACGAAGTCTAATATCAGCTAGCAGATAGCTAATGGCTTCTGTGTAAACTTCAGAAGTCAATTAAAACTGAAACAGTACTAAGATAAAAAAACACCAGATTAACCAGAGAGCATGAAGTTTTCTCCACTGGGTTCTGAGGATTGTGGGGTGTGAGTGGTCTGTCTCTGCTTTAAATCCTTTCCTCTCCATCTCCGCGTGACTTAATCGATGCCAGCACTCCCCATTCTTTATATCCTCCTTTCCAAGGCACTCCATTTGCAGATGTTTTCCATGCATTAACATTTACCATTGTAAGCGTTTCAAAGCCAACACTCCAGTGTCATTAGCACATTCATTATGCTATGCAACTGTCTCCAGTCCCTAGTTCCAGAGCATTTCACCCCTCCAAAAGGAGGTCCTACTTAGTAAGCTCGCACTCTGCGCCTCTCTCCCTAGCACATCAACCATACCGATTTTATGTGAGAATTTGCTTCCCCTTGCAGCATCGAATCAGTTTTTCCCAAAGAAAATCAGCAACTGAAGTCAGATAAAGCAAGAAAGAATGGAGGGCAGGCAGACTGCTCCAGTTATACTATTTGTCTTTAAAGTCACAAAGGGAAAACAAACACCAATGTTATTCTTACTTTAATTTCTTTCGACTAAAGAATCCCTCATCTCACCTGAAAATCAATATATAGAACATTTCCTACCCACTCAAGCTTTAGCTGCATGGATTTTACTCTTTCTCGTTTCTTACCTTTTTTTAAGGTAGGCATTTTCCTACACTGCTTCTTTTTTAGCACAAGAAGTAACGGGATCTAAGCCCAGTGATATTTCCTTATTGAAATGTCTTCTTTTGTTCTCTACTGGACTGGGCATATTCTGATAACTTGGCAAATACTTTTGCTTTATGCGTGGAGTCACCTGGAAATGAGCTCTCATTCACTCTGCTCTCTTTGCCAAATCACTTTTCATTGGCTGCATTAGATTTGATTGAGGTCAGTCTCCCTGGCAACCAAATAAGACATTTTGAAGCATCTGCCACCAAGGCCGATTTCTCTAAAATGATGAGTTTCCCTGGATTCTAATGATATTTCATAGCTATGATACTGATGTAGGGAGAAATGCTTCTTGAGGTGGTATGTCATTGCCATAGTCTACACTGAAAAATCCTCTGGTTCTAGGGGGTCAATCATTAGATTCTTGATAGTCTGTCACGACAAATTCACCTGTGTCACATGTAGCCATTTCCCTTCAGGTTTGGGAGGAAAGTACAAAGATCCATACTAATTTCAAATTAATCCAAATTTAATCTTTACATACGCTTTCCTTCATTGTTTGATAAGACAAAGTTGAGCCAGATCAATAGGTTCCTAAGAACTAAAAAATTTCGTTCTAATTAGTGCTCAAATTATACTGTCTCTAGATAGTGGGAACTCCTTTATGGTGACCCCTGACAAAAGCATTATAGTCTTTCAGAGATTCCCCAGATTTCCATTGTGATGAATATTCTAATCACGTTTTACATGTGTTCTGCTTTATATCTTAAAACTCTCTTTTCCAAGGAGCCTTCATTTCTTCTGGGGAAAATGGTCACGGGTGGTTGCTTATTGCTATCAGTACAGGCTTGGTTAGTGTTGCTTGATCTTTCCAGTAGCCTAAACTAGAAAATAATTTTAATGTAAAAAACATGAGGTTTTGTTAATATTTCAGTTTTAATTTAAGAATAAAGTATTTACTAACTTTTAAATTTTAATATTTTTAGATTTTCCTCTTTAGTCTACAATCTTAATTACAAATGACAATGACAAAATTTCTATACATTGGCCTAATAGCTATGTGTGTTGGTTTGAATAAGAATGACCCTATATGTTCACATATTCAAAGGCTTAGTCACCAGGAAATAGTACTATTTGAAAGCATTAGAAAGATTAGGAGGTATGGCTTTGTTGGAGGAAGTTTGTCATTGGAGTGGATTTCGAAGTTTCAAAAGTTCGTGTTAAGTCCAATGTGTCTCTTTCAGCCTACAAATTAGGATATAGCTCTCAGCTACTGCTCCAGTGCTGTATGTACCACCATACTCCCCACTGTGATAATAATAAACTAACCTCAGAAACTGTAGGCATATTCCCTAATTAAATCTTTCTTTCATAAGTGTTGTCTTGATCATGGTGTCTCTTCACTGTAATATAGCAGTGTCTAAGACAGAAGTTGGTGCCATGCTTTTGTTTGAAAGAATGTAGAAAACCTTGAAACTTTGGACTAGAAAAGTAGTTGAATGCTTTAAGTGGGGTTTAATGGGCTGTTCTGGTGGGAGCATGGAAGACAGCAATATTGAGAAAGAAAGGTTTCAGAGAAAAAAATATTAACAAGTGCCCTTAAAACTCATTTTTGTGATATTTTGGCAAAAAAAAAAAAAAAAAAAGCAGCTGCTTTTTGTCCTTGTCCTAAAATCTTCCTGCGACTAAACTGAAGAGTTTGAATTAATGGTGTCTACAGAGGAGGTTTCAATATGGCCTACTATTGACTATGTCATGTGGTTATTAATAATAACTCTTATGCAAATCTATAATGAAAAAGAGCAAGCTGGATAAAAAGAAATACAAAAAGTACAGTTTGAGGAGAAAAGCAGAGGAAATGTAATGGAGCAAAGTCCAGTGCTCAGGAGATAAACATTTTAAAGAAAAGCCTGTTGTGAAATAGAATAAAGAGAGAGGTGAACTCAGAGTAAGACATCCAGCTAAGCTTCCAAGATGTGAAAAGAAATTAAAGAAAAACTTAAATAGTGAAGGAAACCATCAACAACAGACAGCTGGTGCATATGTAATTGAAGGAGGAGACCTCGTTCCAGCCTCATCAGGGAGCGCAACATGGCAATTTTGGCCATGTGGTTCCTGATTTAGAGTCAAGGATACAAGGAAGCAGTTGTGGAATCTTCCTCTATAGCTACAGAAAGCTGTTGAGGCCAGGCATGTGTCAGGGGTGTCCATACATGGAGGTTCATAGAGGCCATTATGTGAAGCTGTGAAGATGAAACCTGGATTTTATATGGAGACCCCCAAGATTTAGGAGGTGCCAGAGTCATGGGATACCTGCACAGGGAAGCTGCAGACCAGGTGTGGAACCAGCCCAAGAAGAGCAGTACGTTGTAGTAAGCAAAGATGAAAGAGTTGGAGATCAGAAGAGCTCTTTGACATCAGATCTGGAGATGAAGAATTTGGAGTTTAGCCAGCTGGTTTTTGGTCTTTCTTTTGGTATTTCCTCACTATGTCCCCTTTCCTCCCCTTTGGAATGATAATGTATATTCTCTGTCATTGTATGTTGGAGGAAACATAAGATCTACTTTTTGATTGTGATTGTACAGGAGGTTGCCTTAAGAGACTTTCATTGTAGGACATTTAAACAATGTTCAACATAGATAGAGCGTGATAGACCTGGGGGCTTTTAAAGTTGGACTGAATGCATTTTTGCATAATAAAATGGGGAGTGGTACTATTTGAAAGGATAGAATTATTAGTGGATGTATTTCACTGCGGGTGGAAATATTTCACTGAGGTTTGGCCTGAGGCTTAAATTTTTTAAAACCTACTTTTAATAAGGGCTTTCAAATGCTTTGACCCTTCCTCCCCTCACACCCTTGTAGCCCAACATTTAAAAGTAGCAAAGAAAAGATGGTAAATAGGACAAGGGGATGTGAACCTGTTTAGAAGTAGTTCTTTCAGTGGGGGGATAATTTCAATCTGCATTGTCAGGATATTAGCAGCCCAATTCAGAAGTGACAGGGTAGCAAATTTGAATCAACAGTAGCACAGTGATCCAGAAGAAACTGCCAGGCCTCAGCCAAATCTGCAGGAGTCAGGAGGAGCAACCAGGATCAGCTAGGGACACCAGGAGATGTTCCCTGCTATGTCTCTCTCAATGAAGTGAGGGTCAGCAAGATGTGAAGGTGTGAGACCAATGAATCATTGCAAAGTTAGCTATGCAAATGCCCTAAAATGTTCTCCCACAGGTCTTGTCTCAGCAAAAACCCAGATGGGTCTTCCCCACACATGAGTCTGTACCACATGATACAACTAGAAGCTTTCACTTCATGGGCCTTAAGGTTTCAAAAGTCCATGCCTATCCTGGTGTCTCTCTCTTGGCCTATGGATCAGTAGCTGTCAGCTACTGTCCCAGCATCATGTTCACTGCCATGTTCTATGCCATGATAATAATGAATCAACCTCTGAAACTGTAAAAAGCCCCCAACTAAATGCCTTCTTTTTATAAGCGTTGCCTTGGTCATGGTGTCTCTTCAGAGCAATAGAACAGTGACTAAGACACTATGTATTCATATGTTAGGATAAAACATAAACATAAGAATATATGCAGAAAAGTGTCAAGAGTTTTGATTCATAGCCTGTAACACAGCATAGTAGCTTTGGAATAAAATTTTAATATTATTTTTAATGATCTGTCTTTGGTATTGCCTCAATAAATATATTTGAAACTTGTAATTATTATCATGTTAAGGTTGGAGAATATCTCTAACATTAGACTTCACAGCAGGTTCCATGAACACATTCACATCCCAAAGAGATACAAGTCATTTATAGAGGAAAAAATACTTAGCTGTCTCTAATTCTTGGTTAAATCATAATTAAATACATGCCACAAAGTAAGACACAAATTCTTTACGATGCTGTTTTATGCAGACAGCACTGCTCTCAAGATGTCTGTACTCCTTTGTTAGTGACTGCTAATTTGATTTTTGCTAGTTTATGGACATTCTTTTACTATCATCGTATTTGATAGACAGCAACTCGATATATTAAACACTGTGTATAAATCTCAAAAGGCTTTTTATGGCTGTTTATTATATTTATGGATATTTAAGGTTAGTAGCTTTGACTGCAATAAAGGCATGATTCCCAAAAGTAAAACTCTCTTGACAGTCACTGCCATCTGTTCAGTTAATCAAAATTATGATGCCATCCAGATGCAGACCTCCTGTGTCCTTGCTCTTCAACTTGTCTACTGACTAACAAGATGGGGAATGATGTGTGGGTAAAAAAAATATGGCTGGGGAACCACAGGGTCTCTCACGCCACGATATGTGTAGTTGGCTGAGAACGCCCTGGGTTCCTCCAGCTGTAAGTTAGGCCCGGCTGCTCACTAAAGGCCTCTGCTGTGGCTCCACAGCTCCTCACAGCGAGGCCCCAACACATGAGGAAGTCCTTGGGTTTCCAAAACCGGTTTACTGGCATGGCGGATGGTGGATGGATCTGGATGTGTGCCCCCCAAAACCCAGGGCGGACCTGAGTTAAATAGGCAGGGGAAGGGGGGGGAGAGGCTGGGGAGGAATGCTTAATCAGCTCCACCCTCTGGCCTTCAGGTACCTCATTAGTATGTAAATCTCTCTAGGGCCTGGGGCCTGTTTATCACTCCCACCTGTGTACTGACTGAAGGGTGAAGATGGAATGGAGATTAGACCTCATATCAGGCCTAACAATGATGGGGAACAGAGAGTTCTAGGGTCCAGTCATGAAACAAGAGCACTAGTTAAAAGGAAGTATCAGTTAAGTATCAGTGTTGATCAACGTTTTGATCTGGTGTAATAGTCTTAAAATAACACAGAGGCTCATGAAAACTCATAATCCATTTTAGACTTACCACATCTTTCCCCCCTCCTCTCTTCTAAAATGAGAGTTCAAGAACACTATATTCAGAATTAGCTCAAGGGCACATGTCCTAACCTATCTTTTCCAAACACTCACTTCCCACCTGTTGTAGAACTCTGATCTCCAGACAGGGCAGAGCCACTGCTATCTAGAAATCAGGGCAGCTGTGATTATCAGAAGCTTCTCAGAATATCATGAACATTCCCTTGGAGAAAACATCAGACTTATGAGACAGCACATGAGGTGGCATGTAGAAGACACAAGTATCCTCCCTTTTTTCAAGATGTGTAAATTGTTAACAATGCTGAGGATAGGAAACTCCCACTTGTGAAGAGACATGTCTTTAGTGACATTGCTACCATGAGCTGTTCATGCTTTTGTAAGTAACTCAAATTAAGTTAAAAGGCTCACCAAGTTAGACTCCATGATATTACTTTATTGACCTATCATTGGATCCCTACCTGAGATAAAGTAGCAGTTGTTCATGTTTCCCCCAAAAAAATCATGTCACATTTGGCATATAAACAGGAACCTGATGCAATCGAAAGCTTTGGAAATGCAAGCTGCATTCTCTCCACTGTGAGTGATAAGACATACAACCAAATTTGTGATGGCTGAGGATTAAAAGCAGCCCTGGGAGCAATCTTGATGAAGCCATCTTTCTCCACGTTGCATGGAATTGCATTTCTTTATGATATACTCTCATCTGCATTGCTCCTGCTACTGGTTATAACACTTAAGGCTATACTTCTTTTAAAACTAGAAAGTTCATGATATGCAGGAGTGAATCCCAGAGGGGTAATCTTCCTACATGTATACAAAGTAGCATGCTTCCTTGATGGGTAAGGTCTAACATAAAAGATCTGGTAGACTAGAGAATATGTCACAATTCATGAAAGTTTATTGAGATGGGTGGGGTCTTGAGCCAGTTATGATATTAGTTATCTAGCCTTTTCTGTGAGTTATAAGGTACACATATGAAGCTCAGCTACTTTCCCAGAAATAACTTGTCCATGTAAGAAAGGAATTCCAGTGAGAGAAAGACATGCAGATTCTATCCTCCTCACTGCCCTTGAGTTTATAGGACAAGTGGGAGTGAGAGAATGAACTGGAGATGCTGACTTAGTTCTTTTACCTGTGTAAAGGAAAGACTATACAAATTACGTCTGTGTGAAAGAATCCATTCTGTGTTTGAAAACATGGATCACATGTGACAATGAGGAGAGAGAGAGAGAGGTAGGATAGATAGAAGGTGACTTTAACACAGAAGAAGAGAAAATCTGCAATTCAGAATCAAGACAGGAACCTTAAGAATAACCCAACACAGGAAACAATGATGATCAGGGAGTGTTTTTGCCTCTGGACTGCTTGAATTGGGAAGGACATTTAAACAAAAAAAAAACAAAAAAAAAAAAAAAAAAAGAAACAAAGAAATCCCACAGTCTTGCTTATGAAGATGTGAGACATAAGAATTAATAGGATCAGTCTGAGTGTTGTAGACATGAACGGAAACTGAGAAATATAAAAGTCCACCTCTCTTTCAGACAATGGCTACCCACTCTGAGGCAATACAGGATAAATTGGTTTCTTGTGGAATGGTTCATCTGAGCCATTAGGAACAACTGGTTATCACTGGCTGAAGTTTCAATAAATATTAGGAGCTAGAAGATATTAAAGGAAGGACATCCATTACTGAGGAAACTGAATATGCAATTCATCATGTCTACTTAAGATTATGTTTATAGGACAGTTGAAGAAGAACTTAATTCACAGTGTCTCTGGGATTGGTATAGAGTTTGAATGGCTTTACTGAGTGGCATGATGGGACAAACTCTTTATGTTAGCAAGGCCTTAGCAAATCACAATGATTTATACTGTTATGTAAATTGTGTTTGTAAGTTGCCTAAGGAATCAAGAGGATGGGAGAAAAAGAAAAAGCAAACAAAAGAGGCTATTCAGGTCATTTGAAAGCAAATATGACCCAATTTATGTGAAGCCAAAGTTCCTAGAGAAAAAAAATTGGCAGAAAGCCACATTCACTGTTTTTGAGCCTGGAAAAAACTGAAACCCAAACAATAGTTCACCAAAAGAATGAAAGAAGTAATTGGCATAGCAGTAAAGGTGAAATGATAAGTTCCCAGGAGCAAGTAATTATTCTCCAAGAGTGTGGTATATACATTTCTCCTCCAGCTGTAGAGATTTTTTTTTCACCAAGCCAAGTGTCCTTTCAGCAGCCACATGTGGTGAATGCAGAGGTAGTGGACACCCACAGTGTTAGCCCAGAGGCTGTCAGACTCGAGAAACCAGAATCAAGGAAACAGGTGAGAGAACAGCCTCACTAGTAAGAATAGCATAAGTCAGCTTCACGGAGACCCTGGGATATGAGATGTGCTGTACCACCAGAGCAAAGACTTCAAGTTAAGGTGGCAAAACAGCTCATGAGGAATGGCTGTAGGCACAGAAAGCTAAATAACATAGTGTCTCCCATCAGTGTATGGTTTGGCACATCTGCGAAGCAGAGGCAAGAGGAACATTGCTTCAAAGCTTTACTTTGCTGCTTAACAAATTCATATCCACCTTGGACCACATGAATCCCCATAACAACCCAACCACCACTACCAAAGAAAAATAGTAAGACAACATTTCCCATCCATACACTGTTATACTCAACACTGCTCTTTGAGGAAACGATTGTTTCGAGTGAACTTTTCATGCAGTATCGGGCATTGATAAATATTTAGTGATGGATATGAAGACAAATTGGCATTTGCTTAGAATAGTGGGTGACAGGCTTTCAGGGGTCCTGTCTATGCTTTGTAAAAGGTTTCATCATATAACGCTGACCTCTGACTGCCTTAGAGATTTAGAAAAGAATTTGGAATATTTGTACACACACCTAAATAGTAAGGATGGGAAATAAACCCATGTAAGGTGAAAAATCCGGCCAAAGCATAGATGATACTCATAGGGTTAAAAGTCGTACAATAGCTTCTACCTGCAAATGCTAAAACAATGGTTAGAGTTTTAACAAAGGTACACTGTGAGGTAGGAAAAGGCATACTCAAAAATCAAGGATTTTAAAAGAAAACCTTGATATCACAAGCTAGATACTTCCCTATGAGTTTTTTGTCCAGAGTTTTTCCTGAATCCCTCAAAATGCTATGACTGTTGTTGTAAAGTCTAAGAATATAGGCTAGTGGGGAAGAATTATCACAAATAGTCCCAGTACACTGTGGATCCTATGTGATATAGTACCTCCATGACAGGCAAAATGTACAGTAGTCTGATGACTGGTGTAATGGTGGCAAAGCTGTTCTGAGTATGACCCACCTGCATTCCAATTAGATTGAAGACCTTTCCACAGAGAGAAGACTGGAGATATTGCAGGCTCTATTGGGGAAACCATTTCTCTTGTTAAATGGATATGATTTGCCTATCAAATTTCCTTTAAAACTTTTATGTTTATGCTCACAGAGTATTACTACAAAGCTGCTTTTTACAGCAGGGTTATGTTACTTCAAAGATTTGAAACCTAGGGTGCTGAAAATAAATGAGTATTACTGTAGCACAATAGCTCAATGGTTAGCCCTACGTGGGAGAAAATAACCATACATCTGTACCAACCATTACAAAAATCATAGTATATTGTAAAAGGGGGAGCAGAAAGAATATCAGAACCGAGAAAGTGGTGTGCCGGTGTAGAATATTGTCCTTCACGCACAAGAAATCATCCACACAAGGTCTTCACAATAATGTACCCACTAGCATTTCCTTCTGTAACTGGAGGAGAATTCATGGGTCATAGCATGAGGTCTTTTTATCTCCTTGATGATATATAACTCTCAACTCTTCTTCAGCAGTGTAGCTGCCATATAAATCATCCATGTTCCTGAACCAACCTATCCTTCTTGTTTCTTTCACCTTAGCTAAATTCACTGGTTCACCAAGCTAGACCTGAGGAACATCATTACTTGGTCTATTCTTGGTACTGTCTCTGAAGTGAATAGGTGTTTGTCCCCGTATCCCTTGCCTTTTGAGTTTTTTTTGTTTGTTTGTTTATCTTTTGTTGGTTTTTTTTGTTTTGTTTTGTTTTGAGACAGAGTTTACCATGTATCTCAGTTTGGTCTTGAACTCATAATCCTTCTGTCTCAGTCTCCTATGTACTGGAATTGTATTCTGTGTCACTCTTCTTATTGTATCCCAATTTATGAGATGTTTTTATTAATTGATTTTATCCACACTAGCCTACTTCCCTCCATTCTCATATTCTCACAAACCCTTTCTTTTTCCAAGCTCAGCTCTTCATCCTCACTCCTTCAGCATCTTCTCTACACACACACCATATCATACCATGCATTCACTTCATTGAGCCAGATCCAGGGCTTTCACCAGGTTTTCCTTTATCTTACCTGGAAACCCAGGATGATGCAGCCTTAGCATGCTAGCCTTGCACAACTTTACAAAAGAGGAAGACCCCCACCACAACTACCCAAAACATGCTTAGAAGGCAAAAAAGAACAAGATAAGGTAGGTTGATAGGATTCATAAGTTGAAGAACAAAAAAAAAATTACTGGGGAAAACAGCACATTTCTTAATAAATTCAGCCTGTCTCTCTTTTTTGAAAGGTATCATAAAATAATTTAAAATTATAAACAAAAACAAAAAAAAAAAACAAAAAAAAACCACAGCCTTTAACAGTGACACTTTCTTGTGAAATTAATTTTGTGATTGTTTTTTCCCAAGCCACAATTAGAGATAAAGAAACTGAGATCCTCCAAAGTTGACTCCAGATCAGCCTTACTCACCTTCATCACTACTGAGAGTCTGGAGAAATAATTCATTGTCATCGGAGACAGTTCTGTGCATTATCGGATAGTTAGCAGCTACCTCCGTCTGCTCTATCCCCTAGATGCACTAAATCCTTTCTTCTGGTGTGACAACCAAACGTCTCCAGACAATGTTCTCCAAGGGGCAAAATCATTCCAAGCTTAGAGCCACTCTCACCAGGAAAAAGTGTCTTAGTTTTTCAGGAGTCGGTAAACAATAGCTCTGGGACTTTGAAAGAAAACCCCACTGCATACTTCTATAAATGAAGTTTTACGGGGACATAGCCACACTCATTTACTTACTGTGTGTGGCTGCATTTTGGATAATAAAGCAGAGTTGGACAAGGGTAATAGCAATTGTCTGATCCACAAAACCAAAATGTCTACCATCTGGCTGTTATCAAAACCTTTGCCAACCTCTATCCAAGATTACTAGTTTTAAATATTTTCTCAGGGATGATGACTTTTTATAATGAATTTTTACATAAAACTGCCAGACAGAACATTCAGCTTGGGTAATTTAAGAAAGTAGAATCTATGCTGCATAATTAAATGACTGGTTTCAAAGTCAAGGCTGGCTGGAACAACACAACAGAGCCAAAACATCGCACCTTATTGGTTTATAAAATCTCGAAAGATAGAGAAGCGAGATTGGTATGTAAGAAAGGAGCTAGAGAAAGGATGGATACCTGGCTGCACAGCATCCTGTCCCAATCCAGGTCGGTGACTCTGAGTTGCCAATCCTGAGCAAAAGCAAGAGAGCAAAAATAGTCCAGTGAGGCTGACCACACAGGTCAGGCTCCTGAAGCACAGAGCTCTATAGAAGAGAGTGGACTTAATGTCAGGAGAAGATATCCCACATAGAGCCTCTGTGTACAACAGTAATGAGGACACGGCATACAGCTTCATCCACTTTCCGCCATGACAATAAACCTTTTAAAACCATGGACTTCCTCTTGTCTTTAGGGCCCACCATGGAGAACCATAGAGGGAGCCTTCAACCAATGAGCCACTACCTAATCTCCCACTGGAGGACCTCTCTGCTTTCCAGCCACAGAGGCCTGTCAACTCAAACAAACTAGCCAAGCCGTCGGTGACCCAGCTGAGAGCTGCAACAAAGTGTCTCTACCCCACGAGGCACCACTGGAGTTTCTCTCCCTCTTCCCTCTTGGCTGCTGGACGGTCCAGATCATATGCCCTCCCCACCCCCATCTTAGTCCTTCTTCAGTCTCCTAGCGAAGCCTGGGTGCCCAAGGACTGAGACCACGGGTCTCCCACCAGCAGCGCCTTGGCCCAGAGACCTCCAACCCAAGAGCTCTGCCCCTGCGGGACCTCAGACTGAAATCTCACGACACATGGAGTGGAACTCGGTGGCTTCTCATAGCCCAGCATCTGCCGCAGTGCCTTGTGGAGTAAACTCAGTCAAATTCCAGCACTTCTGCCTCCCTGAGCCATGGCAGATACGTGGGACCCACAACTCAGCCCAACAGAACCCACGCCAGCGAGCTACAGCCCTACATCCCCTGAAGAAAATTCATAGTAAATATTATAAATAATTCGTTTCTGTGTAATAGGCAAAAACATGCTATACCTTCTTTCTAAAGAAGTGGTTCTCTGCACGTGGGTCCCTACTCCTTTGTGAGGCCACATATCAGATTTTCTGCATGTAAGATATTTATTGGCATTACAATTCATAACAATAGCAAAATTACAGATATAAAGTAGCAATGAAATAATTTTTGGTCGAGAGGGTCACCATAACATGAGGAACTGTAAAATGTCACAGCATTAGGAAGGCTGAGAACCACTGCTCTAAAGCCTTTTTACACGATCAGTTCTCTTTATGTTCCTAAATACTTAGTCCCAAAACCCACAGTGAAGACAGGATAGACACTGTCCATTTAAATGGAAAGAATCTTCAAGGTTATCTATTTAAATGGTCAGTGCTCTGTGGAAGAGAACATGAGTCTTCTTCACATCCTTTGACTTTAGATAAAAATTCTAAGAAAATCTCAGCCCCTTCTACTAGCTTCTTCCTTCTTGGCCTTACAAATATCATACTTTGTTTGCTGTCTTTGGAGTTGGGGAACCTTATGATGGGAATTGAACCAAGAGCTTTGTTTATGCTAAGGGTACCAAGATTTTGTTTTCTTTAACCTTCTTGTGTTCTTTTTTATAAAAAATTGAATGAGTTTCATTGAGATATAGACTATTGGGAATGGTATATAATATCATAGCTACATGAATATTGAGTTAAGCAACATCAACAAATGTTCATGGCATTGTCACTTTAGCTATTGTTTCTGATTCCTTTTTTTTTTTTGCCTGTTGTGACAAGTCTACACAGACACTGTTCACAATATGGCCACAGCTGTTCCAAATAACTCATCCTTCTAAAACAAGGTAGAAAAAAAGGGGACAGGTCAGGAAAAGTTTTCTTCTGATCTCTCACTTTCAGTGAGAAAGATATTTTCTAGACGCTCCAAGTAGATGTCTTCATTTATATTATGAGCCTAAACTGCATTGTATGTCTTTCTAGATGCCAATCTTCAAGTAAATGGGGTGGATTTGATGGTATCTTAGTTATCATTCCCATCAATGTGATAAGTACTATGACAAAAGTAACTAAAAGAAGCATAGCTTTATTTGGACTCACAATATGACAGTGTATCATCATGGTGGGAAAGTCACAGCAGTTGGTCACATTTCATTCAGCACAGACAGGGCATGGATGATGATGAATGGTTATACTCGGTTTGCTTCCTCTTTTTTACATAGCCTAGAATCCCAGCCTAGGGAATGGTGCTACCCAGAGTGGATGAGTCCTCCAACCTCAATTAACCTAACAAAATTATTCCCTACAGGCATGCCCAGAGACCCATCTCTCAGGTGGTTCTAGAGCTCATCAAGTTGGCAGTTGAAATTAACCATGACAGATAGTCATGATGAGGTGCCAAGACTTCTGCTCAAACATTATTTCATATGTGTCTATGAGCGAGTTTGAAAGAGTTTAACAATTAAGCCGGTAGACAAAGTAAGCAGATTGTTCTTGCTAATGTGGGTGGCCTCATGCAATCTGTTGAAAGCCCGAACAGAACAAAAAGGCTTGAGGACAGAAGACTGCCATCTGCCTGATAGTATTTGAGGTGAGACTGTGGATTTTTCCCTGCCTTCAGTCATGAGCTATAGCATAGACACTGCATTTTAAATGGGAACAACCTCATCAGCCAACCTGGTCTTCAAGCCTACTGGCTATGGACCTGGGAGCTTGTTAAACTCAACAATCACATGAACCAACTTCTTGTGTTTGGTTATATGATAAATACATGTGTTCTACTGGTTGGTTCTGCTTTTCTCAAGAGCATAAACTAATATAGTCTTCTCTCAAACCATACCAGCATTTTCAAACCCCGGTTTAACATTTCCAACATCTGTACTGCTGGGAGCTTCTGAGTGATAGCAAAGTAGAAATGTTACTTTATTTTATTTTATTCTGTTCACCCATTGACTCATCAATGACGGTATTTGGAATTTTTACTATGTACTAGGGTAGTTACTAGCTTCAAATAGTTCACTGACCAATAGAGTCAGTAGACATATAGCAAAAAATAAGTTAGAATCTGACCATTATAAAGTGATGTGGCAGACCAAAGTGGACTAAGGTGGGGGTGGTGGCTGCAGTTAGAGGTCTCTTGAGAAATAAGGCTTGACAAACACAGGGTCACTGGGTAAGTGAGAAGAAAAGTTTTCCTGGAAGAAAAGTATTTCAGGAAACTGACAAACATATGTACGATGGGAGTAGACAAAGTAGCTGGAAAGTGAAAGTGGTCAGTGATCAAGAGCAGCAAGAGGTAATCACCAGTTTTAAAAGATTGGGTGAAATTTCTGCCGTGTCGAGGCTCCTGTTTGTTCCTCTGCTTTCTTATCAAAAATTGGGGTCTGGCCATCCCTAGTCTCTTCTTCACCCTCATTTTTTCTAAGAAATGAGATTGTGGGGGCGGGGAAGGGGAGGAAGGGAGAGAAAGAGGAGAAAAAGGGAGATGAGGGAGGGAGGGGGAGAGGAGGGAGAGAGAAGGAGAATAATAACAGACAAAAAAGATAATTTCAGGTTTTTGCTGTTGATGGGTGTTTAATTTTTATTTTAGGTTAATATTGCTAAAGAAACTAGACGCATTGGTAAAATCCATTTAAATGATGATCATGTCCTTTCTGTGAAATGACAGAAACAGTTGCTTTTTATTTCTCTTTCCTTCTATGCAGCACTTGAAATCAAGCCCAGAGCCTCTTGCATACTAAGCAAGTGCTTTGCCACTAAGTTACACCTCTCTGGCTTATGTCTCAGTTATTTCAGTTTTCATTTAGGACATAATATACACAAGATAAGCCTTCCCCAGTAGAAACATGTTTCTTGTTCTCCAGTCAAGACAAAAAGTCTATTAGGCAAGGATATGCCATTTTGTAAAGCTCCTTTGTTTGGGTTGACAATTCTCAAACTACCATAATTTGGTTTCCAGAATTAAAGTTAAGTTGCTTTTCTAGAGTCTTGCCTTCCTCACCCTCATAGGTGATTCGGAAACATCTGGCATGGCACTTGACTGATAGAACTGTGACTGGACTCATGCCTGTGAAAGTCAAGATGCTCAGACCTGACACTTTTCTATTGTCTTCTCTTTGAACAGGCCATTTCTTTTGCTCTGTGCTTCATAAGGAACCATAGGAGGTACTAGTTAAACCCTGGACCAACCTAAGCTGGAAGATTCCCTCTTGGTTTCTTTCTCACTGTTGTTCTTGATTAGTCTTCCTGTGGCATCATCTTACGGCCTGAAAATTCTATTAGCCACAGAAATTCAAGCCACATAGACTGATGACAAAAATTACTTTATTACCTGGCACAACACCAAGCTGCATCCTCACTGTTCTGACTCCCCCTCTCATACATCACAGCCTTTCAAACACTTTTGTGGGGAAAAAAAAGTCTTACTTTAGAGAATAATGACCGTGATATAATGATACAATTTATGGACTTAAGATTTGATGGTGGTTTTGCTTTTGTTTCTTGAAGCTTACTACACAACATTGGCTGGACTGGAACCTGCTGTATAGAGCAGGCTGGCCTCAAATTTGCATCAATCATCCTACCTCAGCCTTTTGAGTATTATGGACATGTACCATCATTTCTGTCTTAGACATAGCACAAAGGCTTCCACCTTTGGCAATAAAGAACTTAAACACTGTTCTTTTCAATTCAGATAAGCATCAGTTTGCAATGCTCCCAGCTAATACCATTTTCTATGCAAACTCTGCTATAACTCTGTAAAGACAATATATTTTGGTCACCACAGCCTTTTGTGAGCACCTATAATGAATGAGGCATGTACTAGAGTTTCGTCAGTAATAATAAGAAGAAAGCATCACTATGCTTTCAGCTTGGTATTTGTTCTGGGCCCTGTTGTAAACATTTTCTATATGTCTTAGCTTATGTTTCACAGCAGCCTCACTAAGCAGATGTCATTTGTCTTTACCATTTTGCATGAGAATGCCAGAGACTATGGGTTGAATAAACTGCTAAAGTTGTCAGAATATCTAAATGTTAAAATGCATATTCAAACCCAGAGTCAACTGTGACACTAACTCCTAGTGCATTTTATTTAGAGGAATTGGCCCTTAGACACTAAAGCTTGCAGCATGTATTCATTTGTTAGGCAAAATATTTCAAATTTTTCTTCAGTAAATGTAATTCTATTCCAGAAACCATCATTTCTACCCCCTTAATTATTACAGTAGCTAAAAATATTTTAGTCATATTTTACTGATTAATCAATGTATCTTGAGTTATATAAATATGTAAATTTTGCAGTCTAAAATTTTAATGTTAATCCAATTATCATGGCCAGCCTTAAGGCTGACCACCACTGATCTTATATCCTGGTTCTCATTCCCTTGTACAATCTTCTTTTACAAAATTTTCCAGGTTGGTCAGTGTGGCCACTGGGATGTGGTAATAACAAAGGTATGTCACTTCAGATCTGTATTACACAGAGTCTGTGAATTCTATCTAGAGTTTTCTTTGTCTCCTTTCTGCATAGTCACCAGTGTCAGTTTGCATATTCATTGATTCATCATTATCCATTCATTCAGCAAGTGTTATAGGATGCCTACTATGTGTCAGGCACTGTTGTAAGCATCAGCAATATGCAGGTAAATAAAACAAAGAAATACATCTTCATGAACCTTGTAGAAAGAAGTAGCAAGAGATGTGAGTGTGGAGTCAATTTTATTACATGCCAATGTCTATAAATGCAGAAAAACAGCAACAAGGAGCACCAAACCCTCTTGGTTGTGACCGTCAACTCTCTTGAGTAGTGGAAATATGAATGTACTGTGCTAAAATACAATGTTTCATAAAAAATAATTTCATATCTAGGAACTAGAAAAATGGCCCAGCAATTAAGAGCATATATTGCTCATTGGGAGAACACAAGTTCAGTTCCCAGTACCCACAAAGTGGCTCAGAACTTTCTGTACCTCCAATTCCAGGGAATCTGACACCCTCTTTTGGCCTCTGAGGGCACTGCACACATGTGGGACACAGACATGTAGGTCAAATACCCCAAAATATAAAATAATAAAAACTAATTAAAAACAGGATTATAGACTTAAAACTATTATTAAATCTTAGGACTCCTGTTTCAAGAGTGTGGAGGACAAAACCTTCTTTTGGTTCTGCTCCGGTGTAAACTAGTTTTGTGGTTATGGTTTGTTTTGATGTGGAGTTCCTTTTGGCAATTCTGTTCAAGAATATTATGAAAGCTTTTGACATAAGTCATATATTTTTAAAATGTCATAATTAACACTGATGTTAATTATGTTAATTATGATCAATTTTCTCTTCGAGAATTAGATTTAACTACTGTAAACTTTAGCATCGAGTAATAATACAGTTCTTTGGTCTATTGTGTGACGAGGCACTTATAACCTAAAAAATAAACATGACATGACCATGATTAAAAGGAACTTTTTCAAAGAATAATTTTATTAATATATATTAATTGTGCAAACTAATAGGTTCCATTAAGACATTTCCATACATGTATATAAAGTACTTTTATCAAATTTGTGCGTGCGTGTGTGTGTGTGTGTGTGTGTGTGTGTGTGTGTGTTTGCACAGGAGAAAGGAGTTCTTTGTTGAACTTTACATTTTATTAGTTACATATATGTAGTTGTGGCTACAGGGATGTGAACAGGCAGAGAGCCAAAAAATAAGCAATAAAGAAGCCTTGGAGTGTGATCAGCCATGAAGTTGCAACTGGGCCTTCAGTAACTCCAGTAATGAGTTAATAAGCCAATAAAGTCTGTGACCATTTTCAATGTTCAGAGGCCCCAGCACTTGAAACAAAATGATTTACTTGATCAATTTCCCAAGTCAGGATCATACCCTTGTTTCATGAGATGCCTTAACTATTTATCAGAGCCATCTGGACTATTGAAAAAGTAAATTCCACAGAGCTCTCAAAAATAGCTTCATACCCTGTACTGTAAATGGCATTGAAAAGAAATAAAAATAAGATGGTTTACAGTAGGTAGTAATCTGGCCTTCCTCCCATCACCTCCCTACACTAAAAGCCATAAACTGAAGAGTGGATGCACTTCAGTTTTTTGATGAGTCCGCAGATTTGGCCATTTCTGTATAGTCAGAAACAGTCGTTGGAGATGTAGTGAAGAACCCCCAAACAGGACTCTTTCACAAAGGACAGCATCTGTCTCCGAGAAAGGTGACTTAGACACTAAACACACCACCAAAATAATCCCACAGGTCAAAAGTCCACATCTGGATTTTGTGAACATCTGGGAAGTAGAAATTTACCCACAGGAAGTCATGGCAACACATTTGCACATAGAATTCGAATATCAATCTGTGCCCATAATTTGTTGGCTGAGTAACTTGGAGAATGCTGCCTTATTTTCTCAAAACTCAGTTTCTTCATTTGAATAATACTGCTATCCTATGACTCATATGACAGTTCACTGAACTGATCTGAATAAGATATTTATAGCAGAAAGTAAAAACTGTCCAACAAAAGCCATCTCTTGGGAGACTTTCATCTCAGGACAGCAGCCTGAACAAGACCTGGGAACATGACAGAAGCCCCATTCTTCAGATACCTGCCCCTAACACAGATCCTAAACAGTTAAATGAGACACTCTGGCATTGGGCCCTGGAACCCTTAACAACTCTGTGGAGGATGCTGGTACATGCTCAAGTTGTTTGAAAACCATACTTCTAGAATATGATTGCAAGAAATATTTATACCATAGCATCCATTATCAAAGGACCTCTGTTTCATGAGTATTTGAATATTTGAGAGTTATAGGGGTGAAAGAGGCCCTCTTCCACTATCTTCCACTCCCACTTTTAATTTTTATTAATTTCTTTATTAAATATCGCCTGTATGCATGGTGGATGTATGTACACATGCTACCTCATACTTGTGGCGGTTAGAGTACAACTCTCTAGAGTTAGTTCTTCCCACCCTATATGTGGGATACAGGGATCAAAGTCAGGTCTCTGGGCTTGCATGCCCAACATCTTTAACTGTTGAGCCATCCTACCAACACCCACCTATAGTTTTCATGTGGACTTTCATGGCTGAAACTAAATATAAGACCTAATTTAAAAATGCAAAATCACATTTTATTAATTTTAGAGATTCCAGGGAGAGTAACTTCAACATCCAAAGTCAAACACTGACAGTGTGGTCCGAGACATTTTGGCCCCCAAGCATTGGAGCAGCTCGGGCCGCAACATTTTTTGGCGCCTAGTGTGGGACAGCTCAGGCCACAACATTTTTGGCACCCAACATGGGGCAGCAAGAACGAGCGACCCAGTGAAGGACCTTACTGGAAGAAGGATCCACCAGCAAGAACAAGAGACCCAGTGAAGGACTTTAATGGAAGAAGGATCTGCCGAAAATTCAGAAGTGAAACAAAGGTGATCACCGCGAGAATCCGCTGCTTTGAGAAAGGTAAATCATGTTAACGAAAATGGGGCAAGAAATAAGTCAGCCTGAACTCAACTCTCTGTTTTTATTTTGCTGTTTTCTGCTCACGTGTGTTAATTGTCTGCTTTTGCTTCGTTTCTTAAATGCTATCTCTCATGTTCAAAGTAAAAAGAAACATATTTATCTGAAATTAGAATCTAAAATACAACCAAAGGTTGATGACGATTTGTCAGAGCTAGATTGTGCTAATCTAGAGGAAGAGGCAGCCGAAAATTATGACCCTGAATGGCCCTCTTCCCAAAGTCCCTCTCCCAGTGCACCTCCACCTCCAAGTGTTCCCGCAATGGAGATGGTGGTTGTAGATCCCAGATGGAAGTTACAGGAAAAAATATCTGTTCTTAAACAACAAATAGAGTTAGAAAAAGAGTATCAGGACTTAATTAATCAGCTACAAAAATTAAAGACAGGGAAGATGTCTCAAGAGGTAAACTGTGAAAATCCCCCTTGCATTCCTCAACCAGGAGTCCAAAGGCAGTCTCTGTCCCCTAGCTTAAGATTAGCCACAGATCATCCAGAGAAGGGAGAAGCTGAGGCTTTTCCTGTATCAGAGACCAGAGACAATCAAGAGGTTGCTTGGAGACATCACACAGAATTTAATTTTCAAATTATTAAGGAATTTAGAAATGCAGTATCACAATATGGTGCCACTGCTCCCTTTACTCTCACAATTTTAGAGTCTGCTGCAGAGGAGTGGCTGACTCCTAGTGATTGGAATACGTTAGCGAGAGCAGCTCTTAGCGGTGGTGACTATCTTATTTGGAAATCAGAATATCATGAGAATTGTAAAGAAACAGCTAGGAGAAACATTCAGGCAGGCAATGGTTGGTCCTTTGATGCCTTACTAGGAGAAGGGCATCAAATGCTTCTAGTGATAATCAGATGCAATATGACCCAGGCTTATTCGCTCAAATTCAAAATGCAGCCATGAAGGCTTGGCGTAAACTCCCAGCAAAAGGGGACCCTGGTGCGTCCTTAACAGCAATCAGACAAGAACCTAATGAACGATTTTCTAATTTTGTTCATCGATTAATGACAACAGCAGGGAGGATTTTTGGTAATGCAGAGGCAGGAGTAGATTATGTGAAACAACTTGCATATGAAAATCCCAATCCTGCCTGCCAAGCGGCCATTAGACCCTACAGGAAAAAGACAGACCTTATAGGGTATATCAGACTCTGTTCCGACATAGGGCTCTCCTACCAGCAGGGCTTAGCTATGGTGGCTGCCATGCAAAGACAATCAGTAAGAGATTTTTTTGGATAGTAGAAACCAAAAGGCCTGTTTTAAATGTGGCAAGCCTAGACACTTTGCAAGAGATTGCAAGGCAGAAAATGAGTTAACGTAGAGACAGCCCAGAAAACAGCCTGGGCTCTGCCCACTTTGCAAACATGGAAGGCATTGGGCTAGTGAATGTAGGTCCAAAAGAGACACACAAGGAAACATCCTTTCCCATAATCAGGGAAACGGGAACAGGGGCCAGCTCCAGGCCCAGAAAAGATGCAAGCCAAAACAGGCTTATGGAGCAGTCAGTGTCATACCAGCAAACATCAGTCCCTTTCTGAACTTAGTCGAGCAACACCAGGAAGTGCAGGACTATAACTCAGTTCTGCCACCCACATAGTATTAACCCCAGAAATGGGACCTCAGGCCTTA
>JANHMN010000003.1:148014447-148040494 GCA_030674055.1 Rhabdomys pumilio
TTCCCAACAGAAATCTCTTCTCGGAAAGACTTTTATGAGGATCAATTCTGAATGCATAACTACAGCTTCTGGCACATGCTAAGTGCATTGCAAATGACTGGTAAACAGATTTATTGTTATAATTAGATTTGTGAAGTTGTATTAGTTTCGTACACTGTAATAACAAGTACTATACAATGATTTAAACAACAGGAATGCGTTTATCTCATGGTGCTAGATGTGAGGCATTCCAAACATTGGCAGGACTCTCTCCAGTATCTCTAGAGGAAATCCCGTCCTTGTCTTTTCTCGTCTCGATGATGGCTGGCAAGCTTTGACATTCTATTCAAATATTCTCCCTGGGTGTCTTTATGCTGTCTTCTCATTGTGTATATTTGTTTCTATCTCTACACCCACATTTCTATTTTTGTAAGGACATTAGCAAAATGACTTCATTTTAGCTTTATTACTTTTCTATGACTGTACTCCCAAATAAGGTCATATTTTTATATAGTTAGAAATTCCATGTGTCTTTTGAGGGTGACACAACCCAACCACACAGTAGGTAGCAAGTCACTGGCTTAAAGTCTTGAATAGACTTTAAGGTTTTCTTTTCCCAGCACTGACATCTTTGCTGACAACCCTTTTCTTTACAAGGAGCAGAATTGCATAACATTTTGATCTCATGTCTCAATACCCCTTGGTTATTAGAACAGGTAATATATGTCCTCAGGCTCTGATGGTTCCCCACAGTCCACTGCTTGGAGTAATGTTCTGCTAAACCCAGCTCTGGAGGGAATAAATATTTGCTGACTCCCAGTGTGTAGTAAGCGCTATATTGAGTAATCGCACACAGCTGATTCAGGCTACTGAAGGAACAAGAACTGTTCCTGGTATTGCCCCTAAAGACAAGCTCCTCCTCCTCCCTTTCTCCTTTTCAACACTCCAGGATGTTTCTGTGCTCAGTCTTCAATGACAGAGTGACACTGAAGAACTAGAGAAACCACAGCTGTGGAGATCGATGCTGAAACAACCCTTGTGGTGGCTTACCTCAGCTCACCTTTTATGATACCTACATTGCTGGTTGAGTTAAGAGTCTTAAAGAGACCTTCTGTAAAGTATCTAACGGGGCATTGAACTTCATCTTGGCCTCCTTTTACACTTTCTACCTTGGTTTCCTTAGAAAAATCAACCTATAGGCATTTTGTAGCTGAGGCAGCCACTGGGCAATCTGCAAGTGAGAAACCTACAAGAAGAATGTTGTCCCTTTTCTCTGGTTTATTTATCTACATAGAAAATGTTACCCAGATATCTTTGCTAATAACGACTTGGAGAATGCAGCATCTTCCACCTATGACTTCTAACATAAAACATTTGTCTCTTCCAATAGTCAACAACCTCAAGACCAGAGATTGTTGTTAGTAGGTAAGCAAGCAAGCGGTTATGAGAGATCAGGCAGTTTGGAAGCTACAAATGTACTGAACAGAGACACTCCAAAGACCATGCGCACATGAGGAAAAGTACAGGAAGGAATAGTTTCCTCCATATAAACTCCCCCAAACCTCATCCTCCTTTAGATAGGCTTTAAAAGGGCTGACTGGTAAAGATGGTGAAGTCGGACCAGCATTGTAAAGCCTAGGGCTATTATTTAGCTATTAGAATGTTATTTAGTTATTAGAGTAATAAAGCCATTACTCTAGTACTGACAAAAAAAACCCACAAAAATAAGACTTTAAATTCATTTGGTCTTTCTGGCAAGAAGTCAGAGATCAGGACTCTCGTGGCCTAAAATGAGGTCTTTCACTTTGGAAAGGGTAGGATTTTATTAACCAGGCTCTTCCCATTGGGAAAGATGTACTCTTGGGCAACCCCTGGAGATAAAAAAAAAAAAAAAAAAAAAATTAAAAGATAGCATTGTCATATGGAAAAGAGTCTGTGTTTTACAATGTCCTGTAACATTGTTATGTTAGTAGCAGGGAAATTTTGTTTCTTCAATAAGAATGGCCACTATTTACTTTGCTTTCCAGGGCCAAAAACATAATGCATGTCCGGGAGAGAATAACTCCATGGGCTTTTTTTTTACAGAATATGGTGGCCAGGACCACACAACACTAAACAGCGCACATCAGTTGGCCTTCGGGGGATGGGATAAGACCCCAGAACAAGGACTGAGGACAGGGTTTGCTGCTGTTTCTGTAAAGTCGTTGAACTAATGGAGGGAGCCAGGAGAAGTGCTGGCTCAGAAATGGTCAGGACAATGTTTTCATGGTGTCCTCCCCTACACCCCCAGCCCTGCTCTCTTTGGCCTTTCCATTGATGATGATTACTCTGTTAAGACATAAAATCACACCTGTGTTCTCAAATGTACAATGACAACTGTTGACATATAAATGTCCAGTGAGATTCTTTTGTGTACAGTTCAAAAAGAGGTTAGTTTGGCGTTTGCTTCACTGTTGGGTGGAAAGGAGGGAGTCTACCTGGTAGGTGGAAAGTGAGGAGAACGCCTCCTTTCAACCCCCTATATCTCCCATCCATATCCTACTCATACTCACACCAAATCAGGAGCTAACAGCCTGCTCTGAACAGACACTAATGCCCTAGGTGAAGAAATCTTAAAACATACAGAAAAAAGAGGGTCTGCACTGACATCTAAATTTTATTGTTAATAACGTTATTGTTATTATTTGCCACTGGGGAACCAAACAGATACACATAACACAGTTTCCAATGGTATCAATAGTGGATGCTCCCCTCACATCTGGACAAGGGGAGGCATCATTACTCTTTTCCTAGACTCCTAAAAATAAAAGAACCAACTTTTATTTATTTTCAGAAGCTTGGAAGATACAATTGAGTCCTGGGGCCAACATGAAGGGAGCCAAGACCACCTTACCCCAGCTGCTACAAATAGCAACTACCATTTTCAGCTTGATCCAAGCAAGGGCAGGCAGCCGGTGCCTGGAGGTGGCCAGTCCTTTTCCAGAAACTTCCATCTGTCACAGAACAAGTGACTGCACACAGCTAGTGGACCAAAGCCAATAAATACTAACATGAGAAACATACTCTTGATGTCCTGCTGACCTGATTGGCAATGGTATTCTTCCTGCCTGGTATGGACAGTACAGTGTTCCCTCCTCTCTTTGAAGGGAAAACCTCCTTTGGATGGAGCTTTAGATGCTTGTTCATGGAAGATATACCTCTCTTGGAAGGAGGCATTAGAAAGTTTAGGGTGAAAACTGTGTTACTTTGAGTTCCACTGTAAGGACAAAAATTTGAAATGTGCAGCTTGAAGCAAAACAAAAATTCATGGTCAGCAAAGACCACCAACAACTTGTTACGATTAACCATAATAATAACATAACCAGTTCCTTCAGGGGCAGAGTGACCAAAGATGAAGGGACCGACAAGGACATACCTTGACATGTTTAGACAAGCCCAAGTGAGTGATAGGCCACCTGGTGTCTACTTCCTCCCTCCCTGTCTGGGAGGTCCAAGGTTTCATGGTCAAAATAACTAGTCATCCTGCCAGCTCACACGTAGCCGCTTCTGCAAGTTGCTAATGTTTGAAATGTCCAATCATATGTAACCACGCCAAATCTTCCCCCCTTTCCCAGCCCCTACCCATAAATATCCCAAATTTCTTGGGGTCTGGTTTGAAGCCTCTATCTCCTGCGTGGGATACGTTTCTACCCGAGGGCCCTTACCATTAAACTGCCTTTTGCTGTTGCATCAAGAAAGTCTCTCATGTGTCTTGGGTGCACTCCAGTCCAGACTCGAGTGAGGGTCCCCCTCTTGGGGTCTTTCACCACAGCCCCTCCTCTGGGAAGCTTCCTCCAACCCACATCCCCGGAGACTTACAACTCTCTGTCATTAGCAGAGGAGCCTTTAGAAGCTGGTTTTTTTTTTTTAAACTCAAATCCACAAATGTTTACGAACACTGTGCATCAGCACAAGATAAAGAAACCATGGGCCGGGCAGTGGTGGCGCACGCCTTTAATCCCAGCACTTGGGAGGCAGAGGCAGGCAGATTTCTGAGTTCCAGGACAGCCAGGGCTACACAGAGAGACCCTGTCTCGAAAACACAAAAACAAAAACAAACAAACAAACAAACAAAAACCATGGGATTCCATGCTGCATATCATAGGACGTTTCCACTTTATCATCTCACACACATTTTCAGAAAAGTTGCACTTTCCTCAATAAAATAAAAATAAAAAAGAGTTCCTTTTATTATTTATTTATTTATTTATTTATTTTTCAAAGCAGAATTAAAACCTCTTACATCCCATAAAGGAAGTTCACTGACACACAGCTCTTAACCACTACAGAATTTTCAGGACAGCTATGGTGAACACACCTTGCACTCCAGAAAGAACAATGTGTGCATCCTCAGTGGACGTTTTTGGGTGACTTATGCGCTGTGCTTTGCTACTCTCTTCTTCCAACAGCCTCCAATGGAAGGGAGCATCTTGTAGAACTCTTTAGTCCCGTTCATGCCATATCTCCCACTTCTCTTTTCTGAGCACGGGGTGGGTGGGGAAAAGAAAGATCTCACTCCTGCATGTTAAAAAGAACTATGAATAACAACCCCCACACCACAAGACAGGTTAACAAGAGAAGGTTATGACAAATTGATTTGATCCTAGTCCCAGGTGACACAGGGACCTTAGGATTAATGGCACATTGACCCAGAACAAACTGCCCATTTTTATATTTGAGTGTCATATTGAGGTATGACTGGATTGAAAAGAGAATCTGACGATGCTAGGACAAGTGGGTAAAGCCAGAAAGGCCTGTCTGTACAGATTCTTCTTGGTCCCTCTGAACTGGCATTTTCTTCTCCCAGCTGTGGGGCAGGACGGAATAAAAACTAGGGCTTTATGATCTATTATAAGACAAGGGAGGTCTGAGAATTTGTTTATGGCCAGCTAGCCCCAAAACAAGAAGGTGGGGATCGGAGCAATATTTTTAGCTTCATGTCTTACTTTGGAGAAATGAGGTTCTAATACCAGTGATCTGCCTTGAACAGGAAGATTTAGGATTCCTGGGTGGCCCTGCAGAGAGAAAAGAAACAGGAGCAAGACACAGGATGATGGGAAAAGATCAGTGAGACAGTCGCATTGCTTCAGACATGCTCTTGAGACTTGTTTACTTTGGAGTCATGATTTCTGAACCCCAGGGGTGGGGCTGTACACTTCCTTGCATGAAGCAATCTCACCAAGCAGAAATACACGAGCTCTTCAAGGTTAGAATGTCCATTTGTTCCTAGAAACCTTGCAAAGCCATTGTTCCCTCTGCCCTGGGTACTAACACTGTCTAGTTGAACACCCAGTTGAACTGCTCTAGAGGAAGGGCCACAGGCTCTGGGAAGGGAACAGAAAGGAACTTGGAACCTGGTTTTCCCCTCCTAACATTGTAGGAAGACTCTTAACCATTCTAAGTTCCCCCAAACCTTCCCGGTAAAAATCAGTCATAAAAATGAGAAGGAAGGTAAGTTGAAGCCAGAAGGGGAAGATACCTCAAATAGCCACGAGACACATACATTCAGTCATATGAATTGTGGAATACAATCACAGCCTACATTTTCTATGAGGGTTTTCTTTAAAAAGACAACATAGCAAACAAACAAAAATCCAACCACTGTCTACCGCATTTTGACAGTGACACATAAAGGCCATGCTGGCTTATATTGATTATGTCTTGCTGAAGGCACTTGACAAGCAGGGAACCCGGAAAGGGCTGCAGGGCCCACCTTTTCCACAGCAGCAGGCCAACAGAGTGTCACTGAGGAAGTTGCTTTGACTGCATGAAATAAAACACGTCTGGCTGCCAGATAAAACACTGAAGCAACAGGAAATCTATGAAGTCAGCTCACTAAGCCAACCCTCATCCACCACGTCTGTCACCACCAGGTGTCTGCTGTGCCCACTACAACTTCATCTGCCTTACCTTTCCCTCCCCAATTGTTTTGTCTAAAAGCTTTCTCCTTGACCTTTCTTTAGATCTTCCCTGTCTACACTCTGCCCTCATCCTCAGCATGGAGGGGCGGGTATATTCTCGGAAGGTATTGCACCAGCCTGCAATGGTCATATCAGTAAAGTTTACAGCCCAAAGTGGTGGAAGATAGCTTGTCAATCCCCTCCCCTGCCCTCCACTGCAAACAGTAGAAATCCAAAACAGAGAGATGGAGAACACACCCACTCTGGCTGGGCAGCAGGAAAAGCTGCCTGGGACAGAAGAAAAACTGACAGTGACTGAAGATCCCCCCCACCCCCCACCATGAAGGGGTGGGGTAGTAAGACAAGCAGCCAGAGATGAACAGAGTCTTCCCTGCCCAGTAAGCTCTGAACACAAAGCAAGGTCTGAGCTATGCACCTGCTCCTGCTTTTCTATGGAGCTAGTGATGGGTGGAGATCCCAGCTTCCTTATGGCCAACATCTGTCCTTCCCACAAACCCTACTTAATTACAGTAACTTGAATGTTTCTCTGTTCAAACACTAAGCATTCTTTTCAATAAGTGTAATTTACATCCCCCCCTTGAATCTTTCTATTTAAAGAGAGAGCAAGAAAGAGAGGGGGGAGGGGGAGAGGGAGAGGGGAAGAGGGAGGGAGGAGAGAGAGAGAGAGAGAGAGAGAGAGAGAGAGAAAGAGTTTTGCTTGTGTTTTAACAACAATGACAGCAAAAAGCTCTCAGAGCATTGTTGGAACATTCCTGACTTTGGATTGCATTAAGTTTTTAAGAGATCACTTCTTTCCACCAGATGGCGCTATTGCTAGTGCTGTTGAACACTTGGGACCTGCTGCAATGTCTAAATAAATATCAACAACTCTTTGTCTAGTTGACTGCGATTGCACCACTGTTTTGACAACTGCCATCTCCCTACCTGACCTGATAACCGTGTCTGTAGAACTCTGTCATCTTTATTCTTTAAAGCATCCCCTGGAAGGTGAAGGCTGACAAATGTCTTGAAGTGTTACGCTTTGAGATAAGCCCTAGATACCCAATGGAGTATATTGGTCACTACAGGGCCATCAGTTTAGAAGAAAATGGTCCTGTAGCCAACAACCACTCAAACATTCAGCACACCTAATGATTTGTGCTTTTGGAGAAGACAAAGGCATCTCTTTGCACAGGCCGCACGTGATCAGGCCTGAGGGGTGGATCAGGCCTGGGGGGGGGGGGGTATAACCCAAAGCAGTCGAGGAAGGTAAGCTAAAGAAGACAAGAGGGGGACGGAGGAGATACATCCAAAGCAGAAAGATGGCACTCAGGCTAGATGGAGTGTTAGCATGATCTGAAGGACTGAGAAGAGAGAACAGAGTTTTGAAAATAACCGGAAAAGCCAAAGAAGGTAACTGGATGACCCCATTACTGACCCTGAACTGTCAGACCTACATGTGATCATCTCCCTTATACTTCCAGCACCGGATTCATGATCTCTGCGTGGTCTGACCATGAGCTGTCTACTAAGTACCAGTGTGCCGTGCCACCTGTGAATTCCCTTGCAAAATTTATAAAATGGTAAAAGGCCTGGAGTCACGTTCCTTCACCCTCGGCTCTAGGTGGCCTGCCGCCAAATCCTCTAGATCGGTAAATCTCCAAATATGATCAACACCCCGTCACAGCAGCTCCTCCAGGAAACACAGAGATGTAGATGGTTATTTCTCACCCAGGACCTACTGAGTGGGATGTCCCGAATCCTCCATTTTTAACAAGCCCCCAGAAGATCCAAAGTCTGTTCCAGTTTAGAGACCACAGACTGGGACTTCTGCTCTACCATTTTGTATCTGGGCTACTTCATGGCCTTCCAAGTATTCTTCACCACAAGAGGCTTTTTTTGGTGTGCATCTCAGACTTGACACACTGGCTGTGATCCACCCTCAAACCAGTAATCAGTACAGATGAGCACAAGGCTCCTGGCATTCTTTAAAAGGCATCCTTGCAAGACGAAGGCTGACACATACTGCTTAGTGTTAGTCTCTTATATGAAGCAGGAGGATTGGTTCTTTTAAATGCAAATCTGCTCTTGCAAATCCCTCTTTTCAAGTCACCTAGACAACACCTACATTTCTTTAGGCCTACAAGCATGTGAACCAGTCAGTACACTAACAAAGAACCCAACATGCATCTCCAGGTCTCCAGCTGCACTGGACTTGCGGTCCTCACATGCTGCTTCTCTGGATCTCTGGGCCCCTTTAACCATCCATCATGGGGTAGACTTCAGAATCACACTCTTTCCTCCACCTTCCCTCTCTCAGTCAATGTAGATTGAAGGAACTCCTGTTTGCCCAAGTACTGATTTAGTACCATCCCAGTACAATTAACAACACACATTTTCATTTCAAATAATATTCTGTTTTGGACAACAGATTATATAACCCTTTTACCTATTCAGTGTTATCAATATTTGTTTAAATCCCTTGTGACTTGTGACCCTGGCAAATTGACCATCGTTTGTGATTCTTTGATTCGGGTTCATTTTCATCAGTGGTTTGCAAACTGCACACAGGGAGAGCTCAGCAGACAACTGTGGAATGACTGGACAACCTTCCTTCCTTTCTTCCATTCTTCCTTTCTTCCTTCCTCTTTTGAAAGGAATACTAATTATTGTGCCTAGGTTATAAAGGGACACAGATTCTAGAGAGTCTCCAAGATAACACAGCAATAGAAAGTATGGCTGGCATCTGAGTTCGGATTGGGCATTTCCCAGACTTACGGCTGCAAAGCAAGGAGATGCTCTTTCACATCTGAGTCCGTGGATATTCTGCAGCAGTGCTGGCTGGAGCTCCACCTGTCTTGAGTAGGACTGAACTCAGTTGGAAAGCTACAGACGTTCCTTTCCTATTGAAATGGCAATCTGCTCTGAGGAAATGAAGCCCACAGTGCTCTGAGTACAAAGGGCGAATGTGTGGGAGAAGCCAAAGATCAAACAGTCAAACACACTTGTGATAGAATTTTTCATGAGCTGAATTCAAATGTTATCATTTGAACCCCAAGCTTCGCTCCCTTGGATGCAAACGAGAGAACAGAGAGTGAGGGGGGAGGCAGCTGGCGGTGAAGAATCTGCAGGCAGATGAGTGGTTCCTGCCTGGGGACAGAGAAGAGTGACAACCTGGCAGCCCGGGCTGAGGTCCAGAAGAAACCCCTTCAGCAGAAGCTAAGAGACCTCTTTTTTTCCTTAGTCCACACAGAGAGGTTGGGGATTCCAGAGCACATCAGCATCCCTCCAGTTTAGGCAGGCTGGTCTTCGTCCTAATCCACAATTATGGGTATAGCTCATGAAGTCACTTAACCTGTTTCTATTTACCCATCTGCAAAACAGGCAAGTGGGACTTACAGGACCTTTAAAGACACTCACCTCCAAAATGGGGAACCTCTCAACCACAGAATGTGATTGAGATTTGATACAGGGGGATTCAGCACCGCCCCCATAGCATTCTTAATTTCAGTAATAAAATGGATTTGAGAAAAAAAAAAATTCAAGTGGAAACTTGAGGGCAAGTTTATTAGAGTTGAATACTCCCAGGGCAGGCAAACTGCAAATCTCAGAAGCTGCCAAGAGGAAAAAAATGGAGGAAAAAAAACAACAAAATAAACAAAAAACAAAAACAAAAAACCAACAAAATGACCAAAACAAACAAACAAACAAATAATCATGCCATTTGAAAAGCAGGTGTAGAGTCCCACCACAGGACTGGGAATGGACTTCAGAAAATGAGCAAGAGAGGCCAAAGTATATCTGTGTTCAATATACTTTGAACAAGCATATTTGTGTTCTGGTCAGCATCCAAAAGAAAGAGACAGGGAAGAGGAGGAGAAGGAGGAGGAGGAGGAGGAGGAGGAGGAGGAGGAGGAGGAGGAGGAGGAGGAGGAGGAGGAAGAGGTGCACCTTTCGGAGTCAGTACTGAGAAAGGCAGACAGACCCAGGCAAACAGCATGGCTGCTACCAGTACAGGGACTGCACTAGGGATCAGGAATTCTGGGAAGGAGGCATACAGAATTTTATTAAATGAAAAATTATTCTTCTTACCTCTGTAGCTTGGCTTAAAAACCTGCCTCTCAAGGGCAGTCCCTTAACCTTGTCCTTGACCCTATCTAGTTGGAAAGAAAGTTAGGTCTCCACCCATGCTAGAGGCTCTATTCTCTTAAGCAGACCTGTTTTTCCTGTAATAGGCCTTTACCAAGGCTCTAACACACAATGCTTGGAAGACAGGAACACACGGGAGCAATTCTAAATTCTGCTCTTAAAGTCAGGAAAGGCAGAGAGCCTTCATTCCAGCCCAGCCCCTGCTGCATCTGATTCTTGATAGAGTCTTTCAGGTCACGTCCAGCCTACTTTGAAATCTAAATTGAACCATAAAATTCAAAGTGAAATGAATTCAAAGCTGAATGAATCAGCTTCTCTGTCTGTCTCTTGGTTTGCCTTTCTGTCTCTATCTCTCTCTTCCTTTCTTTCACTACAGATCGAACCAATGCTCTACCACCAAGTTATGTCCTCAGCTCTGCTTTGACTTGTTATTTTGAGTGAGAGTCTCTCTGAGTTACCAGGGCTGGCCTTGAACTCACTCTGTAGACCAGGCAAGGCAGGACCTTAACATCTTCCTGGCTCCAGAGAGATGCTTCAGTAAGGGTGACTGCTGATCTAATTTTGGTCCCAGTAACTTACAGTGGAAGGAAAAGTTCAAGATCAAAACTTATCTCCTTATCTTCACACACACACATACACACACACACACACACACACACACACGCACGCACGCACGCACGCACGCACAGGCCCAAATTAAATTAAAATGGACAAGTCAAATCAATTAAAAAGATCTTCCTGCCCCAGCATTCTGAGCAGCTGGCATTTCAGGACTATACCACCAGTCCTGGCTTATCTTATTATTCTTATCTTATTGATTTTAAACAGCAGTAAACTTGGGTATTATTAAAACCCATCTTTCACAGGGAAAAAAATTTATCAGTTGTGTTTTTAATTGTTTTAATGAGTTAATTTGTTTCCATTGGAGATATTCATTATTAATCTTTGGTAATTAAAACAGATTGCAGTTCAGAGTGCAAACAATGTACTCAACACACACCTTCTATTGAATCAACACATTTCATAACATTTATGGGAGCACCAGCCTGATGGCTTCGTGTCTGAGCTCACACTTTTCATCTTGTCTGGAAAGCTGATTCCCTGACTCCTCACTAAAGCTTGTCCCCTGCTTGAGAAGCAGTTTTGAGTCAGGACCCTTCTGTCCTTTGTTAAGTTTCAAACCTAGGACATATGGTTGAGGTGCCTAAATCAAAGCAGACCTGGCCTCCGAGTTCTCCCAGCATCCCTCACTGCCTTTAAAAACTGTGGCTAGCATATTCTGCTCCCTACTCTAAACTTTCCAGTCCCGTGGCTGGGCAGACCTTACCATCAGAGTCTCTTTCCTATATAATCCAGACATTTTGATTACCCACCCACACCTTTTGAACATTTGGCCTCCTGGCTGCTACACTTGATCCCCTCATTCCCCACCCTCCATTCCCCATCCTCCTCACCTCCCACCCCATGCTTCAGGGTCATGACCACTCTGGACTTTCCCAGATGTGTCTGCCTCTGACTATGCTCTCCAGTGTATCTATAATAAACACTCTCCTCCACCATACCCAGGAGCAGTCATATCCTTTTCTTTCCTTTCCTCTTTCTTTCTTTCTTTTTTTTTTTTTCATTCACCCTTGAAGCATGCCGTCTCTGTTCTCTCCCCTCACTACTGGTGTCTACAGCATCTTCATAGAGAGCCCGAGGCAAAAGTGATTCAGTGTCTGCACACATGCAGGCTTACTGGCAGCACTTACTTTCTGCCTGGGAACAGCCACCATTCTGGCAGGAAGCCAAAATACCACACCCAGAGGCTGCCAGGAGGTGGTAGAGGTGACAGACACGGCCAGCTGAGGCCCCAGTCCGCAACCAAAACTCATGGCCAAACATGAGTGAGTGAGTCTGGTTGCTGCCTCTGAGTCACTGGAGGTGAGCTGCCTCAGCTTGGGCCGTTGGTAGAGAGATGAGTTCCTGGCCAATACTATGCAAATCTCACACCAGGACCAACATGATTGCTGTTATCTTCAGCCCCTAAGGATAAGAAAGATTTTTCCCTACGTGGCAATAAGAAGAGCAGCCTCTTAAAATTCTCAGGGCACCCTAAAGCAAACACAGGATCAGTATAGTAGTCACAAGGGCAGTGTGTGAGATACCAAATTACCCTTTGTCTGAGCACAAGTCGAAAGCATGACCCCCTCACTGACGCATGGTAGCTAATGAAATGTGGACAGAATTTGTACGCTAATTCAAGGGCAGAAGGTGAAAGTTTGGGATCCACCAAATCCCACTTCCTCTGTCACACTGAGGAGGATCACAAGGAAGTTCGAATTCTAGGCTCCTAATCTTCCTAACTGTGAGCAGGGATGTGCTGTGCCTACCCTGGACTTACAGAAGGAAGAAGAATCCTGTCACTTGGATCTTAAGTGTCCTCCAATGGCCAGTTTATTAAGGGCCATTCCCCAACCCATGGCAACTATTCAAAGGTGGAAAAACCCTTATGAGACGGAGTGTGGTGGGAAGAAATTAAGTCATTCAGAACAGTCCATCGAAGAGGGTGTTGGAACCCTGGCCACTTTTTCTTCCTCTCCCCCACATTCCATCTATGATATAAAGAGTTAGCTATAACACACCTCCCCATAATACTGTGCTCCCACCTCCCATCATTCTGTGCTCCCACCTCCCCATCATGCCATGTTCCCTTCCCTCAGGACCAGAGGCATTAAAACAATGGGTCTATATAACCATGAACTAAAACCTCCAAGCAATGATACCCTTTTGTCTTCATAGACCACTTTCCTCAGATATTTCTTACTAACACAGAAAAGTAATCATTCCTCAGGCCAAACCCCTGAGATTTTAAAGTTACTTGTTACCACTGTGTTTGACCAGTAATGGTACTTTTGACATCTTGAGCCAGGTAAGTTTTCATTTTGGGAGCTATCCTGTGCATTTAGGATGTAGTAACCTTCGGGCTACTACTCACCAGATGCTACTGGCATCCCCAAACTGCACCACCCAAAGTCCCTTAGTGATAATGGGGGGTGGGAGCAATGGATGGCCACTGATCTAGCTTTCTTTAGCTGATGCAACCACCACCAAATATAAGACATGATTTCCCTTTCACACTTTGAAAATTGCTACTGCACACACCTGTGTAGCTTGCTTGTGATGACTCGTTCCTCACAAAGAGTCACACAGTTACCTGGACTCTCGTCACCTAAAAGAAGACTGTAAGAGGACATAAAATGTTAGGGCCTGTGCCAAGGCTCACCTGGAACTTCAGGTGACTTTTTGAGTGACTCAACCAAGTGAGGTGGGTGGGTGGGACTCAGTCTCCCAGTAAAGTGATGCCATACAGTTCAGGACTGCTTCGAAACTGCTGTGTTAAAAACTTAGTCTCTGTGGCTTGAGAGATGACTCAGCAGTTCAAGGCTCTGGCTGGCTGCTGTTACAGAGGACCCTAGTGCAGTTCGCAGCAGTCATGCGTTATCCATCTATAACTCCTATTCCAGGAGATCAAACACTTCCGAGCTCTGTGAGCACCATAGAGCGCAGGTCTGCACATACATACGTGCAGGATTACACCATACACTCTAATTTAATTAATTCATTAATTAGTCAGTCAATCAGTTAAAAGAACTTTATCCATAATGCAACAGTGTTAGGACGTGAGGTTCACAGCAGTGGTTAGATCAACAAGGTTGATATCGTCTTTGTGAAAGTAAGTTTGTCACAGAAGTGAAACTTAGCCCCGCTTATTCACTCAGTCTTGCGAGCATCCTCATTTGTCTTTCAACTATGGGATGAAACAGACCCTAGCCAGATGTCAACATCTTAATATTGAACTCACCGACTTCCAGAAATGAGAAGTAAATTTCTCTGTCTTCTAAATTATTCAGGCTGCCGTATCCTGTTATAGTATCAGACAGCAAACTAAAACAATTTCCAGTGACAGGGATGAGTGACAGCTGAGATCTACCCCACCCTGTTTATAAAGTAACCTTTACCCACAGGAAGCTGCCTGAATAGCTGCTATTTAGAAAACTTTCTGCTAAGCCTGGAGCTCCTGTGACACAGAGTAGAAGTGGAGGTGGAATCTGGGCTACAGGTTCCACACTAAGTAAAACCAGCAAGTCAAAGGTTCCCTTGATGTTGACGACAGGAATCGTCTTGTGTGAAGTCTTGGAAAGCTCCAAGTCAGTGGAGCAGAGGGTGTAAACAGTACAGATAATGCCAGTTCAGTTCATGTCAGGCAAGCCTTCACAGGATGCTGAAGAGTTGGTGGTTGATCTGAACCAAGTTAGCTCCCCTTTCAAATGACACAGGGACCTTTCAACTCTAATGTGTGGGCCTATGGAATGCTAATCAATGTAAAGTGGGCATCAATTAAAAGCATTCATTGAGGTTCTGTGCTTGTCTCAGTGCGTGTTGATAGGAGCTCTATGTGTATTGCTCCCCAAGACTCATGTCAACGGGGTGCCCCCCCCCTGCAACTGCTGTGGGAGTTTCTCAAATTCTGCTTTAGCACCTCATCCTGCTGTTGTAGAACATATCCCAAAGCCACAGGATCCGGGCATGGCGAAGTTGGCGGGAGTACTGAGTACACCGTCAATACGCACATGGTTTCCGGTGAATAATACTTCCCTCTCCCACCACACACCGACCCCTGCATACTACCCATCATAAGGCTTTTGGCTTCATGCAAAAAACTGATCCTATCAAGCCACCATTAGATCCTATGGAGACAGCGGACCTGTGTACCCGCCTTACTTCCTCTGACCGATATCTTTCCCAGATTGACTTCATTTTGCCATGAAGTTGGCAGTTTCGTTCCTGAGACTCAGAGTTTCAGACTTTCTTATGCGTTTGAGCTCCCCCTGCTCTCCTTCTTTCTCAGGAGAATCTAGGTCCTCCTCCTCACTGTTCTACTCCTCCCTTTTGCACATGGTCTTTCTCCTTTTGGTTCATCCCTGATGACAGTCGCTTATTTGCTGATGATATTCTGAAGAGCCCAGCATTCATCATGGCAGCTTTTCCTAGTGTGGCTTCTCTGGCATAGAACAACCCTCCCTCCATTTTTATTTTACTTTATTTATGTATTTATTTATGTATTTGTTTGTTTATATTCATTCATTTATTCATTCATATTTTTTGCTTTTTTCAAAACCTGAAACAGTGAGTCGGTGCTTCTCTACTCCACTGCACACACTGGCAGGCTTGGCTTCTCAGAGGCTTGTCTCTTTGAGGCTTGACTCTGGCTTGTCTTGCATCTTTTCTCTCTCCTCAAACTGCTTCAGAGGCTCTTGAGAGACTGAACTCTGACACTGCCTGCCACCTGCTGGGAACCCCTTGGACACATGGTAAATGTACCTTAGATGTGTTGCCTAACAAATAAGCTGGGGACATAAACCCCGACTTGCTGGCTTTTTGTACTTACCATATTTCATAATGATTTCAAGCAACCTGAAACATTTTTACAAGTTTTAAATAACTATATACTTTATAAAGTCTGGACTAAATGTTAATATCAAAGAGAAATGAAGCATCCCGATATTTAAAGTCTAAGATTTTACATACTCATAACATTTGAGCTACAAGTTTGACTCTGAACTGCCTGGTAGCCAAAACACAAAAGAAAATATGTTTAATTGCATGTTTTCTTACTGTCCAGAAGGAGAAAACCTGCCACTGCTTACGGGAAGCAAAATTTTTCTGGTATTTAGTTCTGAAACAAATGCTGTTATACAGAATTTCTCATGGGGAATTGTTGAGGTTTGGTCAGTTGCTACGTATTGTAATGTTAAATTCTGTACCCAAAGGTCTAAGCCTTATGAGTGAATTCTCATGTTCATAAGCTTTTGTTGTGCAAACCTTGTTCCTTGATTGAAAACTATTGGTTAAATAAAATTCGCCAAGGCCAATCACTGGAGAGATTAGAGGCAGGTGGGTTTGGAGTGATCTGGTTGGGAGTAGAGGAGAAGAGACCAGGAGGAGAAGGAGAAACAACAGAGAGAGAAGGAAGCCACCATGAGGGGAGATGAACCATGAGCGTGTATCCAGAAGAAACAGCAAGTACTTGGGGCACACCTCTGGGGAGGTAGCCAGGCCAGTAGTTAGAAGAGTAGATTAGGGGTTACCCCCGGGAATTGTGATAGTCTGAGTCTCATTTATTTGTAAGCTAGTCAGGGATACATTTAAACATGGTTGCACTACAGGGAATGCTGGGTAGACAGTTGTCAAGGTTGGACTTGGAGTGTAGAATATGCCTATGCTCGGGATGCCACTGAAGAGTCGTGGAAGAAATTAAGCCAAGGAAGTTAAGTAGTGCAGCTCTTCCATCTCTCCTTAAATATCAAAGATGACAGTATCCCCAACACATACAATTCATGAAACACTTACAATGTCATCCAAGAAGCAAGCGGAAAAGCATTTGTTGTAGTTGTTGTTATCTTTGGTTTGATTTTAGTAAAAATACAAGCACTTATGCTTTAAGTCTTGTGGAAACTTGAGTTTGGAGATTGTATGACCACCTAATTGACTATTTCTCGAGCCTGCCATTGGGTTAACAAGTGGAAGGTTGAAAAAGACAGTGAACTTCAGTTTCATCATTAAACAAGAAACAGAGCAAAATGACTTCTCCTGAAATCTAACATTAAAAAAAATATTATTTTTCAAACAAAAATTCTGCCAAATTTATACATGCACACATAGACACACATACACAGCATATGCACATACAAGCACACACATGTACATATACACACACAGTGAAGTAGAAGTTCTGGAAAACCATGGTTCCAGATGGCAAATTAGGATACAGAAGACAGAAGTGGATATCAGGTGGACAAGAGAAATCTGAACAGAATGGGCTCACCTGCCTCTGCAACCTTCCAGGGGAGTCAAACTCTGAGACCTGGGTCTGTTCTTGCATATCAACTAGACTATAGCACATGGTATTCCCAGCTGATCTCCCACAAAAAACACTAGGCAGGCCAGAACGCTGTCAGATAAGATCAGGCACATTCAGGATGGTATAGCCTCAGACTGTCCTTATGCACTCAATAAATCCTCAGTAAATACCCATGCTGCCCATCTGAAACAAGATTAACTGTGCTTTAAATCTCATTTTACACATTTAAAGAGAGAAAGAGAGAGAAAAAAGGTCTATACAGCCAGGACATGAAATATTTCTAAATGTGTTTTGTTTCTTGTAGTTTGCCAACACTACAGATTCTTCTGTGTTTATTATTAAATATATGATGCCACTGTTTCCTCTAAAGTCATTCAACACGAAAATTGATAGCTCTGGTTGCTAGTTTTCTGCTGAATGTCTCAAAATATTCTGTACAACCCGAAAGGGGGTGGAGCAGGGGGGTGACTTATTTTCAGTGTTATAAAGCATGAGGATGTAAAATTATGGAGTGAGCACCACTAGAATGGTTCACTAATAAAAATAACCAGACTTTTGAGTCACTCCTCATTACTGGGTTTATTTATAGGCATCTCTGTTGTTACTCGGGAGATGAGAAGGCAATACATTGCTAAGCAAAATACACCAAGAACACATTTGAAAGGCAGATTGGAAGGCACGCTGCACTCAGGCATCTTCAAGGTCATGAGTGACACAGCTTGAATCCTAACAGTCAGTGACACTGCTGACCCAAGAGTACCCACAGCCAGCAGAGCTCCAACAGTGAAGATCCCTTTAGAAAAGAGAGTAAAAGATAAACAGAGATTCCATGTATCTCAATATACCAACTGCAGCTCCAGTTAGAACACAATCCTAGGAGGCAGCCATTGAGCAGAATAACATGAGAAATGCACGGGGCTGGGAACAATCTAAAATTTACTCATGAAATATTTTAGGAGTCAGTTTCATTTGGGGGGAAAAACAATTTGGGAAACTGTACAAAACTGAAGCAAAATAAAGACCCCTAAACTAAGGGGTCAGCCTTCTCTGTCCCTTGATTCTGTTTGACAGAGAAGTAGCAGCCATCCGAGATGGCTTTATGCTTGCTGAACTCAAAGATGCTTATATTTTACTGGTCATTATACACTATTAATGAAGGTATTGGAAGAGTCTCAGTTTTCCCAATGCATCTTAGTGTCAAATATATTTGAGAAAGGATCAAGCTGCTTTATAGGGTAATCAAACTTTTCTTGAATAATCCGGACATTCTGTATATGTGGAGAAGACAGAGAGTAGTCAGCAGAAAATGATCCCTCCCTCTGTAAGTCTGAGTGAAGGCAGAGCATCATGGGAGTATTTCTGGTATGACTTGGATATGTTCCAAACCTGAATGAGATTGTGTTTTGAGAATGTGCCTTGTTATCAGTAGGTTCAGACTCAGAAGTCACTCTTCTTCCCTCTCACTATGAAGAGAAGGCATTTAATGCTAAGTAAGTAACTTAGTGGGTATCATATCCAAATTTAAAACAAAACTGTGGGCAGGAGTTGGACACCACACACACACACACACACACACACACACACACACACACACACACACGGCCACTCCCAGGATTAGAAGAGCTCGATCTTGCTGTCCTCAGTTTTGTAAGTGCAAAGAGGAAGGAGAGAAAAAGACATAGGGAAGAGAGGGCAAAATGGAGCAGGCTGGATTCCCACAGCTGCCACAAGGAAATGACGAAGACCCAAGTATTGAAACTATTGGGTGAGAAAGATCTGCATAAGGCCATATGGTGAGCAGGTAGCAGAGCTTCTGGGAAAGAAATAAGGCAATTCTTCTGAGTAAACAACTAAAAACTATGCAAGACAATATATTAGGGAAATTCACGCACACTGTTTTCATACTGCTCGACCTCTGGGCAATTTGGGATAACTCTGAGCACTTACAAACCCAGATAATTGACATAGTTTTGGAGTCCACTCCCAGTGAAATTGACTTGGTAAGACTGTGATGTTCCAAGAATTTGCATCTCTGCTAAGATAAGCACAGTGAGTCTACTGGACCACGAGCATGGACCACGACCTCCTCATGGCTCTTTCTTAGCTGTGCCCCTTTGAAGAATGACCCTTGAATCTTATTAACCTCCTCCCAGAATTAAAGAGATACAACTGTCCTGGAGAGTATATGAATTAATATGCTTATGGTACTTAGAGCACAGTAGAACCTGGCATATACTTCTATTTTTCATCTGTTCCAAGTTCAGAGGTAGAACCCATGGAATCATGGCCCAGGAGAAAGCCATGAGATCAATCTGATAGCAGAGATTCTCAACCTTGTGTGGCCAGCCATTATCTGGGGAGCCAGTGTTATAAATGAGTTTACTGGACCCATCATTGAGTAAAAGGTCCAAATGGCATTTATAGGACTTGCTTAGAGCCAGGTGATTCTGATGTCAGTCCCACTGAAGCCCGGGTGACTTAGAGATGTGAACCTAAGATTTCCAAGTTAGAGTCTTACATACTAGGGACCAAAAGGGTCTAGTAGAGAACCAGAAAGAATATGTTTTAAATTAGGGGCAATCGTAAAGTTTGAAGACATGAGAGAAACGCTTATGAATAAGATAGGAGAGTCCAAAGTGAATACGTATTTATATTGCCTATATATGTAAATATACCAAAATAACTATATACATACATAATGTGTATATATGAACATATATGGGTATGTTCATATGCATATATTATTTATACACATATATGTATATTATGTGTATATGTACACATATAATACATACATAAACACACATACACACACACATATACATATACTGATAGCCCTTTTGTAGAAATAGTTCATCTCTGTGGTAAAATGGTTGGCTAGTGATGAGTATTTTTTTTAGCAGGTTAGGAGAAAAGAAATGTAAAGGAAAGGACTAGGGAAATTCCAGAAGCCGCAGATCCTCAAAAAGTCCCCAATTCAAACCGCTTTTCCCAAGCTAATCACAGTGATGGAAGCCGGAAGAACGTGAACCAGCCAGTTTGGACAGGAACTATATAGAAGGAGGCACTTTCTATTCTGAGAGGCCCATCCCCTGCTTCTTACCACAGACCTCCTCCGGCACCACTGAAGTTGTGTTTCTCAGAATTCTAGACAAGAGGAAGAAGGCTCAGGATAACACAGGCTCAGCACTCAACACAAGCAATGGCATAGGTTATACTTCCTGACCATACCCAGGGAAAAATAAACATATTTAGTATTTTCAGAAGTGTCTCTAATGAAAATCCCTGTTTCCAAAACTGCTCTTGGACCATGCCTCCTAACTCAGCATAGGAAATGCAACCTGGCTGCAAATTAGGTCACTGCTGCCTTTAGGGCTGACCTGCTGCCGGAATCGGGATCTACTACCAAAAGCAGCTCTGTGAACCCAGGGATGTTCAGACTCAAAAAACCCCACTTCCTGCCTGAAAGAGAGTTCACTCAGTTTCAGATGCAGTCTGGGTAGATTGCCTTTAGTCACTGGTGAGATTAATAGAAAGATAGAATGTCATGGGTATGCCTGTTTGGGATTCTCCACCTTGCTGTGGCAAGATTAGGAAACACGCGCGCGCTCGTGTGCACACACACACACACACACACACACAGGTGCACGCAAGAGCCTATACATGAACACACACAAAATAGACATGGAACACGGTGAAGAAAAGTTACCAGTACTAAAGAAAAAACAGCATCCTCAAAATCCCACATGAAGAAAAAAATGTAAGTGGAAGAGGTAAAGACAGAACACAGCATCAAACAACAGGCTACATTTCTCTTATGCTGGCTGCCTGAGAGGCCATAACTCGGCTCCCTTGTTTCCATTCCAAGTCGATACTCCTCTCCCTTGAAACTCCAGGTTGTAAATGTGTTTATAACTGAGATCATCTAGCCCAGACACACAAAAATAAAATAAAATGAAACTGCTTAGTCATTGTTCCTGGTGAACCAGTCTGGCAAGAGTTAACCTAGTCCTTCCCATAAAGCTGAAAATATTTGGCTTGCAACTTAGCCAGGAAGCTGCTCTCCCCACAGGTTAGTTGACCTCAATCACAATTCCCCAGAAACTTGGGTCTTCACAGAATGAGCTTTCTAATAGACTGAAAATGGCAGCATTGCTTACTGTCTTTGCCAGTCCCTGTGGTCATTGATGGGTCAGTCTCTCATGTGAACACAAACATCCTGAGTTTTGACTTCATCACTGTGGGTCTTCAACAGGCATGCCAGCTTCCCCTATGGACTCCCAGAGCAGTTGGAAAATTACAAACCAATTAACCTAAATGTGACTACACTGTGAGCATCCGAAGGGCTGGAAGACTGGCAGCTCCAGAAGTTTCCATAGGAGAGACAGGGACAGAAATTGTTTTGGAAAAGGAGTTGATAGAGGTATCAACATCATGGTGTGACCTGAACCAATGAATGCACAATAATTGCTTATCCTTAGATTACACCCTAAAGAGAAGTAAAACAAAGTAGTTCTTGGAAGATAATTTCAATAAGATGGAGAGAGAGAGAGAGAGAGAGAGAGAGAGAGAGAGAGAGAGAGAGAAACAATTGTCCATATTAAAGAATAGTCAGGCCAAGAGTGGTGAGGGGAGGAGAGTGTAGACACAAGGGGGGGGGGGGGGGGGGTGCCGCAGAGGATCTAGGCAAACTCCAAAGGGCCATTCTGGTGCTGGGTAGGCAGAGTAACTGATTTGTTTCGACACCTAGCTCTTAGCACAGTGACTCCTATGAGTAAGAGTCTCTACTTATTGATAAAAGGGACTTTAAGCACTTAATAGAGAGGAAAATGGAGCAGGAAAGAGGAGGTCTGAGAAGATAGAGGGCAGGGAGAAGAAGAGAGGAGAACAAGAAACAATAAAGAAGAGAAAAGCTGGGCAATGGTGGCACATGCCTTTAATCCTAGCACTTGGGAGGCAGAGACAGGCGGATTTCTGAATTCGAGGCCAGCCTGATCTATAGAGTGAGTTCCAGGACAGCCAGGGCTACACAGAGAAACCCTGTCTGGGGGGCTGGGGGGGGGGGAGAGGAGAAAGGAGAGGAGCAAGATGGGAGAAGAGGAAATGGAGAGGTGCACAGCTGAGACCATCTGACTTCTTGGGGGACCACTTGGAGTTTTTACCCTTTTCACCAACCTTATATAACAAATGCAGTTGTTAGCTGTTGCTATGACCAAAGCTCTTGCTCTATGGAAATGAGATTTGTTTCTCACTGCTGCATCTGTCAGAATTGCTCTCCAGGGGTGATTTCATACAGCTTCCTTTGACATGCTGTAAAGTGAAGGAGGGATGGTGTGGGAATGGAGTGCTAGTATCAAATCCAAGCCCTGCCCACAGTAAGTAAGCACTCTGCCTTCTGAACTACACACCTCGGGCCTTGCTTTGACATCTTAACAGAGATTCTGCCCATCCTGGTCCAATCTTTCTGCAGAAAGCAAACCTGTTTCACTTCATAGACATCACCACCGAAAACATTCACATCAGTGCCTTCCCTCAGTAAGCTCTCCTTGTATTTCTGAGCACTATTCGAGCTAATGGGAAGATAAGTGTGAGCCTAGGTTCTGCTATCATAATCCCCTTTGTTGACTAAGAGACACCAATCAGAAACTCAATGTGTCACCGTGCTGTCATTTCCAGTATGAATAAAAATGTCACAAGCCCTGGACTGTGATGTAATGAGATGAACTAAAACCTATATAAGCAGAGAGAGAGAGATCAGAGTAAGGACCCAGGGCCACCCAAAGATTGCTGTGACATGCCCCCTCCCTCCAGTATGAGGCTCCGTTATTTCATTTAATATGCCTTTCTGAGCAACAGGGGACCAATAAAGACAGGCCATCTGGGCCTGTGCTCCTCCCAGTTGCCCATGAAAATCCCCCACAGTTGTTACCTTCTGGAAAGCTCAGACTGTTGTCACTGTTCCCAGTATGCTTGTTCCAGAGAAATTATGAAAGTTTAAGAACAAAGTATTTAGTCTTTAAACCTTATCTATTCTCCTAGAATAGGAATTAATACAATGTGTGTAAACACAGCATACAGATGTGTTATTATTTATCTCCTATGGAGTAAACTAGAAGACTGGTTGAATCCCGTTGTCTACTGGAGAGTCAAAGGAGCCCAGCCTCCACAGTGGAAGCAGGCTGTGCAACAGGGCTCACTCTGAGTCCATGAGCCAGTCCTGTCAGTTTCTGAGCAGGCACCGGTTGGGATGGCAACTCGGGTGGAACATGGCAACACTTGGAGAGTAACCATGCTTACCACCGATCCCTATGTCCCACCCACCACCCTGGATCCCTTCACTACCCTCACTTGAGGAGTCCTTGCTCGCAGCTCCTCCCAATGCTCTCACCCATGCCAATCTAACCATGCCTAAAGCACGGAATAGTAATGTGGAATTCAGACTTTGGCCACAATCTGATAGTTTTTGGAGAGAAATTGAGACAAAAAAAAAAACCTCAATAAATAGTAATAAATACCACTAAAATGTTGCAAAAACAGAAATCCTAATTAAAGTGTGATGCAATTAGTCTTTTTAAATTTTTTTCTGAGGGTAGTTTAGGATCCTTATTTAAAAAAAAAAAAGACAGACAAAAACAAGACCTGCTGGTTCTGGCTAAGCCACCATGTACAGGAAGCTACTGCCTGTTTCCTTAACTGTTTCAAGTGAGGTACGTTCTATTCCAAGGTTTCATGCATGAGGCTTACTTAGGAACATCGTCCCTTTTGTCTTTCATCCTGGGTCACTGTGGTAGAGAGAAATGCTGGCACAGCTTGCTAATGTCACCGTGGACCAGTGAGACTATTAGTGGGTGGCAGATTTTAAAGGTGTACATTTATTCTTACTGCAGCCTAAAATCCCTATTCATAGAGTACACTGCCTATCTGCCTATATCACCCTTCCTTATTTTGAATCAAACTTCATCTCCCTCAAGTGTATATTAAAACTGACAGAATGTTCAACAGTTGATGTTTAGGGCTGGATGTGGGGAGCTATCCCTCACTTGTAATATCTGAGAGACAGAACAGTTGGGTGGGCTATGATTAGATGACTATGAAATAGTTGGAGTACGTGAGCAGAACTTACATGAGAGAAAACTCCAAACAGCTGATAACTATGTGGGGAGAAAATGTACACTCTCACTAGTCACCAGGGGAAAGCCTCTTTAAGTAGCAATAAGATATTATTTCATGGGCTGGAGAGATAGCTTAGTGGTTAAGAGCACTGACTGCTCTTTCAAAGGTCCTGAGTTCAATTCCCAGCAACCTCATGGTGGCTCAAAACCATCTGCAATGGGGTCTGATGTCCTCTTCTGTGTGTCTGAAGACAGCAACAGTGTACTCATGTACATAAAATAAACAACTAAATCTTTTTTTTTTTAAAAAAAGTATCATTTCATAACCAACAAGTTTAACAATAGTCCTAAAACAAGAATATGTGCTGTCAACCATGAAAGAAACACACAGGGAGTAGGAATATCTTCTCTGAAGGCAGTCATGGGTGTTCTCAATGCTGGACACCTTGCTTAGTGCCATGCTTCCCAAGTCTATGAAAGCCATACATAGCCCACAGAAAGGAGAGACCCCTGAGGACTCCATGGAACTATGCAAAATAATAAAGTAAACTAGAGAGAAAAACTGGGTATCACAGGGTAGATTCAACCTGTGGAGAAACATGACAAATATTGAAAAATGTAACACTGCTTTCCTATAAAGGTGAATTGAAGAGAGAGTGTGGTGAGAGCAAGAATGGGGGGGGGGTATTAGTGTTCTGCTTCCCAGAAGCTTCTGGGGAGTTGGGTAAAGCAAACCTCAGAAAAGCAGAAAAAGAAGAATCTTCCAGGAAGAAGAAAGGAGGAAAAAGCGACAGAGTGAGCTGATTGCTTGATATGACTAAGAGTTTATTTAAAAAAAAAAGGAGAATTGAAAAATTCATTTCTCTTAAGTCCAAGTGGTAAGCACGTGAGTGTTCATTTTATTTTGTTTTTTTTTTCTGTGTACTTGAAGAATTCTGAATTTAAAATTCAGTGACTACAAAACAAACAAAAACAAAACAAAAAACCCAAAACAGTGTGAAATTAAAATAACAACAACAACAATCTGAGAGGTTGTGGATCAAATTCTGAAGAGTCAGGGTTTCAGAGCCCTGCTCTCTGCATCTTCCTAATGCTTGCAACTTCTGCTGAGACTGTAGCTCTCTTTTGTAATAAAACAACCCATTTAAATAGTGAAACAAGCTGACGGAAGTAATAAAAAAAAAAACTTGAAAAGAAACTTATTTAGTTCTTACTGAAAGGGTGAGTCCCACCCCTCGGTGTCATCAAAGGCCATGGAGGAGAAAGCTACATGTGTGTGGAAGGTAATAACTAACCGAGCCCCATTGTCACAATTACACAACACAGGCTGTCATTTCTAAATGCCCAAAGAGGGAAACAAAGAGAGGCGGGAGACACTATATTCCTATGCAAACTGCTCACCTCCTACATTTTGTCAAAAGGAATGTCATTACATGGCTGGCCAAATCCAACTAACTCATCACCAATAAAAGTGACCTTTTACTCCCACCATTCCCTCAACACAACCACCTAATTATCAACTTTCTCTCCATCCTACCTCAAGACTTAACCGCTGGACTCCAGCTAGGTAGCGATTCTTACGACACATACCCTGAGACACCTTTGGTTGTATTAAAGCTTCCTCCAGATAATCACATTCAAAGAAGGTGCCACTGTGTCTTATCACTAGTAGGACAAAATGGTGGAGCCCTCAGAGCTGCTCCTGTCCTCTCTATGAGGTTGAGCTTGACCTCCTCCAGGAAGCTTCAGCGCCATATGCTGTCTGAAGCTGTCTGTAGTTTCTGTGATCTCTGTTGCTTTTGCTGCTTTCTCAAAAAAAGCAGTTATACATTTGCTTGACCATTAAGCTCAATCCAGCATTTCTCTGAGGATTTTCCTGGTTTCTCATACCCCAATACACATATACATGCATATACACACACACACACACACACACACACACACACACACACACACACACACAC